>JAOBSW010000522.1:0-160593 GCA_026214975.1 Gentiana macrophylla | reverse complement strand
GGCTCAAAACCTATCTCTAAGATCAATTTGATCCTGGGAGAATATCCGGATAAAATTTGCCGCCCGAATTCAAAGTCACTTTGAGCCAAAAAGAAAACATAGGTTGATCTGCTTTGAGATTCATCAAGGAGAGAACGAACGCAGTGATTCAACAAAGTGTATGAGATGACAAGGGGTCTGAGCAATAATGTGGTCATGACCAGCTTTGAGACTGACCTAGCAAAGGGCCACCTCATATCTCACTTCGCCCTTGACCCGCCTTAAAATTTGTGAGATATGTTTAGCAGAGCGCATAAGTATGGAGAAACTAAGCCTCCACCCTCATCATCATCTCACAAGAGCAAGGTCATGACCGAGCCCATTCCAGCTCAGGAGAATATCAACCGTAATCGAGATCTTAAAAAGCCTGAGAAGTTTCATGAGGAACGTCACACCCCCCCTCACCGCACCGATCTCTCAAATCATGCATAAAGTGAAAGATGAATTGGTGCCTCCACGTCCACTGAAAGCAGATCCGGATGGTAAGCGCGATGTGCACTTTCATAAAGATCATGGTCATGACACTGATTCATGCAAATATCTCAAGAGGGAGCTGGTAACCCGAGGGGTACTAAATCATTACAAAGCTAACAGGGGTCAGGCCAATAGGGGTTGCCCTCCGGATCATCAGAGAAGGGGTGAATTTCATGTGAAAACGGAGGAATCCCCAGCAATCATTTGTTGAAATCGTAGATCAACATTCTGAATCACATAGACATAGGTAAACCAGTTGTCCTGCACGGGTCAGAACAACCAATCACGTTCACCCGCAATGAGCTGGTTGACCCACCGGACGTGCCCGGGATGCCACTCATCATAAAATTTGGAATCAACGGCCTCACAGTACACAGGGTTCTAGTTGACAGGGGAGCCTGATGATGGTTAAAATAGTCTATCCTACGACATCAACATTCTATCCATTATGAGCTAAAAATAGTTGTTTCGACCTATAAATATGAACCATTTAAGTTGAATATCATATGTCGGGTTCATGAGTCAAGAAATCTGAACGTAGCATTTATTTTCCCTATTTCGATATTATTTCATGCATTATTTGATTATTTTCAGGATACGAAATATTGGGCTGAGCATGATGGACGGATATGGAGTGGACTGAATGAATGGAATTGGCCTAGGGTATTCCAGAACATTCCAAGTTAAGTCGGCTGAAGTAAAAAGACAAAACTACCCACGGTAAACCGAGAGTCGGTGCCGACTTACCGAGAGTCCAGATCCTTTAGAAACGCGTTTTCTTGGACGAGGGGTAGAACTATGTGTTTCTAAGTCGGTTGATGTAGCTATAAATAGAGGCTTCGCCTTAGAATTCAATGTACCTCACAACTATTACAAGTATTACACAATAAAAGTTCTTTGTTCTTTATTTATTATTTTATGAGTTCTGGTCGGAGAGACGACGGATTCGCCGCCTAGGGAGAGATGCGAGGGATATCTATGCTCGTTTTCGAGGGTATGATTTTCTATCTTCGTAATATCCCGAAATTTTGACTTACTAATTGATTAATAAAGGATCTAATTATTCGGGAAATTATGGGATTTAATAATTTTTATGAAGGGATTTATTAGTAATTAAAAAGGGGTTTTAATCACTTAATGAATTAAAAGGTTTTCACTCCTTTTTTTCTCCCTTATTTTCCCCAAGCAAATTTTTTTTTCAACCTCAAAACCCTCCTTGCCGCCGACTTGCTTGAGAGGAGGAAGGAGAAAAATCTCTCCTTGGTGTTTAGGAATTCGTCATCGTGTAATCGCTTTTTTCTTTATAGATTCGAGCTTCGTTGAGGATCGTTTCTAGCTTAGCAAGGGCTTTCAAAAACGATCAATTCCGGTAAGGATAATTCTATGTCACAAAATAACTTGATCTTCAGAAAAGTTTAATTTAAGACTTCTATGCTTGTGTGCCACGGTTTTGATGTGTTAAACGCTCTAGTAGTGTGTTTTTGTGTTAGTTAAAATCTACAATGATATGATACCTTTGTATGGGGTTTTCTGGGCTTAAGGGTTGCTTTATTTCTTTGTTACTGTTGCAAAACGGCTCGTAATCGCGTAGAAAAATTGTTAGGGTTCGATGAAACCCAGGTGGACGGGCGCCCGCCTCCTCGCAGACGGGCGTCTGCCTTGATTTCATCCTAGACGGGCGTCTGGATTGCCTGGACGGGCGTCTGAGGGGTTGTTTTACATTCAGGATCTAACTCTGCTAAAGTGGACGGGCGTCTGTACTTTCTGGACGGGCGTCTGCTTTGAGTTGGTTTTTGGACGGGCGTCTGGGTTACCTGGACGGGCGTCTGAGGGGTTGTTTTACATTCAGGATCTAACTCTGATGTTTTGGACGGGCGTCTGACTGTTTGGACGGGCGTCCAGTGGAGTCCTTGGACGGGCGTTCGGTCTTCCAGACGGGCGCCCGCCTATGTTGTTTTCCTTTCTTTGTGGGTTGTTGATAAGTCTTATGAATATGTATGGTAAGTTGGGTTTTGATGAGTCAGAGGCTTTGATATCATTGTGGGACTTGGTGTTGGGCATTGAGGTTCGTAGACCCTTAGGGGTTGGGCCGGATAGGGTAGCTCCCAAAGCCGTAAACCCGGGAAGGTTTCCTTACGACTTGGTGACCCTACGTGTTTGGGGAGTTGCGAGACATGCTGATGTGGTCGGGCCGGATAGGGTAGTACCCGGCCGGGAACCCGGAAGGTTTCCTTGCACCCCAAAGACGTGATGGTCCATCTAGTATGGTACCATTGGATGACCTTTAGGACCCTCCTCTCTGTGGCATTACCCTTTTTGAGGGATGTGCACATTCGGGACCTTTAGGTGGCTAGTTGTGATGTTTGGTATCTGTTATGGGCAGGTCGTAACTTTTATAGATTGGTTGGGTCCTTCATAAATTTAGTAGTACCTTTCTTGAGTTGGTTTTACTTTTGTACACTAGATTTACTCTTACTCAACTTTATAGTTGACGGTTTGTACTTTCGCTTGACCTCGCTTATGATCCATTTATGGGGAGCAGATTCTTAGCAGTACTTCTATGGATGTTTGCTTGTTGCTTGATGTCGCGGGGTTTGAGAGCCACGTAGTCGCAGACACATGTTGTCTACATTATTTGAATTTTAAATTCTAAAGATTTTGATGTTCCGCATAATTACATTTTTTTCCGGATTTGTACTCACTTTAATATTTTCTTTCAAGATAATGAATGTTTATTTTCTTTCTGTTGTGGAATGTTGAATGTTACCGCCACGACTGTGTGTCGCAATGAGTGGCACTACGGTGACCAATACCGGCGGCCGACGGGATTGGAAACCGGGGTGTTACAAAGTGGTATCAGAGCCGTTCGACTCCAGGACCACCACCTAAAATGAACCTTAAGAATAAATTCACTAAAATAAGCACAGTGAGGATGTGTGGGGTAGGTATTAAGTTCTATGTAGGAAAGTACGGTAAGTTCTGATGTATGTGGAAATGTGGCTGTGTGTTGCAATTAATTTTGGACAGTAAGTGTTAGCATATGTGAAACGTTCTGTGGCATGATTTAGGTGATAATTGAATACATGATTGTTTACTTTTGTAGTTTTAGCTATGCCTCCTAGGAATGGAAATGAGAGGGACCAAATGATTGATCAGCTTGGTTAAGATGAATCAAGACTGATTCAGCGGTCAACAAGTCGACAGAGGATCGTTCTCGGGTCGACCACCGGCATGACTAGGGCCGTGAGTCAAGAGAGGCTCAGCCATCACGATGGTAAGGAGATCCTAAGGACTCGAGCGGTGGATTAGGAGTTTGAGAAAATCTTCGCCACTCTAGGTCAGCCCAGAGGAAGGCGAAGGTCGACCAAGCCGCTTTCTACTTGGTTGATGGGCTGATTTGTGGTGGGGTGCTAACAAAGATCGGTTGGCTCGGGCATCAAATGAGCAAGGGAAACGGTATTGGTACCACCGAATCGGACTGAGTTTAAGCGGAGCCGAGGCGTGAATTCTTTCCTAATCTAAGAGGAAAGAGCCGCGGGTCGAGTTCGATAATCTCCGGCGAGGGGATATGACTGCTCAAGAATACTACGAAGTTTGTCGACTTGGCGCTTTATGCATCCGAGCCGTGCCGATCAAGAGGCCAAGATGGTGAAGTTTGAGCAACACTTAGATTTAGCGATCCGGGATCGTATGGGTGCAAGCAGGGGCTTCACGAGCTTAAAAGAGATGTGTGAAGTAGCATGCAACATTGAGAGGATTCGGAGAGAGGTTAAAGCGGCGTACGCTACTAACAAGAGGAAGAGTGTCTCTGAGGACAATCAGGGGCAGCAAAAGCGGAGCAATTCCGGAAACCCACCAGTACGACCGTCCTTTTCGGAAAATTCCCACCTTACCAGGGGCAGTGGTGGTCAGCCGGTGAGAGGTAGCTCCCAGGGGTTTAGTCGGCCACGAAGTTATCATTGCAAGCGGTGCCAGAGAAATCATCCGGGTACCGATTGTTCAGGTGCGCAGGTTCAGTGTCACAATTGTGGGAAGTTTGGACATAGACGGTATGAGTGCTTTACGGCTCCCACACCTGCCGGGTCGGCATCGGTTACGGGAAGCAACATGGGTGGGACTCCAGGGAGCAACACGGGGAACATGGGTAGGGGTAACCAGCAGCAGAGTGGTACTCCTGCACAGAGCCGACAGGGGGGTGCACCTGCGGCCACTGGTGGAAACAGAAACCGACCATCAGGGTCGGCCAGCACAGTTCAGGGGGCTGAGAAAAATCAGACTGGGAGATTATTCGCACTGGGCAGAGAGGAGGCCGAGCAGAGCAACCACGTAGTGACGGGTAATTTTCTGGTTAACTCATTCTTATCCTATGTACTTTTTGATTCGGGTGCATCATGTTCCTTTGTAGCAAGTTCGCATGTTTTGAGGTTAGGTCTAGCTACATTTGAGGTAATTGACAGCAAATTTATGCAACCATCAGGAGAGTTAGTACCATGTTCTAAGTTGTATAGAGATGTACCATTAGTGATTTTGGGAGTCAACTTGTCGGTTGACTTGATCGAGTTCCCTCTCGAGAACTTCGACGTTATTTTGGGTATGGATTGGTTGAACCGGCATAAAGCCAAAATTGACCGTGAGCGCGTAAGAAGGTGACTTTGAGAGGTCCTAAAGGGGTGCGGGTATCTTACAAGGGATTTGTGGATAAACCTAATGTGAAGATTATTCCGGTGATGACTTTGAGATCTCTCGTCGAAAAAGGGTACCCGTTGTTTATGTGTCACGATATGATGATGTAGCACGGGGATCTAAACTAGCGGACATTGATGTAGTCCGTGATTTCGGGATGTATTCCCGATGAGATACCGTGCATGCCACCCCGCAGGAAAGTAGAGTTTGCAAAGTGGAGTTGGTGCCCGGACCGCACCGATATCGAAAGCACCCTATCGTATGGCACCTAAGGAATTAGCGAACTAAAGGTACAATTGGAAGAACCGCTCGATAAGGGGTATATCCGACCGAGTGTGTCACCGTGGGAGCACCGGTGTTGTTTGTGAAGAAGAAGGATGGTAGTATGCGGTGTGTATTGATTACCGGGAGCCGAACAACGCCACAAAGTGAAGAACAAGTATCCGTTACCTAGGATCGATGACTTGTTCGATCAACTACGAAGGCGTGTATTTTCTAAGATTGATTTGCGATCGAGGATATCACCACCAGGGGTAGCGGATGCGGATATCCCAAAGACCGCATTTCGTGCAGTGCACGGACATTATGAGTTCACGGTCATGCCTTCGGATTGACCAACGCACGCCAGCTATGGATTTAATGAACCGGGTATTCAGACCCTACTTAGACCAGTTTGTAGTAGTCTTTATCGACGACATCCTGGTCTACTCTAAGACTAAGGAAGAACATGCCGAGCACCTGAGGCTCGTACTGCAGGTTTTACGAGAAAAACAACTGTATGCGAAACTGTCTAAATGTGAATTCTGGTTGGAACGAGTGGCATTCTTGGGGCATGTTGTCTCGAAAGACGGGGTATCCGTTGATCCGAGCAAGATAGAGGCGGTGGCGAGGTGGCCAACACCTAAGAATGTTGCAGAAATTCGAAGCTTTTTGGGTTTGGCTGGATACTACCGAAGATTTGTAAAAGACTTTTCCAAGATTGCGAGGCCAATGACTGCGTTGATGCAGAAAGAGAACCGGTTTAAGTGGGATGACAATTGCGAGAGGGCGTTTCAACTACTTAAGGAACGGTTGACCACAGCTCCGGTGCTAGCATTACCCGACGGGAGTGAGGACATCGAGGTTTATACTGATGCATCGAAGAATGGTCTGGGTTGCGTACTGATGCAACGGAGGCGAGTGATCGCGTATGCATCGAGGCAGCTGAAACCATACGAGGGTAACTACCCAACCCACGACTTAGAGTTGGCAGCTGTGGTCTTCGCATTGAAGATATGGCGACACTACTTGTATAGAATAACTTTCAAGGTGTTTTCAGATCATAAGAGCCTGAAGTACATATTCACACAGAAGGAGCTCAATATGCGTCAGAGGCGTTGGTTGGAGTTAATTAAAGATTATGACATGGAAATTCAATACCACGAAGGGAAGGCCAATGTAGTGGCGGACGCTTTGAGTCGGAAGTCGATTCATTCCTTGTGTGAGGAAGTAGCACGGATCGATTAAGTGAGAAGAGTTGGACCGTATGGATATTTGTGTCATCCGAAGCGCGGAGATAAAAGCGACTTCGCCTTGCAACCCGAGTTGTATGCTGAAATCCGGGTGAGACAAGTGGGCGACAAAGTAATTGAGGCAAAGAAGGCCAAGATTGGTACAGACGGAGCGGCTGATTTTACGTTACACGAGGACGGTAGTATCCGGTTTAAGGGTCGGTGGTGTGTACCAGCCGACGAAGAACTTAAGAGGCGGATCTTGAGTGAAGCTCATAGTACGCCTTATTCGGTTCACCCGGGAGGAGACAAACTATATAAAGATCTCAGAAAACCTTTTGGTGGCCCAATATGAAACGCCGGCAGCGCGAATTTGTGTCAAAGTGCTTGACTTGTCGAAGATCAAGATTGAACATCGGCGCCATAGGGTATCTTTGCAGCCGTTGGATGTGCCGGTTTGGAAGTGGGACTCCATCTCCATGGATTTCGTAATGCGGATTACCGAGGAGCCCTAAAGGAATAATATGATTTGGGTCGTCGTGGATAGACTGACCAAAGCGGCGCATTTCATTCCGATGAAAGACACTTGGAGTAAGACGGAGTTGGCTATGGCTTACCGGAGGAATATTGTGAGACTACATGGTATACCCAGCAGACATTGTGTCAGATAGAGATGCGAGATTCATATCTCGGTTTTGGCAGAGCTACTGACAAAATTTGGGGACGGAGCTACGAATGAGTCCGACTTTTCACCCTGCTACCGATGGTCAGACGGAGAGGACCATACAAACTTTGGAAGACATGCTGAGGGCATGTGTGTTAGAATTCAAAGGCTCTTGGGAGGAAAAGCTCGATCTTATTGAGTTTTCATACAACAACAGCTACCATGCCAGTATTAAGATGGCACCTTTTGAGGCACTTTATGGTAGGAAGTGCAAGAGTCCGGTTTGTTGGGACGATTCGTCCGAGGCAGTGATTTTGGGACCGCAAATGATCGAAGATACGGTCAAGCAGTGCATGCATTTATCCGAGAAAAGATGAAGGCTGCCCAAGATAGGCAGAAGAGTTATGCAGACTTACACCGCCGGGATATTGAATCTCCGTGGGCGATAAGGTATTCCTACGAGTATCACCAACCAGAGGAGTAATGCGTTTTGGCAAAAAGGGGAAGTTGAGTCCCAAGTACGTGGGGCCATATGAGGTCTTGGACCGTATAGGTGAAGTGGCATATCGACTCGCCTTGCCACCGGCGTTGGATAAGGTGCATAACGTGTTCCATGTATCCCAATTGCGCAAGTACGTGAGTGACCCGGAGGTGGTTGAGCTAGACCAGTCCTTGACTTACGAGGAGGTACCGGTGCAGATATTAGATACTAAGGTACAGAAAACAAGGGGACGTGAGGTTAGCATCGTAAAGGTCTTATGGTCTAACCATGCCACCGAGGAGGCGACACGGGAAGCTGAGGATGCTATGCGACAGAAGTACCCGCATTTGTTCTCTTAAGGTATGCAATTCTCAAGCCTTGTTCGTAAAATCCTTTTGCTTATCTTCGGGGACGAAGGGTGCTTTAAGGGGGGGGGTGGATTAACGCCCGATACGAACCTGAACTTCGAGGACGAAGTTTTGTCTTAAGGGGGGGAGGATGTAATATCCTTTGACTTACTAATTGATTAATAAAGGATCTAATTATTCGGGAAATTATGGGATTTAATAATTTTTATGAAGGGATTTATTAGTAATTAAAAAGGGGTTTTAATCACTTAATGAATTAAAAGGGTTTTCACTCCTTTTTTTTTTCTCCCTTATTTTCCCCAAGCAAATTTTTTTTTCAGCCTCAAAAACCCTCCCTTGCCGCCGACTTGCTTGTGAGGAGGAAGGAGAGAAAAATCTCTCATTGGTGTTTAGGAATTCATCATCGGTAATCGCTGTTTTCTTTTATAGATTCGAGCTTCGTTGAGGATCGTTTCTAGCTTAGCAAGGGCTTTCAAAACGCAGCAATTCCGTAAGGATAATTCTATCTCACAAAAGTTTAACTTGATGTCTTTGTAAAAGTTTAATTTAAGACTTCTATGCTTGTGTGCCACGGTTTTGGTGTGTTAAACGTTCTAGTAGTGTGTTTTTGTGTTAGTTAAAATCTACAATCGATATGATACCTTTGTATGGGGTTTTCTGGGGCTTAAGGGTTGCTTTCGCCGTTGCTCGTTGAAAACGGCTCGAATCGCGTAGAAAATTGTTAGGGTTCGAGATTAAACCCAGGTGGACGGGCGCCCAGGCCTCCTGACGGCGCGTCTGCTTTGATTTCATCCTAGACGGGCGTCTGGATTGCCTGGACGGGCGCCTGAGGGGTTGTTTTACATTCGTGATCTAACTCGCTAAAGTGGACGGGCGTCTGCATTTTCTCGGACGGGCGCCTGGCTTTGAGTTGGTTTTTGACGGGCGTCTGGGTTACTCGGACGGGCGCCTGAGGGGTTGTTTACATTCGAGATCTAACTCGATGTTTTGGGCGGGCGTCGACTATTTGGACGGGCGCCCAAGAGAGTCCTTGGACGGGCGTTCGTCTTCTGCACGGGGCGCCCGATCTATGTTGTTTTCCTTTCTTTGTGGGTTGTTGATAAGTCTTATGAATATGTATGGTAAGTTGGGTTTTGATGAGTCGAGGCTTTGATATCATTGTGGGACTTGGTGTTGGGCATTGAGGTTCGTAGACCCTTTGGGGTTGGGCCGGATAGGGTAGCTCCCAAAGCCGTAAACCCGGAAGGTTTCCTTACGACTTCAAAGTGACCCTACGTGTTTGGGGAGTTGCATGATGATGATGTGTCGGGCCGGATAGGGTAGTACCCGGCCGGGAACCCGGAAGGTTTCCTTGCACCCCAAAGACGTGATGGTCCATCTAGTATGGTACCATTGGATGACCTTTAAGACCCTCCTCTCTGTGGCTTTACCCTTTTGAGGGATGTGCACATTCGGGACCTTTAGGTGGCTAGTTGTGATGTTTGGTATCTCATTGTGGGCAGTGTCGTAACTTTTATAGATTGGTTGGGTCCTTCATAAATTTAGTAGTACCTTTCTTGAGTTGGTTTTACTTTTGTACACTAGATTTACTCTTACTCAACTTTATAGTTGACGGTTTGTACTTTCGTTTGACCTCGCTATGATCCATTTATGGGGCGCGATTCTTAGCAGTACTTCTATGGATGTTTGCTTGTTCTTTGGGATGTCGCGGGGTTTGAGAGCCACGTAGTCGCATCCACATGTTGTCTACATTATTTGAATTTTAAATTCTAAAGATTTTGATGTTCCGCATAATTACATTTTTTTCCGGATTTGTACTCACTTTAATATTTTCTTTCAAGATAATGAATGTTTATTTTCTTTCTGCTGTGGAATGTTGAATGTTACCGCCACGACTGTGTGTCGCGATGAGTGGCACTACGGTGACCAATACCGGCGGCCGACGGGATTGGAAACCGGGGTGTTACAATCTTTTCCAAGATGTAGATATATCGTTGTTCTATTCGACTAGTATGTTTTAATTGCCTATTTAGTTTAATTATGTAGTAGTTAGTTTATTTTACCCCATGAGTTATAGATCTAATTCGTTGGTGAAGAAATCATGAAATAGTGGTTGCATTCTTCAGATCTTCGACGGTCTATATCGTTAGATCTGAATACCTAGTAAATTAGAAATTTATGATAATCGGCGCCAGCTACGTTGATCGATAGATTTAATTTACATGTTAGTATCCTGATCAACTATTTGCATGTCTTTGTAAAACTAGCATGAAATACGAATAGTGAAGTGTTAGTTTGGACATTATCTTGAATGGACCCTAGAACGTCTTGATCGATGTCGATACCGCCTAGGTGGCTTTATGGTATGAGTTAGCGCTCAATATCGATGACTCTAGTTCTTTATGCGTATGAGCTATTACGGACCAATTAAGGAGGGTAGCTTATGTATAGATTGTCTACTACCATTTTCGGAGTAGATATGGTTAGAGTTGTACCAGTGGTGAACAATGAATTAAAATTCAATGGGGAGGACTATTGCATGTGTGGGGGAAATAACTAATTACTCATAATTGAACTAATACTTAAGAAACTCTTGTTGCTCCGTTGAACTTGCATAATCTTGCTAGTTGATTGTTACCAATTTCACTACTATCTATATTATAGTTGGTTGTAGACCGTTAAACGTGACAAGCTCAATCTTGATAATTAGACGTTCTTACGAGTCTACATAGGATCGACCTTGACTCGCCCATACTCTACTATGATAGATCTAGTCCTATTGCTAGTAAGTGCTTTGCACGCGATCAAGATTTCCTGGCGCCGATGCCGGGGACTTGTGTCAAGAATACTTTTTATTTGAGATTGAGTGTCTGTATATATTTGAGTCTGTTTATACTGGAGTCGTACAGAGTCAATTTTGTTAAATCTGAGAAAAATAGCTTCCAGTTTACCGAGGGTCTACCGCGGTAAACCGAGGGTCTCAGTTTCGGCAGGGCCGTTTCTGTCAGTTCAATATCAAGTCAGTAGTCAAAGTCTGTATTTTTGAGTCTGCCAGGCGTGTGTAACAGCCGGCGAGGCAAGTCACTAATTTTTATTTTCTTTTTGTGTCTTGTAGTACGCTACACGAAGTTCAACAGCAAAACTCGAGAGATTCATACCTGAGATTGATAAGTTTGCTAGACAAAAGAGAAAGAAAGCTCAAGAGAGATCTGTTAGGCTGGCGGACGACGTGATTTCGCACGAAGGAGATCACAGCGAGAGGGAAGAAGAGATTCTACCTTTGGAGGATAAAAAAATCAACATGGCACAGAACGGTCAGAATGGACAAAATGGAGCAGGAGTTGTGGTACAAGCAAATAGGAGAACTCTACAGAGTTATACGATACCAAAGATCAAGCAATTTGTGCCTGCAATTGTTCAGCCAGAGAATGCAGCTGAGGTATTTCACCTAAAACCGAATGTGATACAGATGGTGACTAATTACACTACCTTTCATGGAGTAATGAACGAAGATCCTAGTGTACACGTCACCAATTTTCTGGAGATAGTCAGCACAGTCAAACCAGCAGGAGTGCTTGATGATAACATTAAGCTGAAATTGTTTCCATTCACTCCGAAGGACAAAGTAAAGATATGGTTATTGTCTCTAGCACCAGGATCGATCCAAACTTGGACCAATCTGTTGCAGAAATTTATGAACAAGTACTGCCCGCCAGGGAAGTCACTACAGATGAGATAAGATATTATGAATTTCAAGCAGAAACCCACTGAAACCTTTGAAAATGCTTGGGAAATATTTAAGGAAGCACAAAGGAGATGCCCTCAGCATGATATCACTCTGCCCATACGAATGCATAGTTTCTATCACGGATTACGGCCAAGTGAACAAATGAGAGTTGATGCATCAAGCAATGGATGTTTTGCGTTGCTATCACCTAAAGAAGCTGAAGAGAAATTGGAGCAAATCGCACTTACAAGTCAATGGGGAACGCATCAAGTAGAGACCGCCAAAGTAGCTGAAGGCGTATTTGGAGAGGATACTTCTCAAAAGATCTTATACCAGCTCATTGAAATGAATGAGAAGATTTATGGAATGCAAGATCACATTGCCAAGGTTGAGAAAGTACAAGATATTGAAGCATCCAACACTGAGGACGTGAACTATACAGGGAGGCAAGGAAATCCTTATGGGGGCGAATATCGCCCATGTTCTCATGACCACCTTGGTTTTAGACTGAGTGACCCTACTGGGGTTTTCGACAAAGTGATTCTAACGGTGTAGAGAGACCGCGACAAACTGGTGGATTCGTGCCTCAATTCAACAAGTCAGGTAGTTGGGAAGCAGCCATGGATAAAATGAGCTCAACTGTGACTGACACGGTCAATCAACTTACCAAATCCATGACTGAGCTGAATACAAACTTCACCACATATTGTCAGAAGAATGATACAAGACTGACCAATCACGAAGCCTTAGTGTAGAATCTATCGCACCAAGTGGGGCAGATTGCTGAACAAGTGTCAACCCGTCCTCCGGGAGGATTACCAAGTAATACTGAGAAGAACCTGAAGGACGTGAATGCAATCATGACTAGAAGCGGAAAGGAACTTCCTGGACCAGTTATACCAACTGTCCAGGAAGGACTGTAAAACAATCTACACAACATAGCGTAACCTAGATAAAAGAGGGCCGTAAAACCGACACCGCTCACAGTAAACCGAGAGTCTGAAAATTCAGCTGACAAGCAGGCAGAGCAGCAGCAGTCAACAGGTAAGTTTTCACGAACTGTAACTATTAATCCTGCTACTTTACCTTATCCCTCTAGGAAGTATAAGCCGAATAATGATGATGCTCGTTATAAAAAGTTCATAGAGATGTTTAAGAAGTTGCAAGTGAATATACATTTGGTAGAAGTTCGCCGGAATGCCGAGTATGCGAGTTCTTGAAGGAATCAATCTCTACCAAAAGAAGTCATAGACCTTGAGACTATTTGCCTTAATGAGGAATGCTCGGTAGTTTTGCTACATAAGCGCCTCCCAAGTGTAAAGATCATGGGAGCTTCCTCATACCTTGCACAATTGGTGGAGTATGCCTAAACAAAGCATTGTGTGATCTTGGAGCCAGTGTCAATCTAATTCCACTCTCCATCTTTCATAAGTTAGGCATGAAAGAGTTGAATGAAACAACTATAACCCTTCAATTAGCGGATAGGTCTATGAAACAACCATGTGGAGTGGTGGAGGATGTTTTGGTGAAAGTTGATAAGTTTGTATTCCCCATAGACTTTGTAGTGTTAGATATGGAGGCTAACCATGATGTTCCACTAATCTTAGGAAGACCTTTCCTAGCAACGAGTAAGACATTGATAAATGTTCATAAGGGTGAGCTGATTCTGAGAGTGAATGAGGAAAAAGTAGTGTTCAATGTGATGAATTCAATGAAATAAGCACAAGATAAAGGAGAAGCATGTTACATGCTAGATTCCATAGAATAGCTTGTTTTGGAACTATATCAGCAAGTGGTACTAGATCCTGAGGTAGCAGAGACTTTACTCCTGAAAGAGGAAGTAGGAAGTTATGAAGAAACCTAGCCTGGATGTAGCGAAGGTCAAGTGCGAGAAATAGAGCCTATATTTTCTGTGGATTTAGGAGGAACCATTCATAGACCTTCGTGGCAGAAGTTCTTTGACATACAATTGACTGGTAAGCTGTTATGATCATCACAAGGAACTTAATGTTGAAACCTTTGCCATCTCACCTAAAGTACGTATACTTACAAGATGATACTCTTCCCCTCATAATTTCATCGTTGTTATCACCTTTAGAGGAAGAGAAACTTTCAAGAGTACTGAGAGAACATGAGGGAGCGTATGGGTGGATGAATGCAGATATTAGAGGAATAAGCCCATCGGTGTGCATGCATAAGATCTCTGTAGACCCTGAGATGAAAGCGGTAGCACAACCTCAAAGGAGGTTGATGCCACAATGGAAATATGTTGTTAAAGAAGAGATTATAAAGATGTTGAAAATGAGAAACGTTTTCCCAATTGCAGACAATGAGTGAGTGAGCCCGATTCATGTGGTGCCCAAGAAAGGAGGATTCACTGTACAACCTAATGAGTTTGATGAGTTAATCCCCGTGAGGCTAATTACTGGACATCGAGTTTGCATTGACTTTAGAAAATTGAATGACGCAACTCGTAAAGATCATTTTCCCCTACCATTCATTGAACAGATGTTAGAAAGATTAAGCGGTCATGCATTTTATTGTTTCTTAGATGGATATTCTGTTACTATCAGATCCATATTGCTCCTGAGGACCAAGAGAAGACCACTTTCACATGTCCCGATGGAACTTTTGCATACAATCACATGCCTTTTGGACTCTGTAATGCACCAGCAACATTCCAATGGTGCATGATGTCATTGTTTACGGACATGGTGGAAGATTTTCTGGAGATTTTCATGGATGATTTCTCAGTATTTAGAGATAGCTTTGATAAATGCTTGGACAATTTGAGTAGAGTGTTGAAGAGATGTGAAAAGACCAACCTTATACTTAACTGGGAAAAATGCCATTTCATGGTTACAGAAGGAATAGTGTTAGGTCGTAGGATTTTGAAGATAGGAATGGAAGTTGACAAGGCAAAGATAGAGGTAATAGGGAAGTTACCCCCTCCAACAAACTTGAAGACGTTGCGATCCTTTCTTGGCCATGCAATATTTATAGAAGGTTTATCAAAGACTTCTCTAAAGTTTCTAGACCTTTGAAGGAATTACTTGCAAAGGATGTACCTTTTGTGTTTGGAGAAGAATGTAAGAAAGCATTCAACACATTAAAGCAATTGATTATAACCACCCCAATTCAGGTAGACGCAGATTGGAACAAACCTTTTGAGCTTATGTGTGATGCAAGCAACACGGCAGTTGGAGCAGCCCTTGGACAAAGGGAGGATAAAATCTTTAAGCCTATCTATTACGCTAGTCGTACCCTTAATAGTGCCTAGAGGAATTAAGCGACTACAAAAAAGGAACACTTAGCTGTCATCTTTGCATTTGACAAGTTTTGACCTTATCTGGTAGGATCGAAAGTCACTGTATTCACTGACCATGTAGCTCTGAAATACCTTCTAACCAAGCCTGTCATTCCTGCCAAATGGCCGGTAATATTTCCAAGCGGAACGAGATGCCATTACAGAGTATCTTAGAAGTGGAGTTATTTGATGTATGGGGAATTGATTTTGTTGGGCCTTTCACATCTTCAAAATCAAATCGTTATGTTGGACTTATTTTAAGTTTTAGTGATGAGTGCCAGACTAGCTGTCATAGAGCAAAGGAAAAAAAAATGTCTAGATCAAATGTATAGGCTTATTAGAGTTTGATCTTGTATAGGTTTGATCAAACAAGCTCTGTAAAAGGTCAGCTGACTTTCATCAGCAGACCTGTCTAGATCAGTAGGGTACCTGAGTCAGTAGACTAGTTTAAGAACCTGCTGAAGACTGAAGGCTGAGGGCTCAAACTCAGTTATTGAAGGCTAAGGGATCAAACTTAGTAGTTAAAGTCAAGGATATGAAATCAGAATTTAGGTAAGTCTGTGATGACCTAAACTGGTTGCATATACCTTGTGTACAAGGTCTAAGTTCCACAAGTTAAATGGTGATTGGAACTTGGTTATGATTAAAATGGTGAAATATAACTTAATAATGAAAAGTTAGATATAAGAGAAGTCAGCTACAGTGTATTATAAACACAAAGAACCTTGGATCACCGTGATCGATATGTACTTCAAAGAGACTTAAATACACAGAACTCATTGAACATATATTTCGATTTAATCAAAGGTTACATTGGAAGTTTACAAGGAAAAGGACAGATACCAACTCTTGGTTTTGTCAACAAATCAATGGCCAAGATTAAAGGGACGTTGGAAAGAAATAGAGGTTTATCCAATGGATACAAGTCAAAGGGTAAACAGTCTGAAATCTGACAAAAAGTAAACTGACAGTGTCCGTACTATGTACAGGGACAAAAAGCAAGTCAAGATGGGACAAATCTGAAACGGCTATGTTTGAATTTCAAACATAAGTCACAAGGATTCTCACCTATAAATAGAAGACCCCTGTTACAGAAACTAGATGATGATTTTTGAGAGAAAATAACAAATAATCTTGAGCTTCAGATTCTTATCAAGAAGTCACCCTGCTGACCCTACTGATCTTAAAGCTACTGAGCCAGTAAACTTCTTCAAGTGTAATCTATCATCAAGCTACATCAAGTTTACACACTTGAAGAATCCAAGTCTGCGATCATATCATTCGATCAAGTCAAAAGTCGAATCACTTACTTGATTCAAACTTTCTTTTATAAGAAACCCGCCAAGACAAAGGAAGCATCTTTGGGTGTCAAGAATCTGTTGTTTGTGGTGGAGCTGGTGAAGAGGCAATCCTACCCTTCAAGGACCAGTGGAAGACTTTGGAGCAGCAATCCTACCTGTTCCAAGTGTTCAGTTTGTGAAGCCATAGTTATTGGTTAAGGAAAAACAACTTAGGGATTTTTGTAACTGCTACCTCAAGGATCTCTAGTGAATTACCTCTAACATCACAGGAGAAGAGTGGACTGACATGATTACACCACCTGGAACCACTATAAAATCTGCCTACTTACTTTCTGCATTTACATTCTGCATTTAGTATATTTAGCACATCAATCAGCTGAACTAACAACTGAATCACACACATACACTACTGAGTATCTAATACTTGGTATCATATTTTAACAAGTGATAAGGCTTAATTTGAATATATTCCGCTGCAACAAATTCAAAAATCAACAAATGAGAGACTCATCGAGTGTCCGCAGACTCATCGAGTAATCAAGAAGTCTTTGAAGTAGTTGAGTTTGTTAACTCCAAAAGTTTTAAGTGTTAAGTTTATTCACCCCCTCTAAACTTAACCAAGGCCTTTTCAAGTGACCAACAATTGGTATCGGAGTAGTGCTTCTGTTCTGAAGTAATCCTACTTGTTGTGCTTATGAAAATACTTTGAAAACTTTTTCAAATTTCTGATTTTCAAAGCTTTGCATCATGGATAACAATCAGTATGCTAGAACAATGTTGATGTGTTCTTTAGATCATTTTGAGGAGTATAAACGCCGTATGCATGTTTTTCTAGCTGCAACACATGATGAGATGATGGATGTGCTGACTGATGGACCACTGAAAATCACAAAAGCTATAACCGTGGATAATCAAACTTAGTACATTCCAAAACCAAAAAGAGAATGGAATGTTGAAGATAGAAAAATAGCAAACCTCAACAATATTGCTATTGATATCATATATAGAACTTTGGATAGCAACATGTACATGAAAGTGAAAAATTGCAAGACTGCAAAGGATCTTTGGGATAAGTTGCAATTAATCTGTGAAGGCACTGATGCAATCAAGAAGAACAAAATCTTTGTGGCAAAGAAGAAGTTCCAAGAGTTCAAAATGAAACCAAATGAAACTATTGAACAGATGGAGTCAAGATTCAATGCAATCATGGATGAACTCACCCTACTGAGTGTAAAGTATTCAAAAGAAGAAATAAATTCAAAAATTCTAGAAGCTTTACCTCCAAAAGAAGTCTGGGAGATGAAGGTGACTGCCATAGAAGAGATGAGAAGTCTACATGAAGAGGACACCTTCAAATTGTTTTTAGATCTCAAAGCCTATAATTCAATAAGAAACTTGTACCTGAGACTGAAAAAGAAGAACCAAAGACCACTGCATTGACTGCTACACATCAAGAAGAAACATCAGGAGCTCAAGATGATCTACTGGATGAGATGCAAGAACAAATTGCCCTACTGAGCAAGAAAATCAGAATGATGAAAACTGGAAGGGGTTCTCCAAGGAATTTCACAAAGAAGTTTAGTGAAAAGAAGAAGGAAGAATCCAAGAAAGACAATGATTACGTGTGCTATCAATGCAAGAAACCAGGACACTTCAAACCTGACTATCCTGAACTAAAATAGAAGAAAGAATCTTTACTTCAATTGCAAGAAGCCTGGACATTTCAGACCTGATTGTCCAGACCTACTGAAGAGCAAAAGTCAACAAAGAAGATCTGGCAAGAAAGCTAATGTTGGGTATACAACACTCTGCCCGCCTGTGTGCGTTTGACCCATGGCGCTGTGAAGGTGTGGTATAAGGAAATAAAGTAGCACCTTTACCAATTGGTTTTAGTACAACGGTAAGCGCTTGATCCTAACACCAATTGGTTTTGGTATGAAACTCTATCTCAGTTTCTAGTAGATAATGGATTTATCAAAGGAACAATCGACAAAACATTATTTAGGATGAAAAATGGAGAGAGCACTCTACTTGTTCAGATCTATGTTGATGATATTATTTTTGGATCAGAAAATGAACAGTTATGTGAGAAATTTGCAAGTTTAATGAAGAGCAAATTTCAGATGAGTATGATGGGAGAATTGAATTATTTTCTCGGATTACAAGTTAAACAATTAGATGATGGAATTTTCATTCACCAAACCAAGTATATAAGAGAACTTATCAAAAAGTCTGGAATAGAAAAATCAACTGGAATTTCTACATCAATGGGGACCAACATCAGGCTAGATGAAGACAAAGAAGGCAAAGATGTTGATCAAACACTTTACAGAAGAATGATTGGAAGCTTACTCTATCTTACAGCAAGTAGGCCAGATATATCTTTTACTGTCGGTGTATGTGCAAGATTTCAGTCAAAACCAAATGAAAGTCATCTCACAGTTGTAAAATGAACCTTAAAGTATCTAAAGGATACAGATGGAGTTGGAATTTGGTATTCAAAAGATGGAGAATTCAAGCTGATATCTTATTCAGACTCAGATTATGATGGATGCAAAGTGGACAGAAAGAGCACCTCAGGCACATGTCAGTTATTAGGAAATAGACTTGTGTCATGGTTTAGCAAAAAGCAAAATTCTATCTCAACTTCAACAGCTGAAGCAGAGTATATAGCAGCTGGAAGTTGTTGTGCTCAAGTATTATGGATTAGACAGCAATTAAGAGATTATGGGATAGAAGAAGGAACAATTCCCATAATATGTGATAACACAAGCGCAATTGCAATTACTGACAATCCAGTTCTACACTCAAGGACAAAGCACATTGATGTGCGTCACCACTTTATAAGAGATCATGCGGAGAAAAAGGATATAACAGTTCTTTATGTACCTCCTGAAGATCGGTTGGCGATATCTTTACAAAGCCATTGGACAAAGAAAGATTTGCCAAACTAAGAACTGAATTGGGGATAATCATAGTCGATTAAATCGCTTAAGCCGTAGATTCGTCAAAGGTATTAATCTTTATTATGTTGGGTGCGCTCACTTAATGTTAGTCATTGACATCAACAATCTCAAACGATTAATCGAATCGAAAATTGTGAGAATCGATAGTTCACTCTAAAACCGACCTCGGATCGCTTCTTCTCCAGTCAACTTTAGTCAAAGGTTGATATGATAAAATCAATAGCGATTATATCGCATTTAATTACTACGCTTCTTTTGTCACAATACATTACGTGTACACCCCTACTCATCGAGTAATAAGACATGCATCGAGTTACCCAAACCATCATGGAATTTGAAAGGTTGTACTAATCAACCGCCAGTACATCCTACCTACTTATTCAACCTTCGTTCACACTCTTTTCAATCAAAATTTCAAATTATCAGTCTCTTTCCTAAAAACAAAATCAGACCTTTCACAATCTTCTCATCTCAAAAATCAATTTTTGTGTTCACACCCAGATATGGCCACTTCAAAGAAATCAGAAGAAGAAAGATTGATCACAGAGTTAGATGAGTTTTCATTCGAAATTTATGAAGCAATGTGCAAAAACACTCTATTAGTAAGCTGGATCTGTGATAAAATCCAGAAACAACCAGGTTTGAGAAACCTTCTGGAAGTTAAGTTCAACCAAGAACGTGATGTGGAAGGGATTTTGCAATTCTGGGAGAATATACGTGTGGTACGAGACTCCCTAATCACTACAGTTCATGGAGATCGTATTATTATCAATGAACGAGTCATGAAGTCACTATTTGGTTTCACAAATTCATCTGTGACATCAATAGATTTGACCACTCTACCATTAAAAAGAGACGCTTTTCTTAAGCAACTTACTTTTTCTAAGGAACCAGTAGAAGTTGATATTCATGTTGACAAACTCAAGCCAGAATTTGCGCATCTCAGCAGATGGCTCAGCAAACATGTCATTGGAAAATCCAAAGGAATCAGTACACTATCCGATGAAAACATTTATCTGATGAACATAATTTAGGATGAATTACAATTCAATTGGGCAAGATATGTAGTCAATCAGATAAAGAAGCAACACTTAGCTGAATTAGAAAGTGTACGAAGAGCTCAAGCTGAAGGTTAAGCAACTGTTGGCAGATTCCGACTAAAGAAGACACTCAGTGGAATCATTCAATTTTATTTGGAGGCACTCAAGGCAGGGAAGAAAGAAAGACAAACTGCAGAGGAAATAGCAGCAGTCACAAGAACAACTTCCCAACCTGAAGCTAGACAGAAAACTGTGTCTCAGCAGGAAGCTGAACACAAAGGCATCAAGCGGAAAGCGGACTCAGCAAAAGAAAAATCTGTTGTAAAATGTTTATACCTAGGAACCTCAAGTGAGAAAGCACCAACTGAGGGGGAACAACAACAACTGACAACCGAAGTTTCAAGGAAAATATCGCCTGTGACCATACTTCTCGCCATAAGACCAATCGGATGACTAGTCTCGCTTTTGAAGTCGATAGAATCATCAAACTGATGAAAATGAAGCTTAAACCAGAAGATTCTCGTGATGCCAGTCTACAGACTGAAGAGAAACTACTCTTGGAGAAATTGGAAATCAGAGACCTTTACACTCTGTTTCCTATATCAGAATTTCTTGAAAATTGCTTCAAACGATTCACTGAACTAGCTAAAAGAAGAAAATCCGGCACATCATCCACCCCCAAAGTTATTTCAAAGGATGATGATGACCATGATGATTCAAGAAAAGAAGCTGATGTGACTACAGGTTTTCAAACAGATATTCAACCTCAACTTCAAGCAACGCAAACTGTAACTCAGCAAGAAGATTTTCCAGTTGGAAATCAGACAACTGACAATCAGCAAGCAGCTGATAGAATTGATAATCAACAACTTATGATCATTGAAGATATCACTCAGTTTAAGGATCAAACAGAAGCTACATATGATCCTTCTGATATCCTAACAAAGGATGAATTGGCCAAAGTTCATGAGAACTTGAAGATCATGCTCAGTCAAAGGGATACACAAAATGGCCTTTTATCAAACATCTCTGGATATCTAGATTATAGAACTAGAGCAGATGTCTCAGTTCATGCAAGACTAGAGATGATTCATAAGTCATGTTCAAGTTCTGCTTCAGAAATTTGGTTACTTAAACAAAAACTTGAAGACTCAACCGCAGTAGATAGGGAAACACATGCACAGGCTCACTGGCATATGAATCAGCACATCTACGGGTTAGAAACTCAGCTCAAAGAAGTACTTGCTTCTCAGCAACAAATCTCAGCCGATCAAAAAGCAACCCATGCTCTGGTAGATCAGTTATATGATTCCAAAAAGGGGGAAGCTGAAGAAAAAAAGCTGAAGTTACTCAAGGAAAAGAAGCAACTCGAAGACGAGTTGGAAAGATACAAATCAGATCCAAAATTCTTAAAGAAAGAATTAACTGACGAGCAGCTCATTGTAAAATATAGTCAACCTGGAGATCGGAGAGCTACTCTTACAAAGGATCTGTGGTCAAAGTTTGTCAAAGATCATAATCCTATCAAAGCCAAGTACAAGGATAAGACTTTTGAAGAATCCTTAAACTACTTTCTATCTGACGAATTCTACAATCAGAAAATGGCGCAGTATAAGAAGATCAAAAGCATTGAAGACAAACTAAAGATTAAAGACAAAACTGAACAGATGAAAGCTGATGTAGTGGAATTTGAGAAATACTACGTGAATGAATCAACTTTACCAAAGTTAATCTTATGGAGGAAATGGAAAGAAGGAAGTCAAGTAGACTACAACAAGACCTTTTCTAAGGAAGACTCCAAGCTAGAATATGATTATCGCCTACACGACAAAGAGATGAAGTTTATTTCAGTCACACAAAAAGCACAGAAAAAGGCTTAGTCTTTAGTCAAAATTCATTTGAACAAAATGTAACTATTCCAGTTTTTGTGTATTCTAATGAGATCCAGTTTCCAGTTTTACATTGTTTTTGATCTTTAAGCTTTTCTTTTAGGGAGAGTTTTGGCATCATCAAAAAGGGGGAAATTGTTGGAAATAAAATTTATGTTTTGATGATAATTCATCATATTTATTCAAAGTATTATCTTAACCTCATTGATGAAGTGCTGAAGCTAGCTATTATAGTGAAAAGCTAAAAGATGTCTAGAACTGAATGTTTAGGTTTTACTAGAGTCTGATATTTGTATAAGTTACATCAGACAAGGACTGTAATAGTTAGTGTGTCGTGAAATTAAAAACTGGAGGTCATTTAGAAAACTGTAAATCACTAAGATAAACAAACTGACATAGAATACACCAGTATTGAACTGAAGAAAAAAAGTTTGCTGAGGAACACAGACTCAGTTGGCTTATCCGTAAGTCTCAAGAATCGAGGTTCAAACACGATTATTGAAGATCAAGAACGAGGTTCAAACTCGCTTATGAAGATCACAAGTCGAGACTTTGAAGTTAGACTTCAGGCAAGTTTGTGGTGACTCAATCGACTTTATGGATCTTGTATGAAGACCTAAGATTCATAAGGACAATGAACTCTTAGAAGATATTTTCTTATGGTGTACTCTGATTAAGTCAATTATAATCAGATGTAAACTGGAGTACTGATATTTGAAGAATAGTAAAAATCTCAGTTAATACTCCAAGTCAGTCAAGAAACTGACAACTGATAAACTCAGTATAAAACTGATCAGGAAACTCAGTTTTACATGTCATCCATCCAACAAACTGATAGTACAGTCGAACGTTTAAAAGTAAGTGATTTTATTGGATGAGTTACTGAAGCATCAGAACGGTCAGAAAATATAGCCGTTACAAGATAAACGTTGATACAATTCGAATACAAGTCAGATGAACGTTGGATCTCACACTATAAATAGAGGACTTTGCACCAAGGATTAAAAGACAACAAGACGAAGATTTAACAGATTTTACAAGCATATTTGTGCATTAGTTTTTTTATTCGAATTGCTATCATCTCAATGCTATAACAAGATCACATCTAGAATTTCTTCAAGTGTTCAAGCTACACAGAATTTATCCAGATTCAGACACTTTGAAGAACCACAAACAAGAATCAATTTATTGATTCTCAGCCCAACTTTGATTCTACATCAAAGGTTTAGACTGTGAAGCAAACCGGGAAGGTTTCGCCAAGGACGATTGTTACAAGCGATCGGGTAGATCGTGTTTGTGGTAGTGATGAAGAGGCATACATAACCCTTCAAGTACCAGTGTTCAAGCAATTGAAGAGCATCAATTCTACCTGTTCTACAACTGTTTAGATAGTGAAGCTAGGGATTAGCCAAGGAATATTGTTCAGGACTTTTTGTAACAATTCACCTCAAGAAGTTCTAGTGGAATTTTCCTCCGCACCACAGGGGAAAGAGGACGTACAGGATTACACCACCTGGAAACTCTATAATATTTGCCTTATTTACTTTACGCACTTATTTACTTACTCAGCATTTATCTACAGCATTTTGATAATTGATTGTTATACATTTCACAGTTCACAAACTGACATTTTTCAGAATTCAGTTTAACACACTTAGCTTTCACATAGAATAACAAGATCAAGAAAAAGGCTAGAATTATATCTGCTACCGGTTGACTCAGTTTTAAGCTTAAGTCAGTTTGACTCGAACTCAAACAGTCGACCTTAACTCCACACAAGTTTTAATCGAACTTTAATTTGTTTTAAATCCAGTTTTAGGGACAAGTTTATTCACCCCCTCTAAACTTGTGTTAGCATTTCAAGGGACCAACAAATATGGTTGTTTGAAGATGAATCGAGATATGATATGAAGTAGAATCGAAAAAGGAAATGAATCGATGATACTTGCACTTGTTGGCCGATATGGATGATTATGCTTTAATGGCGGATATGGATGAAACAGAGGAGGTATACAATTCTGTTTCTATAAACACTCTGCCGAAAAGTGATTGTGAATCAACTCTTTGGTTCAAATCCTATAAATTCCGACAATGAAGAAACTTTGGATGCCATCCTTAATCAACTAAGGATAATACAATCTGGTTATGAGATTGTGAAGGTTTGAAAAGAAGCTCTTCAAACAGGTTGAAAGATTAAAAGTCGAATTAAGAAATCTCAAGGGTAAGGAAAAAACAGTTGGTAAGAATCAAAGATAAGCTCATTGTACATTCGATGAGTCGCTGAATCTCTCGAACAATCTTGTTCCTCCACTGCATGCAAATCTGGAAATCCATATGGTGATAGAACATGCCTTGGATTTGGAACTCAAAAATCTAATCAGGGTGGATCCAGTAAGGTTACTAAACTTAGTACCAGAATTGGTCCTAAGTTTGTGGCTGCACAAGATCCAACTCCCAAAAAGGTTCTTTGAGAGGCAAGAAGCCTCTTGAGAAAACTTCAAGGAAGCAAAATCGAGGAAGTCAAAAGGTCAACAAGACCTAACAAAAGGAATAAATCCAAAAATAGGATTGCTTTGTACCTTCTAGACTTCGATGATAGCGGACTGCTACCAAGTCTCATTGGACCACAAAAGGCAAAAATCGAAATATTCCAAGGATAAGAATCCCAAATCTAAAAATGTCAATCATTCAAGGGATACTTATCTCGGGGGAAAGGTAGACTGCTCCTCTCGATGATGATTGGAATATTCGTGTTTCTTGCTAGAAACAACATATATAACCATACTGCTAGGGTAAAACCTCAAGAATGGAATCAAGAGAGGACTTATATAAGACCTCAAAGAGACTTCATATTACAGTGTATCATTCTAAATAGACAAAGAACTAATAGTTATCTTTGGTGCTTCTAACAAATGTAAATCACTCCAAACAACATTACATACCAAAAGGCCAGAAAGCATATGTGAGTCCTACACAACCAAATGTTAGACCTTATGGATGTGTAGAATACATGTATGAACAAAAGTATGATACCTTTCAAAGAAGACCTTATGGAAACTTGCCAAGGGTCATGCTTACCACTGACCATCATGGACGCAAACAGTTTTGGGTACCTAAAATACATTAACTTTGTTTTGTAGGGTGTCTGGTACTTTGACAGTGGATGTTCCAGACATATGACAAAGAATAAACACTGTTTGTCAAACTTTGTGGCAAAGGATGGTCCAAGAGTGAATTTTGGCAACAAAAACACACCAAGATACACAAGAGGATATGGCACACTTGTGAGAAATGGATTAACAATCAGGAATGTTGCATTTGTAGAAGGACTGGACTACAACCTCACCGAGCACCGGGGCGCTTTTCGACATGGGTTACAAGGTTACTTTTGACAAGGGCACATGTATTGTCATTAGTGAAAGAGGTGATCAAGTTGTGTTGGCTGGAAGAAGACAAAAAAACATGTATGTTGTGGATTGGTCTACTGCTGTTCCAGAAACTTGCCTAATTGTGCATACCAAGTCAGAACTCAATTGGTTATGGCATAAGAAGTTGAATCATCTGAATTTTGATGATATCAATCAATTGGTGAAGAAGAAACTGGTGATTGGTTTACCTGAGATCACATTCAAAAAGGATGCTATATGTGATGCTTGTCAGCAAGGTAAACAGACAAAATCAAGCTTCAAGTCAAAGACTAAGCAGTCAACAAAAAGAGTTTTGGAGCTGATGCACATGGATCTTTTTGGACCAGTAACACCAACAAGTGTAACATGAAAGAAGTACACTCTAGTAGTTGTGGATGATTATTCAAGATACACTTGGGTAGTATTCATGAACAAGAAAAGTGAAACACTTCAAAAGATGCCTGAACTTTTGAAAAGATTGCAAAATGAGAAAAGTTTGACAGTAGTGAAGATCAGATCAGACAAGGGTACTGAATTTCTCAATAAAGTTATAAGAGAATATTGTGAGCAAAATGGTGTGCTACACCAACTGGCTGCTGTTGGTACACCTAAGCAAAATGGGGTTGCTGAGAGAAGAAATAGAACTTTAAAAGAAGCAGGAAGAACTATGGTTTGTGAAGCATTATTACCTGAAAGATATTGGGCTGAAGTAGTCAATACAGCATGCTATACACAAAATAGGACCTCAGTGAACAAAAAGCTGCTGAAGACACCTTATGAGATTTGGAATGGAAGGAAACCTAATATATCTTATTTCCATCCATTTGGAAGCAAATGTTTTATTTTAAATCATAAGGAGCAATTGAAGACATTCCAACCAAAATCAGATGAAGGAATCTTCTTGGGATATTCTTCTGTCAGCAAGGCATTCAAGGTACTGAACAAAAGGACACTGAAACATGAAGAAACAATTCATGTTGTATTTGATGAACCTAAGTTCACTAGAATGGAAGATGAAGCTTCAGAACCTGCTGAGTATCAACAAGTCACTGATCCAGAATGTGTTGATGTTTTGGAAAGTATAAATGAGTTAAAGGTTTCTGACTCTGCCCCTGCTGGTAACACTACTGATGCAACAACTGAGACAGTTCAAGGATCTGCTGAACCCCTTGCTGAAGCAACAGCAGACCCTACTGAAGATGATGTTCCTGAGAATCCTTCTAACCAAAATTCACAATGGTTAAGGGATCACCCTGCTGAGCAAGTTATTGGCAACATACAACAAGGTGTAAGGACTAGAACACAATTAGAAGCAATGTTCACTTGTTTTCTATCTCAAATGGAACCTAAAGTTGTTGAAGAAGCAATATCAGATCCAGATTGGATAATTTCTATGCAAGAAGAACTGAATGAATTTGAAAGAAATCAAGTTTGGACACTAGTGGAAAAGCCTAATCATGCAAATATAATTGGTACAAAATGGGTATACAGAAAAAAATTGGATGAATCTGGTACCATTGTAAGGAATAAGGCCAGACTAGAAGCAAAAGGCTATTCTCAAGCAGAAGGAATATATTTTGATGAAACATATGCCCCTGTTGCAAGATTGGAAACTATAAGATTATTCTTGGCATATGCTGCTTACAAAAACTTCAAAGTATATCAGATGGATGTCAAAAGTGCATTTTTGAATGGCATTCTGGAAGAGGAGGTCTATGTTCAGCAACCTCCTGGTTTTGAAGTTAAAGATCAAGAAGATAAAGTGTACAAACTCAACAAAGCACTTTATGGTTTGAAACAAGCACCAAGAGCATGGTATGAGACCCTATCTCAATTCTTGATGGACAATGGATTTACCAAAGGTACCATTGACAAGACTCTTTTCAGAATCAATGAAAGAGATAGCACCCTGCTGGTACAGATTTATGTTGATGACATAATTTTTGGTTCTGAAAATGAATTACTATGTGAGAAGTTTGCTAATCTTATGAAAAGTAAATTTCAAATGAGTATGATGGGCGAAATGAACTATTTCTTGGGATTACAAGTCAAATAGATGAAAGATGGGATCTTCATTCATCAAACCAAGTACACCAAGGAGCTACTGAAGAAGTTTGGTATGGAAAACAGCACCAAGGTATCATCTCCTATGAGTACAAACATTAGATTGGATGAAGACAAAGAAGGCAAAGATGTTGATCAGACTTTATACAGAAGGATGATAGGCAGTCTGTTGTACCTTACTTCCAGCAGACCTGATATATCTTTTGTTGTAGGTGTTTGTGCAAGATTTCAATCAAAACCTAAGGAAAGTCATCTAACTGCAGTCAATAGGATTCTCAATTATCTAAAAGAGACTTTGGATGTAGGAATTTGGTATTCAAAAGATGGAAGATTCAAAGTTATATCCTACTCAGATTCTGATTATGCTGGATGCAAGATTGATAGAAAAAGCACCACAGGAACCTGTCAGTTAATGGGAAATAGACTGGTTTCCTGGTTCAGTAAGAAACATAATTTTATATCATCTTCTACTGTTGAAGCTGAATACATTGCTGCTGGAAGTTGCTGTGCACAAATACGTTGGTTAAGACAACAGTTAAGGGATTATGGAATTGAAGAAAGATAAATTCCTATAATGTGTGACAACACAAGTGCAATTACAATCACAGAAAATCCTGTTTTGCACTCAAGAACCAAGCATATTGATGTGATAGATCATTTTATAAGAGATCATGTTGAAAATAAAGATGTGGTAGTTCTTTACATCCCTATTGAAGATCAACTTGCTGATATTTTCACAAAACAATTGGATAGTGAAAGATTTGCTATGTTAAGGACTGAACTTGGAATTATAAAAGTTGACTGATACACCTATGATCAGCAATGTGCTTAATTCACCAAGGGGATTAATCTTTGCTATGTTGGGTGAGCTCACTTAGCAGATTAGTCATTGGTATCAACAATTCCATGTACTTATTTATGGTTGGACAATTGAGCAAATGAAGTTGCCAAGGGGATTGGTCTTTGTCCTGTTGGGTGAGCTCACTTGACAGATCAGTCATTGGTATTAAACTTCATCTTGTATTATCAGTTGGACAAAACAAGAAGATTTGAAGATCAGCAGAGTTACATTGTTAGCGGGCTGTTGAGGGTCATCCTTGTCAGCAGGCTGCTAAGCCAAGTCTACTGATGGCAAAGTCTGCTGAGACATACGTTACACAATCAAACTTTAAAAAGTCAAAAAGCAAAAGACCGGGATATTTATTCTATCTTCATAACCGTAGTTACACGATCTGACGGTTACAACTCTTTATGGATAAGTTCTGGGACACGTGGCAAGATCTCATTCATTCCAAATTTAATCGTGGTTAATGCTACAGTGCACTATCTGACAGTTTCTACCCACAACTCTATGTTATATATACAGACATATACATAGAGGATACTTACAACTTTCAGATTGATTTTCTCTACAAATATACCGTGTGAACACAGACTTAAAAGCTATCTTCTTCATCTTATTCATCAATAATGGTGGACAAGGATGATAGTCACATTGGAACAAGACAAAGTGTCAGAGGTTTTGTTGTTGATGCTAACAAAACTGAGTTAGCTATCAATATTGGTAGAAGAATCAGAAGATATGAAGGATTGGAAGATGTTCTCAATCTGAGACTGGAAAGAATATCTTACACGAATGTTGTTAATTTTTGGAGAAACATTGTGATAAGAGAAGGTAGAGAGGCATTTACTACAACAGTGAATAGCTAGGAGATTGAAGTTTCCTCAAACCTGCTGAGGGAAGCTTTTGGTTTTGCACCTGTAAACGATGCTCCAACTAATCCTGAAGAAATAGGACTGTCAAAATTGGATTTTGTTGACAGAATAAAGACCAATGATGCTATTAAATCATCACTGAGCATCAATGTAAAGTATATAGGAATAGAGTACAACCTGCTGAGTAAGATAATATCAAAGAATATCTTGGGACTCAGTGGAAGCCTTGATACTTTATAAGGACCCAAAATTGAATTGTTAATCATCATCTGCAAAAGCATGAAGTTTGATTGGGCTGGATTCTTTGTCCAATATATGAAGAAAGTGATAACAGAGGAAAGAGAAGGGACAAGGAAATCCAAGGCTTTACCTTTGGGTTTGATGGTTCAGGCCCTGCTGAATCATTTGAGGATTGCTGATGTTGCACCTGAGAAAATAAACAAGTCCAGATATAAGAAAGAGATCGGCTATCTCATCCCTGGTTTGGATGATGATGAAGATGTGGATGCTGAAGCCACTGAGAGTGATAATGATGGAGATGATAATGCTGGAGGTGAGCAGGTTAAGCAAGTGGTTAAATCTGCTACACCCAAGAAAGTTGCTGAGAAGAGGAAGGTCACGACACCAAAAAAATCACAATGATGTACAAATTTAGGAAAACAAGAAGCGAGACAATGAGAGATCTTTGTCTCTACTGAGGGTCCAGTTGAAATTGAAGTTACTGACCCTACTGCAGCCACAAAGAAGAAATCTGCTGCTGAAATTTTGAAAGAACAACAGAAGGAAGACAACAGAAAGAGGAAAGCTGCTGAAGTTGAATCTGAGCAACTCTCCAAGAGAATGAAGGAAATTACACAGAAAAGGAAGCATGGAAAAGGGAAGCAGTTGAGAAATCTAGAGGCTCAAAGGGGAGAAGAAGAGGCTATTGAAGCTGAACCTTTAAAAATTGTTAAGCCTACTGGTACTGGAGAGGTTGTTGTTGAGCAACCAGCTGAGCCTACTGAAGAACCACAGTAGACTACTGAATCTGCACCTGCTGTGGATATTGATACAACAGTATAAGACCCTGCCATTTCTGCAATAGTTCAGGGGGAAGAGCAATCTGTTGCTGACCCTGCTGATGAGCATGTAAGTAAGGGGAACCAAGTGTGGAGCAGATGGAGGTGGTAGGTACAAACATACAAGAAGAAGAACCCACTGACCTAGAAGCATCTGTTGAGGAAACTCTGAATCTACTTGTTGAGACATTTGGAGGACAACAAGTTAAAGAAGCTGAAGCAAGAAATCCATCTATGCCCTTTGAAAGGAAAGAAAAGAAAAAGAAGGAAGGGTATGTTGATCCTCAACTCCTGCTGGTTGCTGATTATTTTCAATGGAAGTTTGGATTTTACAAGAGACAAAAATCAGCTGCTGAGCCTATGACAGACTTTGAGGAGTGGGCCTTTGAAAAGTTAGGAGTGGATAATTTGCTAGACTTGGTTGATACCTCTTTACAGGAAATGAGATTGATGGAACTCATTAGTGAACAAAAGAAAGAAAGAGGTATTATGTTCAAGACTCCTAGGGATGGACCAAATAGTGATGATTCATCATCATCTGATTCTGATGATGATCATCCCCCACATCAAGAAGAAGCCAGTGGAACTGCCATGATAAATGAACCAAGTGTAAAACAGTCCATCGATCTTTGGCAAGCTGCTTTGAGACCAAAGAGACTAGTCAAATGGATGAGGATCATGAGGATCTCACCATAGATGATTTGGAGGCTTTAATCAACGATGGTATAAACCTTGGAGGTAACATGATGGTTGGCACATCTGATGAATTCAAGGTTGTGGAGGCTGATATGAATCCTGAGGATCAGCAGACTGAAGATTTGGATAAAGAGAATGTCATTGAACATAGTGAGCCTGATATCAGTTCTGAAGATTCAGTTCCATATCAAGAGTGGATTGATACTCAGGGCACTATATCTAAATCTACTGAGAATCTACAAAAGATTGCTGATGCTGGAGGAATTCTGGAGGAAAACATGGCTACTTTTCCTCTTATTTGTGTAGAAGAAAGAGTCCTACTCACTGAGGAACAGACAGTGATTGGACAAAGATTGGATATGGTGATGGGTTTTGAAGAATCACCATTATATTTTGAGGAGGTTCAGGCTGCTGAGGTTCAAACAGCACCTGAACAAAGGTTGGAACTGGTGGTACAGGTTACTGAGGACCAAATAGCACCTGGACAAAGGTTGGAACTAACAATGGGTTTGGAGGAAACCCTTGCTATGGTTGAAGAACAGGCTGCTGTAGTAGAGCCTACTGGAGGAAAGGTCACTGAAGGGAATGATAGTCAGCAGACTACTGTTATTGATGAGGATGAATAGCTACTAGACTATGACTTTAGTGATGAAGAGTTTCAAATGCCTGAGGAAGAACCTATTGCTGCTGAACCTCAACAGGCATTTGTACCAATACTTGAGGAACCTGCCCTAGATCCAATCCTGGAGGAGTTCCAAGGTCCTAACCCTGCTAGAAGGGATATGAGCTGGGCCATGGTTGTCAGCAGACAGAGGGCACTATACAATATGGAAGAGCCTACTGATGAATCTGCTGGACATATGGCTGGAGGAATGGCTGGTGGGGTACCAGTGCAAGTGTTGGATGAGTTGAGGGCTGTAAGAAGTGACATTACAAGGTTAAGAACTCAACTTGACAGGCAAGAGCAAAGGTTTGAAGACTTGATGAATATAGTGGAAAATAGAGGAAGAACTACTGAAACTGTTACTTCCAATATTACCTCCACTCAATATGCTCTTGCTGACCTTGCTCTAGATGTAAAAGGAATAAAACAGGAAATACATCAAGGAGATGTTCTTGAAAGAACAGGTTTACATCCATTCACCAAAAACTTGACAAGCTTCTTTGAGGCACCCAAGCTCTTGTGGCTGAACCTCTTTGGAACACTTCACCCTGCTGGATTGGATCCTAAGATTACTGAGAGGATCAATCTACTGGAGCAGACAATGCAAGAAAGAATCACTGCAGTTGACACTAGAACTGAAATCATGGAGGGTCAACTGAACAACTTGGTGATTACACAGGAGAGTGTTCATGGCTTGATGTCCCGTTTTGTTGATGATGTCAATAAGGGGTAAGAGAGCCAGACAGTTGTTGCAAAAAAGGCTGCCAGAATTTTTACACAGAAGAAATGGGAGGCTGACACCAATGCTTTCAGAGAACCAGCACCTGGCAGACTTCCACTGACTGATGATCTTTTCAAGGAATACAAGAAGCTTTACTATAACAAGACCTTACCATGACAAGGGCTTCAATGAGGGACAAAATTCCTTTTTGGGACTTAAGTTTTGGGAAGCAAGAGTTAAAGCCTTAAGATCTTCACATAGAGGTGGAAGAGGTGGAAGAGGTGGTAGAGATGAAAGGAGTCTACCTACTACATCAGCAAGAGATTCACTGGATGAGTTTAAACAGTTATACATGCGTTTAGGTTTTAGAGTACACCAAATCAACCTTACTCTACCCGAGGCATGGAAATGGTGGAAGGAAGTGAATCCCCATATTGATTTTTCCCTTATTGAAAATCAATGGATGAGAGATATGGTTAGAGAAATAAGGGAATATCATTAGCAGCAAGAGAAGGAAAGACAGGAAAGAGAAAGAAGGAACTAGATCAACATACTTACACTTGACTTTTATTTTTGCTGAATCTAGATTGTAATATCTTTTGAACAACTGATTATAATGAGAAATGACCGAGTTTTTTCTGTTTTTGTTTTTACTCTTTTTGCTTTGCTGTAAGGAGGGTATTGGCATCATCACCAAAAAGGGGGAAATTGTTGGACTTATTTTAAGTTTTAGTGATGAGTGCCAGACTAGCTGTTATAGAGCAAAGGTAAAAAGATGTCTAGATCAAATGTATAGGCTTATTAGAGTTTGATATTGTATAGGTTTGATCAAACAAGCTCTGTAAAAGGTCAGCTGACATTCATTAGCAGACCTGTCTAGATCAGTAGGGTACCTGAGTCAGTAGACTAGTTAAACCTGCTGAAGACTGAAGGCTGAGGGCTCAAACTCAGTTATTGAAGGCTAATGGATCAAACTTAGTAGTTAAAGTCAAGGATATGGAATCAGAATTTAGGGAAGTCTGTGATGACCTAAACTGGTTGCATATACCTTGTGTACAAGGTCTAAGTTCCACAAGTTAAATGGTGATTGGAACTTGGCTATGATTAAAATGGTGTAATCTAACTTAATAATGAAAAGATAGATATAAGAGAAGTCAGCTGCAATGTATTATAAACACAACAATCTTGGATCAGCTGACTGATATGTACTTCTCAGACTTACATACACAGGAACCTGCTGAACATATATTTCGATTTAATCAAAGGTTACATTGGAAGTTTACAAGGAAAATGACAGATAACAACTCTTGGTTTTGCCAACAAATCAATGGCCAAGATTAAAGGGGCGTTGGAAAGAAACAGAGGTTTATCCAATGGATACAAGTCAAAGGGTAAACAGTCTGAAATCTGACAAAAAGTAAACTGACAGTGTCAGTACTATGTACATGGACAGAAAGCAAGTCAAGATGGGACAAATCTGAAACGGCTATGTTTGAATTTCAAACATAAGTCACAAGGATTCTCACCTATAAATAGAAGACCCCTGTTACAGAAACTAGATGATGATTTTTGAGAGAAAAATAACAAATAATCTTGAGCTTGATTCTTATCAAGAAGTCACCTGTGACCTCTTGAACTTAAAGCTCTTGATCCATAGAACTTCTTCAAGTGTAATCTGTCATCAAGCTACATCAAGTTTACACACTTGAAGAATCCAAGCTGCTGATCATATCATCCTGATCAAGCTGTTGAAAGCTGAATCACTTACTTGATTCAAACTTTCTTTTATAAGAAACCTGCTGAAGACAGTGAAGCATCTTTGGGTGTCAAGAACTGTTGTTTGTGGTGGAGCTGGTGAAGAGGCAATCCTACCCTTCAAGGACCAGTGGAAGACTTTGGAGCAGCAATCCTACCTGTTCCAAGTGTTCAGTTTGTGAAGCCATAGTTATTGGTGAAGGACAAACAACTTAGGGATTTTTGTAACTGCTACCTCAAGGATCTCTAGTGAATTACCTCCAACATCACAGGACAAGAGTGGACTGACAGGATTACACCACCTGGAACCACTATAAAATCTGCCTACTTATTTTCTGTATTTACATTCTGCATTTAGTATATTTAGCACATCAATCAACTGAACTAACAACTGAATCACACACATACACTACTGTGTATCTAATACTTGGTATAATATTTTAACAACAAGTGATAAGGCTTAATTTGAATATATTCATTGCAACAAATTCGGTAAAATCAACGATCGGCCAGACTCTTGAGCAATCGAGAAGTCTCTTGAAGTAAACTGAGTTTGTAAACTCCAAAAGTTTTAAGTGTTAAGTTTATTCACCCCCCCTTTAAACTTAACCAAAGCCTTTTCAAGGGACCAACACGTTACATCCTGGTAGCAGTTGATTATGTTTCAAAATAGGTAGAGGCAGTGGCCTCACATACGAATGATGCCAGAGTTGTCCTGAGGTTTCTTAAGAAAAATAGTTTGACGAGGTTTGGAGTGCCCAGAGCCATAATTAGTGACAGAGGGTGTCATTTCTGCAATAGGTTGTTTGAAAAGTTGATGATGAGATATGGGGTTAGGCATAAGATTGCAGCAGCATATTGAAGGATGCAGGTTCTTAGATCTAAACGAGTTAGATCTACGCGCAGCGGATGGATCACGATTTATATATCAAAACACATAATTAAAGGACTTAAACTACTACAAGGGGGTTTAAGATCATGTTACCAATAACGGGAAGAGAAGCCTTGATCTTCCGATGTGTTCTCCAAACGGTGGTTGGTGGACACCCTTCTTGATATGAGAACCTCCTTGATATGCTTCCAAGAAAAACTCCAAGTTTTTCTCCAACCGGGTGGAGCTAAGGATCGAACTCCTTAGCCTTTTTTCTCTATAAATTTCGTGGCCCTCTCTTCACCTAGGGCTCGGGGAGAACTCTCTTTTTATAGGCAAAATCCAAGAGAGAAAACCTATACCCAATCGGTTTAACAAAATAAAAGAGATAATTCTAATTATTATTATCCAATAAAAATAAGAGATAATTATAATCTTATAATAAGAAAATATAATTATCCTTATAGTTAAGAGATAAATAATAAATAAATTATTTTCTTTTATTTATCCAATTAATTATTTAACAAATAAATAACTAATTACACAATATGCCATTATCCAAGAAAACTAATTTCTTGGAAAATCCAAGACATATTAGCGCCACACTAAGCCACTGTGCCCACATAAAATGTCTTTACATGTATTATATTATTTAATTCCAACTAAATAATATTCATGCATATCAATTAATTAGCCCACCAATTAATTATCACTGAGGCCCAAATAACAAGATTATTAGTCCGAATTACAGAAGCCACATCGGGGACCATGGACCTATAACCGGTAGCTCCAATAATTAATTATTCATCGAGCGAATAAGTACATTAATTATTAATTCGGGATTACGCCACCATAAACCCGAAATCGAACTCTACCAATTATAGATGTATACTTATACTCAACCCATAGAGTAAATAAGCGTCCATTGATATAATCACTACATACGGATTAACCCTCCATAGATCGTCCCATTCTCGAGTGGGAAGTCTCCGTGAACCCGACTCGAATATCTTATCCTTATTTACCATCAACCCCACGATGATCAATTAGTACACATATCGACTAGTAGCTAATTAGTCAAATGTGAACTCCGGGATCGTTCACTTTCTTAGGGCTAACAAATAAGGGGGTCTCTCTACTTCCCAGAGGAAGGAATGGATTCCATGTCTGTGAAGATCGAACTACTCACTCATCCGGAGATAGTGTCAATGAGAAGTGGCTTGGAACACATATTTAAGTGAACCGTAACTAACACATCAAACACTACCCGGGACAAGCGGCACCCTATGATCACCTCGAGATTAAGGTTGATCCATATATGATCATCTAATGATTTAATAAGATTCCTCGATTACGGAATTATACCGAGAAATTGATTAAATCGGTCCATCCTATATGAATGCCATCATATATAAATGCCCCGTAGGTACCCTCTACCGGCAGTCCGGATAAGAGTATCACACCCTAAGGTGTTAGGCGCATTATTGGTGTTTTAATCAAGAGACCCTAAACTCGATTAAGTTCACCACGGACTAACGATTTAAGTATATCACCACTAACTCAATCCTCACGTGCATGCCATACACCGAGTTAAGCGGTTACATCTTGATATACTTAGGGTTTGCAGCGTGTATTATTTACAAGCACAAAGCAAGTAATAAGGTGAGATAAAATCATCATCCATTGTTAAAAACAATTACACAAATTGTCTTTCGGCACTTACACCTAACAATCTCCCACATGCACGAAATGACAAGCAGCGATTGTTTTAGAGCACACCCTTTCTCATCTTATTCACAACACTCTCCCACTTGCTCTAAAAGCGGATGAGACATATCCATCAATGCCGTACCCTCCAAGCACTCGACTTGGTACACGATTAGCTAGGTTGTCGACTCGAGACGATCTTTAGGATTGAAACGTGCCGGTCCTTCCAATCAGTGGTACTCTCTCTCAATATGCTTTTGACTCTTTATGGTCGAGAAGATCCTTCTAAGCTATCTCTTCACTTGTTTTCACGATGAAGTGATATCGGCTTATCGGACACAGGAATTACTTCCGGACCAAAAAGGAAATTCTAAGCACTATGAGTAAACAGAGCCGAGATCAACTTAATGATCATCCTTAATCGACTACAAGTCGAATCGATTATAGTCAACCATATTCAAGTTTGCACTGAATATACAAGCATATGATTCCTCGTTCTCTAAAGATACTTGAGGGCGTACTAAACCGCTATTCAATGCTCGAATCCGAGATTTGATTGCAATTGACTCGTGTTAAGGTGACTTGCCCTTATCCCGAGAGAGACTCTATCCCATTTTCTCTTTATCCGAAGATTTGGAGAATCATTCACGAGAGGTAGGGTAGGACAACTCTCGATGAATCTTTGCAACCATATATGCATAATCATCTTATTCAATAAGATCGGTGGGATAGCCAATGACTCATTCTCGTGAATTTGACCGAATCGATTCTTAGAACATAGTCCAATTCTCTCATCCAGAGAATCTTGGCGTGTCATTTTACGACTTGAGATATCACACACATGTTGTTTCCAAGCTGTTTTGATGTTATCATTCATGAACACTAATACTACAATTTTACCAATATTGATACCCAGTCTACAAAAGACTTAACAATATTCTGGTCAAGTCCACATATTTTAAAACATGCGACTTTTAATGACCGAGAGGTTCTCTTACATCCACAAAAGACATAAGTCCCGGCAATCAAACTTTGCCATTTGTTCTAACCAAGACCATACATTCCGAATGAATCCAGGACTCCGTTTTACGGCAAGAAAGTCTCGAGGAATCACCCCTATTTTTACGCTTTCTAACGAAATCTAGCAAGGCGAGTGGTGAGAGAGTTCAAGGTCCAGTTAACTCTCTACTTTTAGGGAATCACCCACTAGACCACTCGACTTTGTCTTTGAAAGTTAAACTTTCCTATCCATTCGAATCTTTTAGGCATAGAACCAATTACTCCCATTGGGCTGAGACACTCAAGTGGTTCTACAAGAGGTGAACAGCACTGAGTACCAAAACTCCATTCACAAGGATAAGATTTTCGAACCAACCTCTCGATCGAGAATCTATCTGACCCACAAAGAGCCACATGTTATCAATCACCCAATGAGACTATAAAGTCCACACAACCATAATGGGTCAATGGTTAAACCATACTCCCACTTGTGTTGCGGGTGGATTGACATTCGATCTAGTATTTATCGGTGTAATCACCAACAACCGATGTTGGGCGTGGTGCGATTGAATCGGATAGTAACTTCCTTTGGGTAACCGTACTCCAAGTCTCTAAAATTTGTTACTTATAGATTCTATCGAAGCCTTGTATTGATCCAAGCGTCACTTTCGATCTCAAGAATCTTACAACCAACCTTCACTCGTCTCATTAAGGCATTTCACGAACAGTCAAAATCTGAACGTATGTGCAAAATCTCCAGTCCTACCTTCAAGCATTAAATGCTAAATGCCTACATTTACGGAAGTGGTGTGAACCGAATTCACTCCTTATCCATAAATTCACTAGCATCTTCTAGGTAGACTTCTCGGTTTACATAATAATGTTAACCGTTATTTTGCAACCAATTATCTTAATTGAGTTTAGCAGTGTATTGTAGTACATCAATAACTATATAGGGCAAGTCTATGGTTTCTTTCTCAGTGAGAAACATTCCACTAGGAGTCAGGCTGAGCATCAGTCCCAAGACTATGCTATAGCCTATTTATGAGCATGGAATACTCTATTCTCTGCTAAAATCAGAGACTCCTCCTCGTATTCTTTCGATAATCAAAATCGCGTTTCGAGTAGTTATCAGACAAAATGTCACCACTCAAAAACTCATACTAGCTTGTGTCTCTCACTAGACCCCGAAGGTCATGATGAACAAGCTATGTTACCCTTCAAATCTATTACCCTTTCCGATTGAAAGGAAACTTAGTCATTGTTCCTTTGAGATATTTTTCCTAGGCGGGAGATAGGAATCACCCTTAGCCATCGTGAGGTCTTTTCTCTAGGATATATGCACTAATTAATAGATATTGAAAGGTTGTTTATCTTAATACGGAAACCTTTTACCTATAATAGTTTAAGGCGTGTTACTTATACATTTTCACATTTCTTAGTGGTTACGACTTTATCAAACAAAAGTCCGAGTCTCGGATTCTTACTACAAATGTCATATTCACTTTCTATGAGGCAACAATATATCGAGTTGAAAGTGAATCCATTTGCTTCAATGAATCAAAAGCGAAAAAAATAAATTTTCTGTGATATTCAAGGATAGAATCCAAATTCATTTCCTTATATTACTCCCTATTATTGTAAGTGAAATTACTGCCCATTGTTACTCTATTAATCGTTAATGCACAGTTTCCTTGTTCTTCCAAAGAACATTGGTTAAGTGATCCGAAATCACTTTCCTTATCCCATACTTTCTTTAATTAATGTTTCGGTTTAGTCTCAAAACTTTAGTTAAGATGATTAACACTTATAGACATTCTTTCCCATTCTTAACTTTCCTTAAAAGGAAATAGTCTTGAACTAGCAGTTCGTTTGAGCAGACACTACTCGTGAACTGTGGGATGTCTAATGAAAGCGTTACCCAGTGGGACTAATTTTCTAATAAATTAGAAAAACATAAGATAAAAGCTCCCACTAGTTTATCGGTTCCAAATACCGTCTAACTAGCGACACTTAAATTTATGATTCTCCAATTTTTCTATTAGAAAATTTCTCGTGTAGACACTACACAATTAAAATTTACTAGAAGAATTTTGTCGTCCCAATCATCTTTCAAACTAACTATGGTTGTCTCTCGTTCAACACGAGTGACAGCAGTGACATACTTGTTTACGTCACTTAAGTCTTGAAGGCTCAAGAGAAATATCTCTTCCGAAAAATTAATCGCATGTGAGATTAATAGGTACAACATTCTAGTTACTGACCACTTTTTAACGAAGTCATTACTAGTCAATTTTACATTAGCAGTCTAGCACCTCGAGAGAGATATATATATGATTGTAAATAAAATTGTGAGAATAAATCCAAATCATACACTACTAAAAAATTTTAGGAACTTAAACTAAGTACTTATAGTCTATCCTACCGTTCCAAGGATTTAATCTAATGCCTCGATGCACGCCTAGGGTAGGTCAAAGAGGTTTCGATTAATATTGAAGATCGAGTTGAGAATCGAACATCTCATTTGTGATCGTCAATCACCTTTCCTTTTTCAGCCAAGGTACTACCAAAAATACCCTTTATGAGTGTGACCTCTCTGTCTCAGATTTTTAGGTAGACCCAGTGTTCCGCCTTAGGGGTCGGTCGGTGACCCGACAGTACCCAAAATCCTATCCTTTCGGAGACCAAGCCTTGAATTTTGATAGCGGTGAAGGCCTTCCTTAGGGAGGTCGGTCCCAGGCCGGCACGAGGCGTCACTATTCTCTCACGTTGCTTGTGTCAACAATAGAGGCCGTGGGGTCGGCTGTTGCCTCTCCGCTCCCACTCAATATTTTGAAAAAGTGGTGGGTTTCTTGATCACGTTTTTGGACTTGATGTTACATTAAGGAACAATAAATAATAGGCCCGAATGTTGTCGGTTATGTGGGCTAGCCCACCCGACCTGTTCGTTAGAACATATGTGGCCGTCGGACGGGTCAAGGCTAGGAGAGCTCCGTTGAGCCGTAGTGGCTCTTCGGATGGCTCGATGTTGCGGACCCGTGCAAACGCCACACGTGGAGGGTGAAGTCGATTGAGCCGTAGCTACTGTGACCACCCAACCGTGGTTAAACCACTTTCGAACCTGTTTGCCCGTGATTATCAATCCTTAAACATCAAACATTCACGTAGACACTACGGAACAAAAGCGTAATCTCGTCTTAGGTAAGGTGGAATTCACCGAGAATCCAACACCTTAACCACGAGGTTTCGAGATTTTACTCCTTATGCTTTCGCAGTGGGATTCACCGAGAATCCATCACCCAACCTCGACGATTGAAAAAACCCGTGTTCCTCGGTTTTACCTAATTAGTTTCTAATTAATATCAAACAATTAATTAAAACTAATCGTGTGTTTTATACATGCCTAACTAATTCCTCGAATTAATTTCTACATGTATGCATATGGAGTGGAATTCATGATATGATGCATGTCATGGCAATTTTCCGGTTCTACTCATACAATCTACACATGTATACTAGTGCGGAAAATAAACACCGAGATGGACCGTTGGCACCCCCGTAACTAATCTATTCGAAAATAAATTAAAAAACCCTAATCTGCAGCTGTTTATAATCTTCGACGATCGGCATATCAAACGAACTCGGATCGGGACGAAACTTTCCTGATCTGATCTACATTCTTCGGACTTCAAGATGGACGGTCGGATCGGAGCTTTGACTTGTCAATCTTCCTCAGTGAGCCGCCCAACTTGCTGCTGAAACAGACTCTTACAGCAGCGCATCATTTACTTCCCGAGGCCGATCGGGGATCAAGATGAATCCCGATCGTCCTGAAAATTTTATCTCACGTCCAAAACTCCATGATTATCGATCTGACCAGTCGAATATTCGTTTCAACGGTCCAATACTTTCCAGAAAATCGAGGAAGTCACAGTTAGGGTTTCTGTGAATCCTGCGTTTTTCTGTTACAGCTGCCTCTTCTCATCAACGAACGGACATCCAAACGGACTCTGATCGACGCCAAATTTTGTGGGATTGTTCATCAACTTCCAATCTTGATTCTGACCGGAGGGATCGTCGTTTTAACGGCTCAAACAACGGAAAAAACGAAAAGACTAAACAGCTACTGTACAGATCTATTTTCTGGAAATTAAACTTGCAATAAAAATAAATTACATAATTTCCTATACTCATGTAACGAAATTTTTCATCGTTTATATGAGTTTACAATAGATCTAACGGGTAAACAGTGCCGACCCCCAATCCATCTCTTCAACCATACCAATTTATCACTATCAATGCATAAAACAATAAATAAGATTTACCTACATGCAATTCCACTCCTTTAAGTCGTTTAATTACGATTATGACTATATAAATCGTGGAACACAGCTCGATACCACATGAAGGATGCGGGTTCTTAGATCTAAACGAGTTAGATCTATGCGCAAATGGATGGATCATGATTTATATATCAAAACACATAATTAAAGGACTTAAACTACTACAAGGGGTTTAAGATCATGTTACCAATAACGGGAAGAGAAGCCTTGATCTTCCGATGTGTTCTCCAAACGGTGGTTGGTGGACACCCTTCTTGATATGAGAACCTCCTTGATATGCTTCCAAGAAAAACTCCAAGTTTTTCTCCAACCGGTGGAGCTAAGGATCGAACTCCTTAGCCTTTTTCTCTATAAATTTCGTGGCCCTCTCTTCACCAGAACAGGGGGAGAACTCTCTTTTTATAAGCAAAATCAAGAGAGAAAACATATACCCAATCGGTTTAACAAAATAAAAGAGATAATTCTAATTATTATTATCCAATAAAAATAAGAGATAATTATAATCTTATAATAAGAAAATATAATTATCTTTATAGTTAAGAGATAAATAATAAATAAATTATTTTCTTTTATTTATCCAATTAATTATTTAACAAATAAATAACTAATTACACAATATGCCATTATCCAAGAAAACTAATTTCTTAGAAAATCCAAGACATATTGGCGCCACACTAAGCCCACCAGGCCCACAGAAAATGTCTTTTCTGTGTATTATATTATTTAGCCCAACTAAATAATATTCATTCATATCAATTAATTAGCCCAGCCAATTAATTATCACTAAGGCCCAAATAACAAGATTATTAGTCCGAATTACAGAAGCCACATCGGGGACCATGGACCTATACCAGTAGCTCCAATAATTAATTATTCATCGAACAGAATAAGTACATTAATTATTAATTCCGGGATTACGTCACCACAAACCCGAAACTGAACTCTACCAATTATAGATGTATACTTATACTCAACCCATAGAGTAACTAAGCGTCCATTGATATAATCACTACATACGGATTAACCCTCCATAGACTGTCCATTCTGAGTGGGAAGTCTCCGTGAACCCGACTCAGAATATCTTATCCTTATTTACCATCAACCCCCTGATGATCAATTAGTACACATATCTGACTAGTAGCTAATTAGTCAAATGTGAATTCCCAGGATCGATCACTTTCTTAGGGCTAACAAATAAGGGGACTGTCTCTCTACATCCCGCAGGAAGGAATGGATTCCATGTCTGTGAAGATCAGAACAACTCACTCATCTGGAGATAGTGTCAATGAGAAGTGGCTTGGAACACATATTTAAGTGAACCGTAACTAACACATCAAACACTACCCCGGGACAAGCAGCACCCTATGATCACCTCAGGATTAAGGTTGATCCATATATGATCATCTAATGATTTAATAAGATTCCTCGATTACGGAATTATACCGAGAAATTCAGATTAAATCGGTCCATCCTATATGAATGCCATCATATATAAATGCCCCACGTAGAGTACCCTCTACCGATTTGTCCGGATAAGACTATCACACCCTAAGGTGTTCAGGCGCATTATTGGTGTTTTAATCAAGAGACCACTAAACTCGATTAAGTTCACCACGGACTAACAGATTTAAGTATATCACCACTAACTCAATCCTCACGTGCATGCCATACATGAGTTAAGCGGTTACATCTTGATATACTTAGGGTTTGCAATGATGTATTATTTACAAGCACAAAGCAAGTAATAAGGTGAGATAAAATCATCATCCATTGTTAAAAACAATTACACAAATTGTCTTTCGGGCACTACACCTAACACATATCACCCCCAGACGAGTGGACAAGTAGAGGTCACGAACAGAGAGATTAAGAGGATCTTGGAGAAGACTGTGAATTCCACGAGGAAAGATTGGTCTTTGAAATTAGATGACGCTCTTTCGGCGTATAGAATAGCTTATAGGACCACGATTGGGATGTCACCATATATGATAGTGTTTGAAAAAGCATGTCATTTACTGGTAGAACTTGAGCACCGAGCACTGTGGGCTACGAGATTTTTAAACATGGATGGGAATTTAGCCGGTGAAAAGAGGATGCTAGAGTTGACTAGATTTGAGTAGTTTAGACTTCAAGCGTATGAGAATGCTAAGATTTACAAGGAAAGAACGAAGCGTTTGCACGATAAGAGGATTCTGAACCGCACGTTGGAGATAAAGTGCTGGTGTATAATTCGCGTCTTCATCTTTTTCCTGGGAAGTTGAAGTCTAAATGGTATGGACCACATGTAGTCATGAAAGTCTTCAATTCAGGTGCATGTGAAGTTAGACATGAATACTCTGGGCAGACCATAGTAAACAGCCACAGGCTGAAGCATTACCTAGAGAGCAAGTATAACCCTGAGTTGGAAGTCTTTACATTGACAGATCTGAAGTATGAATAAAGGAGCCCTATTAGTACAGTCGAGCTGGCGACTATAAACTCAGAACTATTTCTAAACCCTTATTTATTGCTTTTGTTTAGTTTATGTTATTTAGAGTCAATAAAGTAGCATGACAATCGCAAGGTTTTTTTCATCTCATATATCTTCGGTCATCTGGCTAAAGATATATGTGGTTTTTTACTTCACGATTCTCATGTGATACCCTCATAAAAGTTTTCACGTCTTGCTTAGGCCAATAAAGAATAAAGTGGCTTAAACTATTTTTGTGCATTCTTCTGGTATGCATAATTACCGCCACCTTATTTTCTTGTTGCCCGTCGCATGTTACTCATAGTTTTCGGAAGTTTTTTGGAATGCGGGTAACAACTTGGAAGAGGAATGACCTAGGAGCTAATGATTCTTCTCCAGGATTCACTTTGACTCAGCCGATCAATTCCAGCGCTAAGTACCTTCTCTTTTCTTATTATTATTCATTGGGGACATTGTCTATAATAAGTGGGGGTAGGCGTCTTAGCTAGGTAGTCAAAAAAGGGAATAATTTTGAAAATTTTAACACTGTTTTTAGCTTGCTTACACGTTTTTGAGTAAGGAATCAGTAGAAGAGGAGCCCAAGTTCAATTTGAAGTGAGCTATAGCATATTCAATTTAGTATGGAAGAATGAGCATATGTTATGTTGCGTGGAGTAGTAACTTATTAATTATTATTCTGTCATTGCAATCAACATTTGAGCACATAATCTGTGTGAGAAGTGTTTAAGACTAGGTGATAAGTTGTTTTAACCGGGAATCGTTTTTTGTCTGTCTATATACTTTAACAAATTGTTGTAAGACAAGGGAAGCAACTTGAATCTTTGAAGAGGAACGAGGACAAAAGCGGACTTGTGAGAGAAAGAGAAAAAAGTGAGGAAATCTGCCAGAGAAAAGAAAACAAAAAAAATAAAGAAGAAAAAAAAGAAAAATATACGCAATAAAGGCAGTGAGGGAAGCGAACTCGTGTAAAAAGGGCACGACCCTCGCATAAAAAGAAACAAACGAGGACTTAAGAGCAATGCTCAGTCCCCGAGTCCACCCGACCCGATTAAGGTACCATGTTGTATAACCAAGTCTGAAGGCAAGGTGAACGAGTGTATGTAAAGGTAAGTTAAGATTGTGGGGTTAATACAACTTGATTCTCCTCACGAATGCACTATGATGGCTGATTCATCACACGACACATTGATGCATGATAAGTAGTGATTAATGGGGAGCTTATGGATTGTGGCTTAGTCTATGTTCTGCCGGAAATCTTTATTGAATATGTGGTAGTTTGTGGAGATTGCTCTTGGAGGTACATTCCGCCTTGATACTCTGCTCGTAGACGAGCAGAAGGCTAGTGGGGGGTAGTTGATGACGGTTAAAATAGTCTATCCTACGACATCAACATTCTATCCATTATGAGCTAAAAATAGTTGTTTCGACCTATAAATATGAAACATTTAAGTTGAATATCATATGTCGGGTTCGTGAGTCGATAAATCTACACTTAGCGTTTATTTTCCCTATTTCGATATTATTTCGTGCATTATTTGATTATTTTCAGGATATGAAATGTTGGGCTGAGCATGATGGATGAATCTGGAGTGGGCTGAACGAAAGGAATTGTGCTAGGGTATTCTAGAACATTCCACGTTAAGTCGGCTGAAGAAAAAAAGACAAAACTGACCTCGGTAAACAGTCGGGCCGACTTACCGAGAGTCCAGATCCTTCAGAAACACATTTTCTTGGACGAGGGGTAGAACTAGGTGTTTCTAAGTCGGTTTATGTAGCTATAAATAAGAGGCTTTGCCTCAGAATTCAATGTACTTCACAACTATTACAAGTATTACGCAATAAAAGTTCTTTGTTCTTTATTTATTATTTTATGAGTACTGGTCGGAGAGACGACGGAGTCGGAGAGACGACGGAGTCGCCGCCTACGGAGAGATCCGAGGGAGATCTACGCTCATCTTTGAGGGTATGATTTTCTGTCTTTTCCAAGATGTAGATCTATCGTTGTTCTATTCGACTAGTATGTTTTAATTGCCTATTTAGTTTAATTATGTAGTAGTTAGTTTATTTTACCCCATGTGTTATAGATCTAATTCGTTGGTGAAGAAATCATGAAATAGTGGTTGTGTTCTTCAGATCTGCGATGGTCTATATCGCTAGATCTGAATACCTAGTAAATTACTAATTCATGATAATCGGCGTCAGCTACGTTGATCGATAGATTTAATTTACATGTTAGTAGCCTAATCAACTATTTTCATGTCTTCGTAAAACTAGCATGAAATACGAATAGTGAAGTGTTAGTTTGGACATTATCTTGAATGGACCCTAGGAACGTGCTGATCAGTGTCGACAGCTGTCTAGGCGGGTTTACGGTATGAGTTAGCGCTCAATATCGATAGCTCTAGTTCTTTATACGTATGAGCTATTACGGACCAATTAAGGAGGGTAGCTTGCGTATAGATTGTCTACTACCATTGTCGGAGTAGATAGGGTTAGGAGTTGTACCCGAAGCTGAACAATGAATTAAAATTCACCAATGGGGAGGACTATTGCATGTGTAGGGGAAATAGCTAATTACTCATAATTTAACTAATACTTTAGAAACTCTTATTTCTCCGTTTAACTTGCATAATCTTGCTAGTTGATTGTTACCAATTTCACTACTATCTATATTATAGTTGGTCGTAGACCGTTAATCATGACAAGCTCAATCTTGATAATTAGACGTTCTTACAAGTCTCTGTGGGATCGACCTTGACTCGCCCGTACTCTACTACGATAGACCTATTCCTATTTCTAGTAAGTGCTTTGCACGCGATGAGAGCCTACAAGAATATAATGTATTATGACTGCTTCAAAAAATTGGGCTACCTCGAATCGCATCTGAGACCTCACTCCGGTGTCCAAGAAGGTTTAACTAACGACAAGGTCCACGTGATGGGGGTCATTGACATCGAAGTGCAAGTGGCCCACTATGGTCCGTTTCTCAACTCAAGGACAACTTAGATGCGTTTGCATGGGTAGTAACTGATATGAAAGGAGTTGAGCCCGAAGTCGCACTGCTTCATCTGAGCGTCGATCTGACCTGCAGTTCAATATAGCAAAAATCCAGACAATTCTCTGTGGAGAAATAGAGAGCTATAAAGGTCAAGGTCGACAAGTTATTGCAAGCTGGTATTATCAAAGAGCTGACTTACCCACTAGGCTCACGAACACTGTGATGGTTAAGAAGCACAATGGGAAATGGAGAATGTGTGTAGACTTCACTGATCTGAACAAGGCCCGTCTCAAGGATCCGTACGCACTTCCAAGAATTGATCAACCGGTAGACTCGATCACTGGTTTCGAAACTGTCAGGTGTAGTGCCCGAAAGACAATTTGTGTAATTGTTTTTAATAATGAATGACATAATTTATCTCACCTTATTACTTGCTTTGTGCTTGTAAAGTAATACACTGCTGCAAACCCTAAGTATATCTGTATGTAACCACTTAACTCAGTGTATGGATTACACGTGAGGATTGAGTTAGTGGAGATATACTTAAACTGTTAGTCCGTGGTGAACTTAATCGAGTTTAGGGTCTCTTGATTAAAACACCAATAATGCGCCCGAACACCTTAGGGTGTGATAGTCTTATCCGGATTGTCGGTAGAGGGTACTACGTGGGGCATTTATATATGATGGCATTCATATAGGATCGGACCGATTTAATCTGAATTTCTCGGTATAATTCCGTAATCGAGGAATCTTATTAAATCATTAGATGATCATATATGGATCAACCTTAATCTGAGGTGATCAAAGGTGTCTTGCTTGTCCCGGGTAGTGTTTGATGTGTTAGTTACGGTTCACTTAAATATGTGTTCCAAGCCACTTCTCATTGGCACTATCTCCGGATGAGTGAGTAGTTACGATTTTCACGGACATGGAATCCATTCCTTCTGCGGGAAGTAGAGAGCAGATCCCTTATTTGTTAGCCCTAAGAAAGTGATCGATCCGGGAGTTTCGCATTTGACTAATAAGCTACTAGTCGAGATATGCATACTAATTGATCATCGAGGGTTAATGGTAAATAAGGATAAGATATTCGAGTCGGGTTCACGGAGACTTCCCACTCGAAATGGGCGATCTATGGAGGGTTAATCAGTATGTAGTGATTATATCAATGGGCGCTTATTTACTCTATGGGTTGAGTATAAGTATACATCTATAATCGGTAGAGTTCAGTTTCGGGTTTATGGTGGCGTAATCCCGGAATTAATAATTAATGTACTTATTCTGTTCGATGAATAATTAATTATTGGAGCTACTGGTTATAGGTCCATGGTCCCCGATGTGGCTTCACGTAATTGGATGATAATCTTGTTATTTGGGCCTCAATGATAATTAATTGGCTGGGCTAATTAATTGATATGCATGAATATTATTTAGTTGGGCTAAATAGTATAATACACGTAAAAGACATTTTATGTGGGCTAAAACCCTAGGGAGGTGGCGCCATTTGTGATCTCCTTTAGCACAAGAATTGATTTTCTTGTGTTATGGAAAAATAAAAGATATTCTTGTTATGTGATTGGTTGTATGACATGTTATTTGGTTTCCTATTGGTCAATGACATGTCACAATTATTCATTAAGGAAAATATCTTTTTATTTTATTTAATTAATTATTTGTTTAATTAATTAAAACTTGGAGACCAAGGATTTACTCTCCTATAAAAGGAGAGTTATTCCAAGTGTAGATGACATGGTAAATTTCGACCACATCACCATAAAAGGAGAGAAAATTTGTTCTTTCTTGTCTAGGGTTTTAAGTAGAAGAAAAACTTTGAGTTTTTCTTGGTGTTGCATATCAAGGAGGTTCGTGTATCAAGAAGGGTGTCTACCAACCGCCGTTTGGAGAACACATCGGAAGATCAAGGCTTCTCTTCCCGTTATTGGTAACATCATCTTAAACCCCCTTGTAGTAGTTTAAGTCCTTTAATTATGTGTTTTGATATATAAATCGTGATCCATCCGCTGCGCGTAGATCTGATTCGTTTAGATCTAAGAACCTGCATCCTTCAGAAACAATGAGTTTTCTGGATGCTTATTCAAGGTATCATCAAGTCAAGATGGCTGAATACGACAAGGAAAAGACAGACTTCTGAGCGGCTGGAGGTTTGTACTATTATGAGATGATGCCATTTGGGTTGAAGAACGTGGGCTCAACATATCGAAGAATGGTCAATCGCATTTTCAGCTCGCAGATAGGAAGGAACAAGGAATCTTACATTGATGATATGTTCATAAAATCATCCCGCCAAGGCCATGACACCAATCTCCAAGAAACCTTCAAGAACGTTAAGAAACACTCGATGAAGCTCAACCCGGCCAAATGTGTATCTGGTGTCCAGGAGGGCAATTTTCTTGGATTTATGATTAACCGAAGAGGGATAGAGGCGAACCTAGAAAAGATTGAAGCACTCATCAACATGAAAGATCCTACCACCATCAAAGAGGTCTAGAGGCTCAATTGACGAGTTATCGCTCTTGGTAAGTTCATCTGCAAGTCGGTTTAAAATGTATTCATTTCTTCAAGATTCTCAAATGGAACAAGACTTTTGTATGGAATGAAGAGTGCTCACAATACTTTAAAGCTCTCAAAGAATATATGGGAAAGCCACATCTTTTAGTTAGCCCAGTGATAGGAGATGAGTTGTTTCCGTATCTGGCGGCATCAGATCGGGTTGTAGCTGCTATTCTTGTCAAGGAGGCCGGCACCCTCCAAAATCTCGTTTACAATCTAAGCAAAGCTCTCAGTCCGGTGGAGAGCCATTATTTTAATATAGAGAATTTGGCCTACTTGCTTGTTATTGCAGCCCAAAAATTAAGGGCATACTTTTCCTAGCATACTATAAATGTACTTACGGATAGCCTCTTCGCCAATTGCTGCACAAACCTAAACCTTCAGGCCGTCTACTGCATTGGGCCATCAAACTAACCGAGTTTGACATTCAATATCAACCTTGGAAAGCAATCAAGGCCCAAGATTTAGCTGACTTTATCGTTGAAACTAGTTTCAGCGCTGATCAAAGCGAGATCTCTGCTCCGCCTGAAGAAACAGCACAATAGGCCTCGACAACAGCCCCTCAGAAACTTGATCACTGTTGGCAACTGTATGTGGACAGGGCAGCCAGTCAAAGTGGTTGTAGAGCAGGAATTATATTGTTTGAGCCAGGTACTACAGAAGAAATCGAGAAGGCTCTAAGGTTTGAATTCAACGCCTTGAACAACCAGGCCGAATATAAGGCCGTAATAGCGAGCTTGGAGCTCACCAAAGCAATGAACATCGAGAATGTTGAGTTCTACAGCGATTCTCAACTCATCGTGAGCCAGATTACATGTATTTATCAAACTAAAGATGACATTCTCAGTCGATATCTGGAAATTATCAGAAGGTTGAAGAAAGGTTTTCCTTATTGTGAGTTTATTCAAATTATTCGATAAGATAATATGCGAGCTGATTACTTATCCAAGATGTTTACCGAGGACGAGCTCAGTAGTCCCTCATTTATGGTTGAGTACCTCTCTACTCCAACTATAGACCGGGCCGAGATATCGATGCACCATCAACATGTTGGATTGATAAGATCAGAGCTTATATCGAATCGGGCACCGTACCCGATGATCCAGATCGAGCCCACACGCTCAGAAGGAGAGCAGCGTGGTATACAGTACAGAACAGAATCCTCTATAGGCTTTCATACACTAAAACACTTTTAAGGTGTGTTCATCCTGAAGAGACGTGAAGGATTCTAACGGAAGTTCACAGAGGATTGTGTGGGGGGCCATCCCTCCAGTCACTCCATGGATGAAAAGATCATATCAGCAGGCTATTATTGGCCAACTTTGTCTGACAACACACAACAATACGTGACACTTTGTCCCGAATGTCAACGATTCGCAGATATAACCGAAATCCCGCCAGTCGAGCAGAGCGTAGTCATATCAGCTTGGCCCTTTACATGTGGGGACTTGACCTGCTAGGCTCACTTCTAACAGAGAGAGGCAATTGTAAGTATGTAATAGTGGCAGAAGACTACTTTACCCAAAATATAGAGGCCAAGGCTTTAGCCAGAACAAAACCCAAATATGATGTTTATTTTCTCCACGACCAAGTCTTCACTCGCTTCGGGGTAACATAGGCAGTAATCTCGGATCATGGGCCTCAGTTCCGGCATGAATTCACTAGTTTTCTCAATGAGCATAACATCAAGCATTGGCTGTCCTCCATCTCATATCTGCAGGGAAATGGATAGGCCGAGAGCGCAAACAAACAAATTCTCAAAACATTGTAGAAAAGCCTAAATGATAAGGCAAGAAAGTGGGTTGACGAGCTCCCATCCATGCTGTGGGCTCTATGAACAACCGTCAATACTCCGATAGGCCAAACCCCTTTCTCTTTAACTTACGGGTTAGAGGCAATGGCTCCAATTGAAATGGCACTACCGAGCCTCCGAGTATCGCACTATAACCAGCTAATTAATTAGGAAAATACACAAACGCTTGACTTAGCCGAGAGGAAACAACTAAAGGATTACAGTAGACTCCTAAACTACAAACACCTTGCGAAGTTACAAAATGATAAGCAAATACGAGATCACTCATTCGCCGTGGGAGATTTTGTTCTTCAAAAAAGAAAAGCGGCGAGACATCAGGTTGACAAAGGAAAACTCTCTCCAAATTGGGAAGGTCCTTATGAAATGTTCAAAGAAATCAAAAGGGGAACATAAATCTTGAAAGACGAGAATGGGATCGAATTCAACCTCTCCCTTGGCATGCAGACAACTTAAAATGGTACTATATGTAAAATTAGGCATGGGTTATGGCATTCACTCTCTCGTGTTTTAACGTGAGTGATTTAGCTTTATTTATTTTCTAGGATAAAGCGTTCATTCTCTCTTTTTTTTTAACGTGATTGAATACACTTCCTTGTAAACACTCAACCGGCACCACATGGCGGGACGAGATCAATGAAAGTCCACTTTTACTCATCTACTTAGGCGTATTTATTTTCTATCTACATTACGAATTGCTAGTAATGCAAAATGAAACTGAAAAACATGTTACTTGTTTTCGACAAGCTCGCACCTCACAGCCCGTCAGACCTTGTCCAAAACAAGGGGCCATAGGATATACCTGCAAACAGATGACTTGAAAAGATAGAAAATTTCAAGCAAAAAAGAAAATATCAGGATAATAAAAGTGACCCACGAATAGCGAGCTCGGAATTCAACCTACAAAATGGCCACATGCTAGCCAAGCCAAAGTTCAATAGTGTCAAATACAAGAAATCGAAATTGTCACAGATTATAATCAAGGCCGAAACACGGGAAGATCATCAAAAGTATCAAAGTGCGAAATCGAAGTGCAAGAAGTAAAAGTTATAGTTATTACAGACCAAATTCAAATGTATAATAAATAAGGCAGAATCCAATTAAGCTTGAGGAGGCGGCGGATTGCGATCGGTCATGTCAGCCTCATGGAAGTTTCTTTCGGCATCGGCATTGAGAAGAAGAGACAAAGACTTATCTTCGAGAATTCCTTGGTGCTCTGAGGTGGCCTCGACATCCATGTCCACGCCATCAATTAAGTTCCATAGGTTATCGGTCTGAACTTCCGCCGGAACCCAGGGTTCACCCTATCATTGAAGTATCCTCAATTTGAGACTCGAGAAAATGGTAAGAAGTTGTGGAATGCCCTTAAGCTCGAGCAAACAACCTCTCGAGGCCCATCCATAACTTGTGGCGGATTGGGAGCTTGATTGTCCATGTCTCTCCCCATGCACCTGGTGATGTGGAACATCCCCTGATCAAAGCCTTCAAGTCGGGAAGTAATCAATGCCTCACCATACTCTACCAAAGCTTGGAACTCTACAACAGCATGTCGGCGGGCTTCCTCTAACCGGGTCTGGAATTCTGCCTCAGCTCTACAAAACTTCTCTGCAAGCTCTTCATTCAATTGGCGCTCAAAAGCCAACCTCTTCTTAGAAAGGGCAAAGGACTCAAGGGCAGAATCTCTTTCTCTCTGGACCAACTCGCGATATTGAGCCCTTGCCTCAGCCACCGCAGTCATCTTGCTCAAGTCATTCTCTAGCTCAATCTTTCTCGGTTTTCTGCGACCAAATCGGCATCCATCTTTGTTGGACATATTTTAGTTTTAATGATGAGTGCCAGACTAGCTGTTATAGAGAAAAGGCAGAAAGATGTCTAGATTAAATGTATAGGTAGAGTTTGATCTTTGTATAGGTTTGATCAAACAAGCAATCAGAAAGAGTTCAGCTGACTTGTTTAGCGAGACCTATCTAGGTCAATAAGGTGTCTAGGATAGTAGATTCTAGGAACTTTCGATGGTTGAAGCTCGAGGTTCAAACTCGATTATGAAGGCTAAGGGATCAAACTTAGTATCTAAAGTCAAGGATATGGGATCGAAATTTAGGAAAGTGCATGATGACCTAAATCGATCACATATACCTTGTGTACAAGGTCTAAGTTCCATTTAAGTAAGGTGGTTATTGGAACTTGGTTATAATTAAAATGGTGTACTCTAACTTCATGATAAAAGTTAGATCAAAAGCGATCAATGAATTGTTTATAAAACACAATGACTAGAAGTCGGTACCGACAGATATGGACATCAATGGACCTATACAATGTGTGTCTGTTTGTATGGAAAATTTGAATTAATCCAAGTTTCTTTTTGGAAGATTAAATGGATATGAATTATAAGGCTTGGATTAATCAGTCAACCAATGGATAGGATAAAAAGTACGTTGTAAAGTTTCAGAGCAATATCCAATGGAAATAAGACAATGGTTGACAGACTAGACTGTCAAAAAAGTAACACTGACAGTGTCAGTATGATGCAGTAGAGGTAAAACTCAGTCAAGATAGAGACAATTCTAAAACGTCTATATTTGAAATTCAAACACAAGTCGCAGGATTCACACCTATAAATGGAGGACTCCTGATTCAGAATGAAGATGACGAATTACAAGTGAAAAATAAGAAATACTGTGGCAGATATTAACAAATCACAATCTTACCCAGCTGAGCATCACTGAGCTATCAATTTGCTGATCAAGATTTTCTTCAAGTGTATCATGCTATCAAGTTACATCCATTATACACACTTGAAGACTACAAGGTGCTGATCATATCATCCTGATCAAAAGCTACTAAAAGCTGAATCACTTTCTTGATTCAACCCTTCTTTTTCTGTAAGTTTGCTGAAGACAGAGAAGCACTTTTGAAGTGTCAAGAACTGTTGTTTGTGGTGGAGCGGGTGAAGAGGCATTCCTACCCTTCAAGGACCAAAGGGAATACTTTGAAGCCGCAATCCTACATGTTTCTTGTGTTCGATTTGGGAAGCCATAGTCATTGGTGAAGGACAAACAGTTTAGGGGACTTTTATGTAACAAAGAAACCTCAAGAATCTCTAGTGAATTTCCTCCAACAAAGACAGGAGAAGAGTGGGCTGACAGGATTACACCACCTGGAAACACTATAAATCTTGCATACTTTACCTTACTACATTTACATTCTGCAATTTACTTTATCGGCATACTCATCACATCAATCTATGAACTAGCAATCTAATCACACTACTTGCACTACTGAGTATCCAAATTACTTAGTATCATATTTGAAACAACAAGTATCAAGGCTTAATTTAATATATTCCATTGCACAAATTCAATAGCTTTAATAGTCGGCCAGACTATCGAGTGGTGGTCACAGACTATTGACCTCTTTGAGTTTGTAAAACTCCAAAAAATTTAAGTGTTAAGTTTATTCACCCCTCTAAGCTTAACCAAAGCCTTTTCAAGGGACCAACAATTTGTCTCGAGCAATGTACATTGCTCAAGTAATCCTACTGTACAGCTTGAGAAAATCTTTGAAAAGTTTTTCAAGTTTCGCTTTCAAGTTTTTGCATCAAGGATAACAATCGGTATGCTAGGACTATGTTGATGTGCTCTCTAGATCGTTTTGATGAGTATAAACATTGTATGCAGGCTTATCTAGCTGCAACTTATGATGAAATGATGGATGTTCTGACTGATGGACCACTGGAAATCAGTAAAGTTGTAACTGTGGATGGTCAAAATCAGATTATTCCAAAGCCAAAGAGAGAGTGGGGTACTGAAGATAGAAAAAGAGAAAACCTGAATAATATTGCTATTGATATCATTTACAGAACTATATATCACAATTTGTACATGAAGATGAAAGATTGCAAAACTGCCTAGGAACTTTGGGAAAGATTGCAACTCATTTGTGAAGGCACTGATGCTATCAAGAAAAACAAGATCAGTGTGGCCAAACAAAAATTTCAGGAGTTCAAAATGAAATCAAATGAAACCATTGAACAGATGGAGTCTAGGTTCAACGCAATCGTGGATGAACTCACCCTGTTGAATGTTGTTTATACCAAAGAAGAGATCAATACAAGAATTTTAAAAGCTTTACCTACAAAGGAAGTTTGGGAAATGAAGGTTACTGCTATGGAAGAGTCCAGGAGACTACATGAAGAGGACACCATCAAATTATTTTCTGATCTTAAAGCCTATGAATTCAACAAGGATCTTGTTCCTAATGCTGAAAAGGAAGCAATAAAAACAACAGCATTGGCTGCTGCACATAAAGAAGAATCATCAAGTGGTCAAGATGATATTCAAGATGAGATGCAAGAGCAAATAGCCCTGCTGAGTAAGAAGATCAAAATGATGAAATCTTTAAGGGGGTCTTCAAGGAATTTCAACAAGAAATCAAGTGAGAAAAATGAAGAATCTAAGAAGATCATGACTTTTTATGCTTTCATTACAAGAAACCAGGACACTTCAAACCTGACTATCCTGATTTGAAACAAAAGAAGGATCATGACTACCAATGCTTTAAGTGCAAAAAGCCTGGACACTTTAGACCTGATTGTCCAAACCTCTTAAAGAACAAGAGTCAGCAGAGAAGATCTAGCAAAAAGCTTTGGTTGCTGATGATGAATCAGGATATGAAGTGGAATCAGAAAAAGGAAATGATTCTGATGATACTGCACTCTTTGCACAATTGGATGATTTTGCTTTAATGGCTAACATGGATGACACTGAGGTGGTATACAATTCTTTATCTATAAATACTCCTGCTGAAAGTGATTGTGAATCTACTTATGGTTCAAATCTTAAAATTTTTGACAATGAAGAACCTCTAGATGCCCTCCTTAATCAACTGAGGAAAATACAATCTGGTTATGAGATTGTGAAGTTTGAAAGCGAATTACTTCAAGCAGAAATTCAAAGATTAAATGCTGAATTAAAAAGTCTCAAGGGTAAGAAAAAGGATTATGAAGAGAATCAGTGTAAGTCTATTGCACCAGTAGTTGCAACTGAATCTCTTCGCACAATCCATTTCAGAATCGCATTCAAATATGGAAAGCCTTATGGTGATAGAACATGCTTTGGATTTGAAACTCAACAATCTTCTAATGGTGATCCAGTATGGTTACTGAACCTAGTACCAGAGTTGATCCTAAGTTTGTACCTGCACAAGATCCAACTCATCAAAAGGTTGCTGAGGCAGTAAAATCTGCTGAGAAAGCTTCAAAGAAGCAACATCAGAAGTCCAAAGGGACAGCGGTACTTAACAACAAGGGTACATCCAAAGGTAGGACTGCTGGACCTTCTAGACCTGCTGATAGCAGATCTGCTGAAAAGTCTGTTGGACCACAAAAAGGGAAAAACCAGAAATATTCCAAGGATAAGAGCGTTAAACCTAAGAATGTTAATCATTCAAGGGATACTTATCTCAGAGGGAAAGGAAGATTGTTCCCTACTGATGGAGATTGGAATATTCTTGCCCCTACTGCTAGAAACAAGAGATATAACCATAATGCTAAGGCGAGACCTCAGCAGAGACCTCAGTAGAGACCACAATACATGGATGTTCCTAACAGACAACAACCTTATGGTTATGCTAGTGTTTCCAACAACAAAAATCACTTCAAACAGCACTTTATACCAAAAGGCCAGAAACCATATATGAATGCTACACAACCAAATTTTAGATTCTATGGAAATGTAGCATACATTTATGAACAAAAGTGCAACACTTTCCAAAGAAGACCTTATTGAAATTTGCCAAGAGTTGTGCTTACCACTGACCACTATGGACCCAAACAGGTTTGGGTACCAAAAACATATTAAATTTGTTTTGTAGGGTGTCTGGTACTTTGATAGTGGATGTTGCACACATATGACAAGAAGTAAGCACTGTTTGAGAAATTTTGTGGCAAAGGATGGTCCAAAAGTCAATTTTGGAAACAAAGACACACCAGGATATACAAGAGGGTATGGAACACTGGTGAGGAATGGACTGACAATCAAGAATGTTGCATATGTTGAAGGTTTGGACTACAACCTGCTGAGCACTGCACAATTCTGTGACATGGGTTACAAAGTCACTTTTGACAAAGGCTACTGCATTGTCATAAGTGAAATGGGAGAACAAGTTGTGTTGGCAGGAAGAAGACAACAAAGCATGTATGTGGTGGATTGGACTACTGCTGTTCGTGAAACATGTCTCATTGTGCATACAAAGTCAGAACTCAACTGGTTATGGCACAAGAAGTTGAATCATCTAAATTTTGATGATATCAATCAATTGATGAAAAAGAAGTTGGTGATTGGTTTACCGAAGATCACATATAAGAAAGATGGAATATGTGATGCCTGTCAGTAAGGTAAACAAACAAAGTCAAGTTTCCAGTCAAAAACTAAACAATCAACCAATAGAGTGTTGGAACTGATGCATATGGATTTATTTGGACAAGTAATACCAACAAGTATAACAGGAAAGAAGTACACTCTGGTAGTAGTGGATGATTATTCAAGATACACTTGGGTGATTTTCATGAATAAGAAAAGTGAAACACTTCAAAAGATGCCTGAACTTTTGAAAAGACTACAAAATGAGAAAAGTGTAACAGTAGTGAAAATCAGATCAGACAAGGGTATTGAGTTTCTAAACAAAGTCATAAGAGAATATTGTGAACAGAATGGTGTGCTACATCAATTAGCAGCTGCGTTACACCTCAGCAAAATGGGGTTGCTGAGAGAAGAAACAGGACTTTGAAGGAAGCATGGAGGACTATGATCTATGAAGCATTGTGACCTGAAAGATATTGGGCTGAAGCAATCAATACAAGACTTTGAATGGCATTCTGGAAGAAGAGGTTTATGTTCAGCAACCTCCTGGTTTTAAAGTTAAAGATCAAGGAGATAAAGTGTATAGACTCAACAAAGCACTTTATGGTTTGAAACAAGCACCAAGAGCATTGTATGAGACTTTATCAATTCTTGGTGAACAATGGTTTTACCAAAGGAACCATTGACAAGACTCTTTTTAGAATCAATGAAGGAGACAGCACCCTGCTGGTGCAGATTTATGTAGATGACAAAATCTTTGGTTCTGAAAATGAATTGCTATGTGAAAAGTTTGCTAATCTCATGAAAAGCAAGTTCCAAATGAGCATGATGGGAGAAATGAACTACTTTTTGGGATTTCAAGTAAAGCAAATGCAAGATGGAATCTTCATTCATCAAACTAAGTACACCAATGAGCTGTTGAAGAAGTTTGTCATGGAAAATAGCACCAAAGTATCAACTCCTATGAGTACAAGCATCAGGTTGGATGAAGACAAAGAAGGCAAGGATGTTGATCAGACTATATGTAGAAGGATGATAGGAAGTCTATTGTACCTTACAGCCAGCAGACCTGATATATCCTTTGTAGTAGGTGTTTGTGCAAGATTTCAATCAAAACCTAAGGAAAGTCACTTAGCTGCAATCAATAGGATTCTCAAATATCTTAAAGATACTTTGGAGTAGGAATTTGGTATTCAAGAGATGGAAGTTTCAAAGTTATATCCTACTTAGATCTGATTATGCTGGTTGCAAGATTGATAGAAAAAGCACCACAGGAACTTGTCAGTTGATGGGAAATAGACTTGTTTACTGGTTTAGCAAGAAGCAGAACTCTATATCAACTTCCATTGCTGAAGCTGAATACATTGCTTCTGGAAGCTTATGTGCACAAGTACATAGTTAAGACAGCAATTAAGGGATTATGGGATTGAAGAAAGAGAAATTCCCAATATGTGTGACAATACAAGTGCAATTGCAATCACAGAAAATCATGTTTTGCACTTTAGGACAAAACACATTGATATAAGACATCATTTTATAAGAGATCATGTTGAAAAGAAAGATGTGGTGGTTCTCTATATTCCTACAGAAGATCAACTTGCTGACATCTTTACAAAACCTTTGGACAGTGAATGATTTGCTAAGTTAAGAACTGAACTTAGCGTTATCAAAGTTGACTAAGTTTTTAATGGTCAACAGAGTACTGTAATTCACTAAGGGGGTTAATCTTTGCCCTGCTGGGTGCGCTCACTTGGCAGATTAGTCATTGGTATCAAAAATTCCTAAGTGCGCTCACTTGGCAGATTTGCTGGGTGCACTCACTTGGCAGATTAGTCATTGGTGTTTGCCCTGTTGGATGAGCTCACTTGGCAGATCAGTCATTGGTATTAAACTTCATCTTGTATTATCAGTTGGACAAAACTATGATGTATGAAGATCGGCTGTGCGTTTTTGTATCAACAGGCTGCTGAACAAACAAAAGAATATCAGCATAGTAATTTCAAAGAGACCCTGCTGAAGATCAAGTCTACTGAAGACCTAGTCTGCTGAATGATACATTGCAGATAAAGTCAGACTTTAAAGAAAGTCTAAAGTGGAGTAAATGGATATTATTCTTATCCATTATAACGTTTGTTACAATACATAACGGTTATTACACTAGTGGGATGAATTAGTGGGACACATGGCAGCATCACATTTATTCCAATTAAATCGTGTGTTAGTGCTACAGTACGTGCACAGTACCTACCTAAAGTTTCTCACCCACTACTTTCCTATACATATACAGACACATACACATAGAATGTATATGCATATCAGATCGTATTCTCTGAAAAATACACAAGTGTGAACATAGATCTACAGAGTTTTCTACTTCATCTTTCTCAAATATTACAAGCTACAATGGCAGATAAGGTTGTTCATCTTAGAACCAGTCAAAGTATTAGAGGTTATGTTACTAACACAGATGCAACTGATTTGGCAATCAATCTTGGAAGAAGAATCGGACGGTTTGAAGGATTGGAAAATGTTTTAAATCTCAGATTGGAGAAGATTTCTTACAGAACTGTCTGTGATTTTTGGAGAAACATGATGATTAGAGATGGTGATGAATCATTTACAACAACTATAAATGGCTAGGAGATTGAAATAACCTCAGATCTACTGAGAGAGGTCTTTGGATTTGGTCTAGGAAATGGAGCCCCTACAAATCCAGAATCTATAGGGCTAGCAAGGTTGACTTTTGTTGAATCTATTAGGACAAATCCAGATGCACCAGTAGCTCTGCACATCAATGTCAAGAATATCTCTTATGAGTATAACCTGCTGAGTAAAATCATTGCCAAGAATATTTTGGGATTTATTGGAAGTCTGATACTTTATCCGGGCCCAAAATAGACTTGTTGATAATCATCTCAAGGAGTATGAAGTCTGATTAGGCCGGTTTCTTTGTTCAATGCATGAAGAAGATTATGACAGATGAAAGAGAAACCGCAGGGAAGAGGTTAAGTGAGCGGAAATCTGCTGGATACATGGGTTCAGGTTTCTTCATCAAAACAAAACCTTTGGGATTCATGGTTCAGGCCCTACTGAATCATTTGAAAATTGCTCATGTTTCTCCTTCCATCATCAACAAGGCCAGATACAAGCCAGAGATTAACACTCTTATTCCAGGCCTAGATGATGATGATGAGGTTCGAGAGGTAGAAAGTGATGGTGAGCAGGAACAGAGAACTAAAGCTAGAGATGATGTGCAACCTGCTGCACCAAAGAAAACAGTGGAGAAAAGAAAGGCTGCTGATACTAGAAAGATAACTGAATTGTTAAAGCCTAAGAGGACAAGACAATCAGTAGACACTGCCAAATCTACTGAGGATCAAACTACTGTTGAACCTACTAAGCCTTTTGAATATGTCAAGAAGACTGCTGTTGATTTGCTCAAGGAACAAATCAAAGAAGCATCTAAGAAGAGAAAGATTTCTAGCAAAGAGCAATCAGAAAAATCTCACCCTGAGTCCCCAGAACAACCTGCTAAGAGAAGAAAGCAAGTTGTGAGGAAGAAAGGACATGGAAAAGGTAAAGAACTGAGAGTTCTGGAAGAACAGAGAGAAGAAGAAGCAGAAGAAGATGTTGAAGTAACAACAGAAGTTATTCAGCCTACTATGGAGGCTACTGAAGTTGTTGTTGAGCAACAAGTTGAAGAACCAGAGAAAATTGCTGAATCTGGACCTACTGTGGAGGTTAATGAACCTGTTGAAGACCCTACTGAGATTGCAACAACTCAGGGGGAAGAAAAGTCAGTTGATATCCCTGTTGAGGAACATATAATTCAGGGGGAAGCTAGTGTAGAATAATTGAAGATAGTAGACAAAACTTACCTACTGGAGAGTCCCCTGATCTCTTTGTATCTTTTGAAGACACACTGAGTCATCTTGTTGAGACATTTGGGAGTCAACAAGTTGATAAACCTGCTCCACCTGCTCCAAGAAAACCAACCATGCCTTATGAAAGGAAAGAGAAGAAATCTAAGAAGCCAAAAGAAGATCCTAATCTTGCATGGAAGTTTGGTTTTTACAAGAGACAAAAGCCAGCAAGAGAACCATGAGTGGTTTTGAAGAATGGGCTTTTGAAAGTCTTGGGGTGGAAAGTTTGTTGGGATTGATTGACACATCATTGTTAGAGATGAGACTACTAGAAATCATTGAAAATGAAAAGTAGCAAGGAAGTATCATGTTTAAGGATCCCAAGTTTACACTCGATAGTGATGATTCATCATCAACATCGATTCGGATGATGATCATCCTATGCATCCAGAGAATCTACACGGTATTGCAAAAGAAAGATCTATCAAGAGGATAGACAGGGATCTACTGACAAGACAACAGAGTAAGCTGCTGAGGATGGCATGTCTGCTGAGGGCCAGCAGAATGATAATCTAGATCAAGAGTTGTTTGTTGCATTTATGAAGGATTGGAGGAACAACTTACAGCAGCAACACTTTTTGAAAATGCTATCTTTGAAGGTACTGCTGAAGCTATGATGTTGAGTTGATCAAGTCATTTCGAAGGATCACTCAATATCAAGATAGTGTGGATATCTTGATGAGACCTTAGCACAAGCTATCAAGTACTTTAGGAGATTGCTTTGTACATGGTGTGTTGAGGAAAACATGGCTGTTTTTCCTCGAGATTAGAGAAGATATGGAGGTTCACTCTGAGGATCGAGATAAAGAATCGAACACAGTCGGAACCGGAGGTCCAAAGTACTCGATATACGTGAAACCGAATCCGATCCGATCCATAATTGGATCGTCGAGATCGATTCACAAAGACCGATCAAGACACTCGATCATGCACAGCGGAAGCTACAAATTAAAATTCGTTTTTTGATTTTACCACGATATGATTCGCATAAAAAATTAATCTACAAGAAGGTTAGTAGATTTACCCTAACCGGAGAGAAGCCGTGATCTTCCGAGTTGTATCTCCAAGCGACGACTGGTGGACGTCGATCCTCGTAGTAGAACCTCCATAAACATGCTCCAAGAAAAACCCTAGTTTTTCTTCTTCCCAATGGCTAAGACAAGAAAACAAATTTCTCACTTTTTTTATTCATAGAGTGGCGTCCCTTTTTCTTAAAAAATGGCGTTGGATTGTTTGTTCCAATTTTGTGTTGGGTCTCTTTATATAGGATAATAACCAAATTGTTTGAGAGTTTATCTTATACACAAATATTTATCTTTTCCTTTTAGGAAAATAAAACATTTATCCAGTAGGAAAACAAATTTCCTATTTATCCAAGAATTATATTATCCACATAATAATTAATTTGGAGAAAATTTCTTTTTCCAAAACCAAAAAAATGTGGCGCCATTTTTAATGCCATTTGGGATAATAGAAAATGTCTTTTCTATATTACATATTATTTGCCAAATAAATAATATCCGCATATTCATTAAATAGACCAACCATTTAATTTATTCTAGAGGTTCCACAAAACGAGAAAAAACACTCGCGTGTTAGGAGCCAACCCGGGGGACCATAGACCTATAACCAGTAGCTACGATAAATTGAATAAAATATTCATCGAACAGAATATTTATACTCAACTTATTAATTCCGAATTACGCCACCATAAATCAAATCGAACTCTATCGATTATAGATATAACTTATTCTCGTAAAGTCGAGTCAATAAGTGTCCATTGATATAATCATTACATACGTGAATAACCTCTCATAGACTATCCATAACAAAGCGGGATTATTTCCGTAAACCTTCTTCATTACATCTTATCCTTATTTACCATTAACCCACTAGTGATCAATTAGTTCATAACCAATACGAACTCGGCCGATCGATCAGTTTCTAGGATCAACAAATAAGGGGATTGTCTTGCTACTTCCCGTAGGAAGGAAAGGATTCCATATCTCGTGAAACACACACTCTCACACTATTCCGCATTATAGTGCCAACGTGAAAGTGATTCGGACCGCACTCTTAGCGATCCTTAACGAACACATCAAACCCTATCTTGAAACAAGTAGGAGTATGTAATCACTTCAGGATTAAGATTAATACATATATGATCATCTTGTGATTTAATAAGATTCTTCAATCATGGAATTATATGAGAAATTCATATTAAATCGGTCCAGTCCTATACGACCACATCATATATAAATGCCCCACTTAGATAACCAATATCGACTGTCCGAATAAGATGGTCACACCTTAAAATGTTCTAGGCGCATTAATGGTGGTTTAATCAATAGACCCCATACCCATACTTTGGTTAAGTTCACCACGGACTACTATTTCAAGTGTATCACCATAAACTTAATCCACATGTGTGACACACACTAAGTTATATGGCTACATATGATACGACTTGGGGTTTTCAGTAGTGTATTAAATATAAGCACGAAGCAAATAATAAGATGAGAATAAATCTGTCATTTATTAATTATAAAAACAATTACGAGAAATTATATTTCGGTGCTACTTCCAACACAAAGTATCGAGGACCGATAATACTAGGACAAATGTTGGACTTATTGTTGGGATTGAGGGAATCCCTGTAATCAGTGTACAGTCTTGAAGGAATGGCAATCGATGGCAAAGATAGACAACAAGATGTCAAGAAACTTTTGAAGAAACAAATTGTTGACTATGATTTAAGTGATGATGTAATACCCTACTCCCGACCCCTAGGTTCACTGGGGTCATTTTAGGAGGGGTTGCGAAGCTCTCGCCGTGACTTCAATAAAAATATTATATTCCCAATATAACAACATAAATCCACAAAATAATTCACTAAAACCACAAATGATTTTACTATTACTTCAAAAATTAATTACATTACAATAATTCCATAAATGAAATACAACAGTTGTAATTAACTAACTTAAGATGTGCAACACGTTTCAATTCCCTTTCCTCGGTTTTCGAACAATATATGTGCCTATACTCTTCATTTTCCCTCGATCATAAACATGTATATATGTGTTTATAAAAAGGGGAAAAAACAAAGAAAAACAAGGCGTCAGCAAAGGCTGGTATGAGCCACGTGTGCAAGTGTTATACTATATTTATATATATATATATACATATATATATATATATATAAAATATATAATATATAAAAATAAAATATCTTGATCAACTTTTAGAAATAACAGCAGAAGTCTTTTATTAACTGAGAGAACAAATAAAAAGTATAATTTTTAATATTGAAGTGCACGAGCATTAAGAAATCTTGTCGGGTTCATTTATGAGCACCAGCTTTGGCCGAGCCGATGAGTCAAGTACCGCCCTAACACCATTTTTACCCAGGGATTTCAACCGCACTTCACGAGAACTAGCCATGCCTGACAACTCCGGCCGATTGTCAGGGAAAAGAATCAACATTCACCGTGCAAACCTCATACACGGCTCCAGCCAACTCTGTCCATGCCCTAGGACCCACGCACCAACCGTCAGCCCTTGCTTTCCCGGCTGTAGCATGAATCTTCGGGGAAAAGGTACCGTCCCCACTCTTACGAGTGAGCACTCTAGCTACTGTCGGTAAGATTTTGAGTCAAGAGGCCCCGAGACCGGTGACTAGCCGTTCTCCTGTAAGCGATAACTCTAATCCCCTAGCCACCGTAGCTTTGACACGTTAGTGTGCGAGCGAGCGAGCTGAGCGAGCAAGTATTATCCGTCAATTCCAAGTATCTCTGCTTTATTTATTTATAAAATGCTGCACTACCAAATCAAGTCGTTTAATTTTAAAGAAATCATTTGAAAATGACTTAGAGTTTAAAAGTTCATTCGATATACATATACACAAAATATTTAAAAATAATATAAAACACACTTTTGACTTTATATCAAAATAAAAGACTCACCCCTAAGTCTCGGTAATCGGTAAATGATTATTTGTTCCATGAAGCCGAACTGACGTCCCTTCTTCTATCCACGTTGGTAAGTTTCGTTGGTAAACTTATTGACCCAACAAAAGTTTTCCACACACATATATATTTTCTGATTTTGTTTTCTTCTACAACCCTTATGTTTAAAAAGAAATCATTTCTGTCGAGCTATTTTTCCAAAGGTCATCTCTCCATCCAACGTACTGTTTCCAAATGAATAAGTATTCTAATCTTATCCTTCATCTAGTAGGAGCAAAACAATTCTAATGAATCCTCATGATATCTTAAGCAGTTGATGGAAAACACCCGACGGCTAGACGATGGCAATTAATCGTAGAAATGCTAAATCCCTCCTTTAAATCATGGCCAAATGAGCAAACGAGATTGTAAAAGGAAATGGAGTGATGAAAGTAACGGGGTTTGCTGTTGTGTCTTCACCACCGGCCTATTATTCAAACTGAAATCAATGCATGGTGGTGATGAAAAGATTGTCTCAAAAAAATAGTTTGATTGCAGACCTGGTTGGTGATCCATGGTGGCTGTGTTATCTCAACTTGTTCAAAATGATTTTCTCGTGGCATTTGTGCAAATCAAGAAAGATATATAGATTAGGTGGCTGCTTATATGACACACTGAATAAGGTGGTGTGTTGTTTGGCGCTTGCAATGATGATAAGTCCGGTAAGTTCGTGGCGGTGCCAAAAATTGTTCAGGGCCAAAGGCTTTGGTGGTCGATATAGTGGTGTTGGTTGTTTTGGTGGCTACTCATACACAAAACGAGGGTGGTTTTACCATGATGAAGAACTGGAGGTTGTGTGGTGTTAGAAAATAGAGGACTAATCTGTAATTAGTCCAAAGTTATGTCCTAGTTTAATTATTCTGGTATGGCTGGACACTTGGCACATTATAATGCACTAGCCTAGATTCTGTCTTATCTCCTAGATTGTGTGTGCTGTATATGTAACAGACAAGGCCTGGTGTCATCCTCAATACAACAAACATATTGCATTTTGTTTTTCAACTTGGTATCGGAGCCTTCCATGGCCGACGCCTCCACAGCCGCCGGTAGCATAGCTCCGGTGAGCTCAACTGTCTCCTCCATCAATATCGGTCTCCTATCAGCACCATTACCCAACTCTTTAGCTCAATCCGTACCAGAACATGGTTCTCTTGCTTCAACTCCACCGCTCTCCGCCATTAACGCCGCCATGCAGCAAATTTCTTCAACTCCTCCACTCTACGCTACAAACACCACCATGCATCCACCCTTTTTCCTAACTATGGTCTTTCCCGGTCGAAGGACTTTTCTCTCTGTTACACATGACTCGTCCGTCTATACCCTCTCTTTCTCGATTCATGACCACTCCATCTCCACCGTATTCCATGTACAAAGAAACCGCTTACCCCATTTGGTGGAACTCTCACTCAAACTTGCAATGTTAAACTAGATAGATCAAACTATCTCATTGTGGAGATCTACCGCTCTCCCTATTATCGAGAGGACACAGGCTTGATGGACATCTTTTGGGACAACCCCGTGTTCACCACAAATTCTCGAGCTCTAATTCCATTTATGGTTCATCTCCTAACACCGGTTATGACGATTGGGTGGCTACTGATTCTCTTCTTGTTGGATGGCTTAACAAACACTCTATGACAGAGCAAGCCTTGGTTGAGACAATTGGTTGTAACACTACAGCTGAAGTTTGGAGTACTCTAGAAGTGTTATTCAACAATAGATCCAAGCTAGAATGCTTGAATATAAAGGGGCTCTAACTGTGAACCCGACAAGGGACCAAATCCATGGTGGACTATTTGGCATTGATGAAATCCTATTCGATGGATTAGCAAAGAGAAAGCTATCCAATTTCCACTTCTGAATTGATCTTAGCTGCACTTGGTGGGTTAGGCAAGGACTATGAATCTGTCATAGTTAATATCACTTCTAGGATTGGATCATTATCCTGGCAGGAGGTTCAATCTCAGTTGGTAACTCATGAACGTTTGCTGGCTTGTTTTAATCCCTCTATAACCTTGGATGCTCCTTCTCATTCTGCTCACTTGGCCACTCAAAAGCAAGGGAGTTACAGACCTTCTGGTAACTATAGGCCTTCTGGTGGATACAATACTCCGGATTCTGGTAGGGGCAGAGGTAGGAGCAATAGAGGAAGAGGTAGGGGAGGCAGAAATCAATCTGGTCCAAGGCCTGTGTGTCAAGTCTGTACTAAGACTGGTCACATAGCCGCCAATTGCTTTCACAGATATGATTCTTCATATACAGGACCTGCTCCTGCCAACAATACTGGGAATGGAAGCACAATTCAAAACTCAGGAAGACCTAATTCTGCTTATATTGCTTCATCTGACACTTTTCTTGATCCTAGTTGGTATGCAGATAGTGGAGCTACAAGTCATGTGTCCTCAGACCTTAATAGCCTCCATTTGAGTTCAGGGTATAAAAGGTCAGGTGCTCTTACTGTGGGTAATGGTGAGTCTCTTCCTATTTCTCATATTGGCCATTCTACTCTTTCTGGTAAGGATCACTCCAATCTGTCTCTTAATCACATTCTTCATGTTCCCAATATAACTAAAAATTTGCTTAGTGTCTCTAAGTTGACCTCTGATAATCCTGTTTATTTGGAATTTCACTCCAATTGTTGCTTTGTGAAGGATCCAGCTACAAAGAGAACCCCGCTGGAAGGAACCCTTAAGAATGGTCTATATCAGATGCACTTTCCTGTTTCATTGAGCTCTCTTCACTCCAAAGCCACTCGCTTTGATGTTCACCACAAACCACCTTACTGTCAAGAAAGATATTCAAGTTCAGTCTTCTGCTTCTAGTAATCCTAAAGTCCTTGTGTGTAGTGAGTTCAAAAATAGTATTGCCAATGTCTGGTATAGAAGATTAGGGCATCCTTCTGAAAAGATCCTAAATCATGTGTTAAGACTTTGTAATGTTTCTCCATGAATTAATGAAAATCTTTCTTTCTATGAAGCTTGCCATTTGGGCAAGGAACATGCTCTACCTTATCCTAATTCTAACACTAAAACTGATAAACCTTTTGATCTTATACACTCAGACTTGTGGGGTCCTGCCCCTGTTCACTCCACTGCTGGATATACTTATTACATCCATTTTGTTGATGATTGCACTAGATATACTTGGATTTATCCCTTGAAACTTAAGTCTGATGCTCTTAGTGCCTTTATACAATTCAAAACTCAAGTTGAAAATCAGTTTAATGTTAAAATCAAGTGTCTTCAAACAGACTGGGGAGGTGAGTTTAGGTCCTTTGTTGATATTCTTAGACAATCTGGTGTTGAGTTTAGGCATCCTTGCCCTCATGCTCACCCTCAAAATGGAAAGGCAGAAAGAAAACACAGAGCCATAGTTGAGATGGAGCTCACCTTACTTGCACAAGCCTCAATGCCATTAAAGTTCTGGTGGGAAAGTTTCCTACATTCACTTAGGTTGATCAACTATTTACAACACCTGTTTTAAACCAAAAATCTCCCTTTGAGTCCCTCTTTGGTAAGCTACCTAGTTATAGCATGCTGAAAGTCTTTGGGTGTGCTTGTTATCCCAACTTAAGGCCCTATCATCATAGAAAGTTTCAATTCCACACAGTCAAATGTGTTCATCTAGGCCTGAGTCCTGCTCATAAAGGGTATGTCTGTCTTGATCCTAATGGCAGAGTGTACATTTCTAGGGATGTGTCCTTTGATGAACTCAGTTTTCCCTATCAAAAGTCTCCTAGTAATCATTCTAATACTGAGTCCATCACCACTGTTTCCTCTCTGTTTTTCAATCCTGTTCTTACCCTTCCTACTAATCATCAGGAGCATCCCTCTCCTGACAATCTTGAGCCTCATCACTCCACTGTTCTTGAACAAAGTCATGTCTCATCTAGTACACCTCCTCTCAATTGTTCATCTCCTTTCCAAAGTCCACAATCCTCCAGTCAAAGTCCTCAATGTTCCCCCAAAAGTTCTCAACACTCCAGTCAAAGCACTCCATCTCCTAGTCCTATGTCCACTCCTTCTTATGAACCATCACCTTCCTTGCATACTTCTTCTGTTGATTCTCCTCCTGTTTTCTCAATATCTTCACCTTCTCCACCAGCACAACCACCTCAGACTACATCTTCTGTTTTTCATCAACACTCTATGCAAACTAGATCCAAAAGTGGTATCTATAAACCTAGAACCTACTCCTACCTTGCCACTGCTTACACTACTGATCTCTCACCAGAACCTGCTACAGTTGTAGATGCCCTGCAGCCCCCTGCTTGGAAGAAGGCTATGGAGGTTGAATACAATGCTCTTTTGAAGAATCATACCTGGGAATTGGTTCCCAGGTCTCAAGCACATAATTTGGTAGACAACAGGTGGGTATTTAAACTTAAACTTCATCCTGATGGTACCCTTAACAAGCACAAAGCAAGGCTTGTAGCTAAAGGGTTCATCAAACACCAGGTTAGACTACACCGAGACTTTTAGTCCGGTTGCTGGAAGCTTCTACAATCAGGATCATCCTTCCCTAGCAGTTGCTCTGAATTGGCCAATTAGACAGATAGATATTGATAATGCCTTCTTGAATGGCACTTTACATGAGTCTGTGTTTATGACTCAACCTACAGGGTTTGAAGATCCCACAAAACCAGGTTATGTCTGTCATCTAAAAAAGGCAATCTATGGTTTGAAGCAAGCCCTGTGAGCTTGGTTTGTTTGAACTCAAGAAATGATTGTTAGCCTGGCAGTTTAAACAGTCAAGGGCAGATTCCTCTCTTTTTATTTTTCATTCTGACAAGACCTATCTGTATGTCTTAGTTTATGTGGATAACATTTTAATTACAGGGAATAACAAGGATCTGATACAGCATTTTATCAAAGCTCTTAATATCAGGTTCTCTCTTAAAGATCTTGGTGATCTGCATCACTTTTTGGGGATTCAGGCTTACGAGAGATCCAAAGAGGCTTATATCTGTCTCAACATAACTATGCCAGTCAGATTTTGGAAAAGCTGAATCTGCAAAATCTTAAGCCTTGTTCTTCTCCAATGGTAGTGACTCAAAAGCATTCTCCATCTACTGAACTTATGGCTAATCCCACTGTTTACAGAAGACCCATTGGAGCCCTTCAATATTTAACACTCACCAGGCCATAATTGCTTTTTCAGTGAATACTCTGAGTCAGCATATGCAGTCACCCACTGTAAGTGATTGGCAGCAAGTCAAGCATCTGCTGAGGTATATCAAAGGAACACTTTGTTATGGTTTATTCTTCAAGTCTGCACATCCACTTGTCATTCATGGTTTTAGTGATGCTGATTGGGCATGTGACAAGAATGATAGAAGATCAGTAGCTGCCTACTGCATTTACCTTGCTGGATGTCTAGTCTCTTGGTCTTCTAAAAAGCAACCTGTTGTTTCAAGATCTAGCATGTAGTCCAGAGTACAGCTCGTCTGTCAATCTTCTTCTTTGAAACACAAAGTGGATTCTGAATTTGCTATCGGAGATGCATCTCAAATTGCCTACAAAACCTATCTTATGGTGTGACAACTTGGGAGCTGGAGCATTAGCTCATAACCCTGTTCTTCATTCTAGAGTGAAACACATTGAGCTAGATGCACACTTTGTTCGTGATAAAGTCCTGGATGGGGTTCTGGATGTGCAATACATCCCTTCTTATGATCAAACTGCTGATGCTCTTACAAAGGCTCTCAGCCCTTCCTCCTTTGTCTATTTTAGAGACAAACTAAATGTTGTTTCTACACTATTTTGTTTGAGGGGGGATGTTAGAAAGTAAAGGACTAATCTGTAATTAGTCCAAAGTTATGTCCTAGTTTAATTATTCTGGTATGGCTGGACACTTGGCACATTGTAGTGCACAAGCCTAGATTTGTCTTATCTTCTAGATTGTGTGTGCTGTATATATAACAGGCAAGGCCTGGTGTCATCCTCAATACAACAAACATATTGCATTCTATTTTTCAACTTTTGGGGATAGTTACAAGAAATACTACTACACAATTGACTTAAGTTACGTGCTACTAAAGTGTATATCACTTCTGCTATTGCCGATCGACTTTAAACAGAGGAAACTTTAATATGGCTAATTAGATGGGTAGTAAACATGAGACTTAATGGTTATTTTACTAATGGATGTAACTGATATAGCTTGGTAAAACAGAGGAAACTTTAATATGGCTAATTAAATGATATATAGATATATCAACGGACGAATGATGGAACATATACGTTTTGATGGTTGATAGTGCATTTACTCAATAGCTTTAATGAAAACTTAAATGACATTTGAAATCAAAATAACAACAACAACAACAACAATAATAATAATAATAATAATAATAATAATAATAATAACCATGATCTTAGTCTTCTTAAAAATTATGAACGCAAATATAGACTAACATTTACAAATCTTTGTACATGTTTAAATAATTATATAATAATAATAATATCATAAAATAATAATGTCACAACGAAAATCATTTCTACTTTGAAAATACTCCAAACTTTTCACAGCTTAATCAAAAATATGAAAATAACATATATCACTAGATTTTAATAATTGAAAATAAATATAAAAATAAAATAAAATATCTAGACAGTTATTTAAAAAATTCCAATAAAGTCCTTTATAACCAACGTCGCGAAAATCGGGTGTTCTGGATGAAGAGTTTCAATCGCTCAAGAAGAAATCGTAGAGCCTCAACAAAGCTCAAGAACTCAGAATTGAGGAGACACTGCTTTTAAATGTAGTTGAAGAAGGTCCTGAACCCCATGTATGGGACATGACAAGAGCAATTGTGGTAAGGGCACCTAGGGCAGATGATAATGTTGAAGGATCTGCTAAAAATTTTGCTGGAGGTATGGCTGGTATGGCTGCTTCAATACCAGTACACATTTTGGAGGAGATAAGAGCTGTAAGAGATGACATCACTCAACTGAGAACTCAATTGACTATGAGTGAGCAAAGGTTTGAAGACTTAGTGAATTTAGTAGAAAATAGAGGAAGAACTATAGAGACAGTAGCATCCAATGTTACTCATCAACAGTTTACCACTAATGATTTGACCAGACAAGTTGCCTATGTCAAGCAGGATGCTACAAAAAGAGACAAAAACATGGTTGAGCAGATTGCATCTTTGCATAAAAAGGTGTTGGCTGAGAAACCTAACAGGCCGGATTACTACAGTTGACACAAGAACTGAAATCAGGGAAGGACAACTGAATAATCTGGTAAACACACATGAGTGTGTATTAGGCCTACTGAATCATTTTATTGATGATGTCAATAAGAGGGAAGAAGGTCAGACAGCAGAAGCAGCAAGAATCTACAACAATAAGAGATTCGAGGCTGAAATCAATGAATTCAGAGCACCTGTAGGATACAGTTAACAGATGACCTGCTGAAAGAATTCAAAACTGCTTTCTATGAAATGAGAAGACCCTACTAGGACATGACTTTTCAGGAAGGACTAAATTCCTTCATTGGACTAAAATTGTGGGACACAAGGATCAAATCCTTAAAAATGACTAGAAAATGTCAAATTGGAAGAGGAGCTCATGCTGGAAGATCGTCTGGAGGAAGACAATCAACATCTGTTGATCAAAAAGCAAAAGATTGTGTAGAAGCATTCAAAGTATATTACATGGGAGGAGGATTTAACTGGCATGGTGTCAAGTTAACTCTAGCTGAAGCCTGGAAGTGGTGGAAAATGGTGCATACTTGGATTGATTTCTCAAGAATTGAAAATCGGTGGATGGTGGATATGCAAAGAGAAATAAGAGAATACCTTCGTAAGAGAGATCAAGAAAGAGATAAAACGTCCCGTGACATAACCCGATTGGCAAGGGGCGTGGGTGTGCGTAATTGCGACTCTAGCGGGAGGTTAGAGGTTCGATTCCCACAAGGCGAATTATTCCTCTCTGTTAAAGGTAAGCCCATTGACTCGAGCTACACTGGGGATCTTGATTTACATCTCCACTCATCCCGTGGGGACAGGGGAGTGGGGACCCTCGGGGTAGGGTTTACCCTTTTTTAAGAAAGAGATAGAAACTAGAGCAGCACACTTTTTATCCCTTTATCTTTATGCTGATCCTAGTTTGTAATAACTTTGAACAAATATGATCTTAATGAGATATGACTGAAATTTGTTTGTGTTTTTATCTTTTTGTCTTGCTGTAAGGAGGGTATTGGCATCATCACTAAAAAGGGGGAAATTGTTAACATATTTTAGTTTTAATGATGAGTGCCAGACTAGCTGTTATAGAGCAAAGACAAAAAGATGTCTAGATTAAATGTATAGGTTTACTGGAGTTTGATCTTTGTATAGGTTTGATCAAACAATCACTGTAAAAAGGTTAGCTGACTTGTTCAGCAGACCTATCTAGGTCAGTAGGGTTCCTAGGACAGTAGAGTCCAGGAACCTGCTGATGGTTGAAGGCTGAGGGTTCAAACTCAGTTATGAAGGCTAAGGGATCAGACTTAGTATCTAAAGTCAAGGATATGGGATCACTATTTAGGGAAGTATGTGATGACCTAAACTGATCACATATACCTTGTGTACAAGGTCTAAGTTCTATTTAAGTAAGGTGATGATTGGAACTTGGTTATAATTAAAATGGTGTACTCTAACTTCATGATAAAAAGTTAGATGAAAAGCAGTCAACTGAAGTGTGTATAAAACACAGTAGACTAGAAGTCAGCTGACATATATGGACATCAACAGACCTATGCAACAGGTGTCTGCTGAATGGAAAATTCGAACTAATCCAAGTTTCTTTTTGGAAGATTAAATGGATAAGGATGAATTACAAGGCTTGGATTAATCAGTCAACCAATGGACAGGATAAAAAGAACGTTGTAAAGTTTCAGAGCAATATCCAATGGAAATAAGTCAATGGTTGACAGATCGGATCATCAAACAATAACACGACGATGTGGTCAGATGATGCAAAGAGGTAAAAGTCAGTCAAGATAGAGACAATTCTAAAATGGCTATTTTTGAAATTCAAACACAAGTCACAGGATCCACACCTATAAATAGAGGACTCCTGATTTAGAGTGAAGATGATGAATTACAAGTGAAAAATAAGAAATACTAAGGCAGAAATTAACAAAGCGCAATCTTACCCTGCTGAACATCACTGAGCTATCAATTTGCTGATCAAGATTTTCTTCAAGTGTTTCCTGCTATCAAGTTACATCTAGTATACACACTTGAAGACTACAAGCTGTTGATCATATCATCCTGATCAAAAGCTACTGAAAGCTGAATCACTTTCTTGATTCAACCCTTCTTTTACAAGAAGTTTGCTGAAGACAGAGAAGCACTTTTGAAATGTCAAGAATTGTTGTTTGTGGTGGAGCTGGGAAGAGGCATTCCTACCCTTCAAGGACCAGTGGAATACTTTGAAGCAGCAATCCTACATGTTTATAGTGTTCAGTTTGTGAAGCCATAGTCATTGGTGAAGGACAAACAGTTTAGGGACTTTTGTAATAGCAACCTCAAGAATCTCTAGTGAATTTCCTCCAACATCACATGAGAATAGTGGACAGACAGGATTACACCACCTGGAACCACTATAAATCTTGCCTACTTTACTTTACTATATTTACATTCTGCAATTTATTTTATCAGCATACTCACATCAATCTACTGAACTAGCAACTGAATCACACTACTTGCACTACTGAGTATCCATTACTTAATATCATATTTGAAACAACAAGTATCAAGGCTTAATTTAATATATTCTACTGCAACAAATTCAATAGCTTTAATAGTCAGCAGACTATTACCCTGCTGAGTTTGTAAAAATCCAAAAGTTTTTAAGTATTAAGTTTTTTCACCCCCCCCCCCCCCTCTAAACTTAACCAAAGCCTTTTCAAGGGACCAACAAGCTTGCTCTCTACATCAACGGCCCGGCCACTTTCTTTATCGAAGGTTTTCTGCAACTCGTCAGACTTTTTAGCCTTCTCTTTCAGCCTTTCACAAGTCTTCTACAACTTCTTCCTCTCAAACACAACCTGTGGTCACCATCTGAAAAAGAAAAGAGGAAAGAAGACCAAGTTAAATTGCAGTAAAAAAGGAGAAAAGAAATGTGCAAGGTGGAATCAAAAAGAATAACCATCGAGAAAACTTACGATGCAACCAAGATTGCCCATCAGCCCGTAAAGGTCATCAACATTTGGCAGAAAGTTGCCTAAAAAGTCTTCAGCGACTATCCGGTTCGCCAACCCGACATCGACATTATAGGACGCCCAATCAAAGTTGGTAGGATTAATATTCCTCACGGGAGGAACATTTTCGTTAAGCGCCCTGGCCAACTCCATCCCCTCAGATCTTTTTTCGGGTGGGCGATAACCATTCCTCAACCACATTGGGCCCTCACCAGCGGGCAAAAAAAGAGTGAGAGATCCAGGAGTATTTGTAGCAGGTCGAGAATCAGCAGCACCTCACCTGCCTCAAAAATAGGCTCCACAACTAGCCGACTAAGACCTCTCTCCAGCGTCCCCATGATGGTCCCATCAGCAGGATCCTCAAGTTTCGGGGTCACTCCAACTGGTCCCGCAGACGGTCCTTCACCGTCTCTTCTTGCCCTCTTCAACGGGGCCTAATCGCTCTCATCGTCAGAGCTTTCGGAATCTATGGCCGCTACCGGGCTCCTTTCCCTTATAAGGATTCCCTCCTCACGCCTCCTCCTCGGGGCAATATTTCTCCTCGGTACAACAACAGGGGCATGAGGCAGTACGGGCACGTTCAAGTCTTGAGCAATACTAAGCACTGGGACGGCAGCAATTGGCCCGACGGCCACCATTGGAGGAGTATGCCGCCTTCTCTAAGCAACCAACACTTACTCCCTGGAAAGCCTCCGTTTGCGGTTTGTCTTCTTTTCGCAGTCTGGAGAGGAAGAAAGTCAAAACCGTCTTTCACGTTTAGAATGGAAACCTAAGCCCGGATGCTTCAGCGTGATCGCGCACGGTCCTTCGCATCTAGGCATGAGCAACCGAGACCACCTGCTTCAGCCCGGCGATCCAGCAGCCAGTCGCGTTCATGCCATAAAAAGCTGCAAAGACTGACCGCTCACAAGCGCGGCACTAAACTAAGCACGTGAGCCCCAGCGCCAGTAAGGCAGGCCACGGTATCGCAGTTCAAACGGTGTTAAGGCCATATTTATATGATTATTAAGGGTGTATTTCATTATTATTTTCCCCACATTTGCATAATTTATATAAGAATTAAGGGTTTAATTGCAATTATTTAGTAAGGATGATTTTAGTATGGTTATTTGCAAAATTGGTTATTTTAAGTGTTGAATTGATTGATTTATTATGATTTGGACTTTATTACATTTTTGCAATGTTCATTTATCATTTAGGGAGCTGAATTTCGAGTGCATAAAGAGGAGTAATGAAGCTCAAGTCGAATTACAAGAGATAAGGATGGATTTGGCATGAAGAAATTGGATAAAGATCAAGAAATCCGATCCTCAGCACTGTAAACGAGCGTCCATCATCCGTCCATTACGGACGGGCGTTCAGCAAAACGAACGGGCGTTCGAAGTGTCAAAAACAGTCCTGAGAGCTCAGACGGAGTATAAACGAGCGTTTGATTAGCGTCCGAAGCCGACATTGTCTCAAATTTACTTAAAACTCTATATATAGCAGCCTCTTTTGATCCTTAAACCCTAGACCTCTTATACCAAATCACTCATATACGATTTTCCTTCAAAGGTCATGCCGAGAACCCTAATTTCACAGAGATGCAAATCTCCCAACCAACGATCTTGTTCAACATGATTGTTGGCTAGAAGCCTTGCAGTGAGTCGACGGAGGAAGCCCGTCATCAACATAACCAACTAGAGAGTTCGATGCTTAAGTTTAGTGAGTTTAATTCATAGTTTTCATTACTTTGGATCTATTCTACATTGTTTATGTTTTGTTGAATTAAGATTCTATGAAACGACTTATTTATCTTTATGCTTGAATGATTATATGAAAGTATATTATTTAAGTTCTATTTTGTTCAAAGTAATGCAATTATTCATGTTATAAGAGATTAGGCGTGTTTGATTGAGTAAAAGTTTGGAAACAATCTTGTGATTGCGTTTTGATTGCTGTTTAGTTTGTTTGAAAAGATAAACGAAACCTTAGAAATTTGATTGAAGATATTTGATCGAATTCGTGAAAAATCACTACTAAAAACTATGTCTTTTTAATCACCATCTAGTTTCGATTGTTGGTTGATGGGTGGAATCTAGTTGCCTCGCTGTGTTTTTCCTTTAATTGTTTAAATCAAATCGTTTAGATTAAGTTTAGTTTAAGTTCTAGTTTTATAAACCCTAATTTCCTGCTGTTTTCCTGCACTTTCCTGTTTATGTTCGTAGTTAGACGCTCGTCCGAAATATCGAACGAACGTCCATTAGATTAAGCTTTAAGCCGCTGTTCACTTTAGTGAACGCCGTCCATTTTTTCGCTTTCTATTTTCTAAAATTTTTTTCATTCTGTTTTAGTTTTAATTCTTAGGTTTAGGTTTTAGTTTAGTTTCAACCTTAGTTTAGTTAATAATTGTGACATAATCGATATAGATTTATACTTGAATTCGATAAACATTCCATTCTCTTAGGACGACCCGATAACATCCTATACTACGATCCTTATACTTGGGGTGTTTCGGTTATAAATTGTAAAACTCATTTTTACCGAACAAGTTTTTGGCGCCGTTGCCGGGGAATCGGTAACGGTTGTCGGATTCTTTTAGGTATAAAATATTATATCGATTCTAATTTTAATTTGTGGGTCTAAATTTTAGAATTACGTTTATTTTTGTTTTCGTTTTACCATGTTTTATTTGATATTATTTTCCTTCAATTATTTTCCTTAATTTTTGAAAGTTATATTAGTTTCTATAATTTTAGATTTGTTTTTCGTAATTTTAGATTAGCCTTTATTTATTTCCTTACGTTCTTTTTAGTTTCCTCAAATATTTCTATTTCGTTTTTAAGTTTTAAGCCTTAGTTAGATTTTCGAAGTCTGGACGAGCGTTTAATAACCCGAACGCCCGTCCATTCTAATCCTGTTCTCTCAAAACGACCGTTCATTTATTTGAACGAAGTTCGTCTCTCGAACGAACGTCCACTAACACCTGACGCCCTTGATTGCTGTTCAATCATCACTTCTTTTCTATCTTCTCTTCTCTTCTCTTTTCTTTTCTCCCTCTAAACCATCAAACCTTTTCTAAACCTGTTCTAAACAACCCTAAGGTTGATTTCTTCCTTTTCCTTTCTTCTGGTTTATGCAAACGAGAAGTAAGAAGGGACTTCTAATCTTCGATCCCGAGCCTGAACGATCTATTTTTAGAAGGAGGCTTTTCCCTGATTTGGACATAATGGCAGATCAAGATCCACCAATTCCAAATCCTGATCCCCAAGATCAGTTAAATTTAATCCTTCAGCAGATGCAAGCTCTGCAGCAACAACAGAATCAACAAGCTGGCATAAATCAACAACTTCAACAATTTAGACAAAACCAAACAATCAATTGAACCAGACCCTACACCCCCATATCTAAATCAAGATTTTCTCGAGGGGCATAGACTATTCGTCCTCCTGACATGGGAGGAGTGAATTTCGATCTAAAGAACGGAGTAGTTGCTCTAGTTCAGAATAGCTCTTTCCATGGTACTGCTTAGGAAGATCCACACGACTTCTTATCCACATTCGTACAAATCTTTGAAGCAGGCCATTATCCTGGTGTTGATTCAGAGATCGTAAATTTGAAGCTATTTCCTTTTGCTTTGAAGGGTGAAGCAAGTCGATGGTTTAAGTCGTTAGCACATCATTCCCTCCATACATGGAATGATGTCAAAAGAGCCTTCGCTCTCAAGTGGGTTTCACCAGGCAAGATTATGGAGATGAAACGGAAATAGCTACTTTCGAGCAACTAGAGGATGAGACTGTTGGCAAAGCTTGGGAAAGATTAAATCATTGATGAGGAAGTGCCCCAATCACGGATATGACGATATGAGTTGCTAGAAATCTGTTCTATATAGGCGTCTCTCGGCCAAATAGAGACTATCTTGACTCCACGACTCATGGATCCTTCTTAGGGAAGCGATGAGGCGCTTATAGAGTGGCCAAACCATCGCCAAGAACAATATGTGGTCGACCCCAAGAAGACCAATGTCGTTAAGAAAGAAGTCTGCGGTAATCCCGACACCAAGTTGTTAGCCGCCCAAATGGAATTGATAAGCAAGCGGTGGCGGTCTTGATGCAACCTTACGATTTAAATTATCTGGGAATGCGGTAGGGACGGAGATGACGGAAGAAGTAAATCTAATGGATAATCAAAACCAACCCTTCCGAAACTTTAACCAGAATCAGAACTACTCGGGATTTCAACGACAAAACTTCAATCAAGCCAAGTTACCACCTGGCCCTTCAAATTCGAATTCTTTCAACTCAAACTATCAAAGGACGACTCCTAACTCCCGAGAGGCCTTAAGGTGGATGGAACCAAACTCAAAATCATACCACCTCATGTGTCCCTCAACACAAATTTGATGAGCTGGTAGACATGGTGAAGACTCTGTCTACTAGTGTTAAAGCTATTGAGAGACAAGTTGGTCAGATGGCAGACCAGCAAGCAAGCAGACCTCACGGTAAACTTCCGAGTTATACCGAGAGAAATCCGAAAGCTGATGTGAATGTTTGCACTGCCATTACACCTCAGTGGGAGTATGGACAAGAAGAGGAGTTGAATGAAGTAACGTTGAGAAGTGGTAAGAAGGCTGAATCCGGCAAGATGTCGGGAAACGAGTAGCCCCTCCTGACGCCATGAGTTCAGGAGGGGGAAATCAGAAACCACATGCCGAAGAAAGCAACGATGAGGAGCTTAGTGACAATTCTTCGGAGGACGAAAATAATTCTGATAATGAGGAAAGGAAGGAAAGTCAGAAAGCTGTATTCCTGACTAAGAAAAAGAAGAAAAGTTCGTGAGATGGAAGGATAAGGAGGATGAGGCGATAAAGAATCAGGCCACAGGGAATGATAAAGCCCTTCCTTATCCCCCAAAAAGGAAAGAGAAAGCCCTCACTAATGACAAGCAGTATGATGGAGTGAGGAGGATGCTTAGAGACACTCAAGTTAGTATGCCCTTAGCCGAGGTATTAACTGAAATGCCTAAATGCTCTAAGTATCTAAAAGAATTCAGTGGGGAGTAAGAGAAAGCTTCAGGGATGGTCAAGAAGTGCTCTGCGAAGATTGCGCGATGGTTTCACGAGAAAGTCATTGTTTAGCGAGGTGACCCTGGCAGACCTTCAATCTCCTGTAAGATCGAAGGCCATTTATTCGAAAATGTCTTATGCGACTCAGGGGCCTCTTGTAACATCCCGAAATTTTTGACTTTCTATTTAATCGGTAAAGGGTCCATTTATTTTGGGAGATTATTTGATTATTTGATTTAGAAAGGAGAAGGTTCTCCAAGATCCCTTATTTTGACAATTAAAAGATTTTTAATTCCTTTTTTTTAAAATCTCCTAATTAAGTAAATTGGTAACTTATTTATTAATGAGCGATTAAAAGGATCTTTTATCCCTTTTCCTTCCTTATTTTCTCCAAAAGCATATTGAAACCCTAAGAACCAACCCCCTTGCCATCGCCCCTTGTGTGGAAGGAGGTGAGAAAAAAAAAACTTCTTCTTGGTGTTTGAAGAATTCTCCGTCGTCGTCATCGTTTCGGGTTTCGTAGAAGATCAATTCTAGCTTGTTAGCAAAGGCTTTCAAGAGGTGCAACGTTACCGGTAAGAATATTTCTATGTTTTGCTGTCAAGTTTTATTTCTCTAAAGTGTTATGCTGTCAAGTTTTATTCAAGGGTTTTTACGCTTGGTTGTCCTGTTTCGGGGATGTTAAACGTTCATAGTAGTGTGTTTTTGCGTTGGTTGAAATCTATAGTTGATATGATACTTTTGTATGGAGTTTTCTAGGCTAAAAGTGTTGCTTTTGCTGCTGTTTTGTTGATAAACGGCTCAGAAATCCGTGGAGAATTGTTAGGGTTTGAGATGAAACCCAGGTGGACGGGCGTCCAGGCCTTCTGGACGGGCGTCTGCCTTGATTTCATTTCAGACGGGCGTCTGGGTTACCTGGACGGACGTTTGAGGGGTTGTTTTACATTCAGGATCTAATCCTGTTAGAGTGGACGGGCGTCTGATAGTTTGGACGGGCGTCCAGTGAGAAAAATTTGATTCGAGATGTAGAAACTTTTTGGTGGACGAGCGTCGCTTCTTTCATGGACGGGCGTCCGCTTTTGGACGGGCGTCCATGGGGTTCAAACGTCGCCTCAGGCTTCCAAACAGATGTCTAGCTTATTTTGTCTTTCTTCCTTTGTGGGTTGTTGTCCAGTCTTATGAACATGTTTTGGTAAGTTACGTTTTGATGAGTCAAGGATATTGGTGTCTTGGTGAGATTCAGATTTTGGGCATCGAAGTCCGTAGATCCGTAGTGGTTGGACCGGATAGGGTAGCTCCCGAAGCCGGGCACCCGGGAAGGTTTCCTTACGACTTCAATGACCTTAACGTATTTGGGGAGTTGCGGCAAGTGGTGTGGTCGGGCGGATAGGTAGCACCCAAAGCCGGGAACCCGGAAGGTTTCCTTGCACCCCAGTACGTGATGGTCCATTTTAATAATGGTACCATTGGTTGACCTTTAGGATCCTCCTCTTTAGGGGTTTACCCTTTTTGAGGGATGTGCACATTCGGGACCTTTAGGTATGGATAGTTGTGATGTATTGTGTCCGGTATGGGTTGGTTGTGTCTTTTATAGTTTGGTTGTATCCTTATGGATTGTTGGTAATTTTCATAAATTGGTTGCACCTTTCATGGGTTAGTTTAGTCCTCGGTTAACATGAGTGGGTTGGTATTGACATATGGTTTGAAAGTTTTACTTTCCTTGTAGCTTGGGTTTTGAATGTTAGTGGTGTTTCGAATACGTGGTTTGTGAAAGCATGGTTGAACAAGTGCACGATCTTATTTTGCATATACTGGATTTATTCTTACTCAACTTTATAGTTGACGGTTTCTACTTTTGGTGGGCCCTGCTATGATCCATTTATGGGGAGCAGATTCTTAGCAGGTATTTCTACGGATGATTGCTTGTTGCTGGGATGTCACGGGTTTTGAGAGCCACGTAGTCGCAGTCACATGTTTTCTACATTATTTGGAATTTTAAATTTTAAAGATTTTGACGTTCCGCCTAATTTCATTTTCTTCAGGATATTTGTACTCACTTTAACACTTTCTTTTAAAATAATGAATGGTGAATGTTTATTTTCTTTCTTGTGGAATGTTGCATGTTACCGCCACGACTGTGTGTCTTGATGAGTGGCACTACGGTGACCAATACCGGCGGCCGACGGGATTGGCAACCGGGGTGTTACACCTCTATTAATGTGATGCCATTAAACGTATGCAAAAAGCTCGGGTTAGATAAAAGGATGTGGGAACACCCTATTTCTCTTCAGATGGTAGATAAATCTAGCCGGTCTGCAGCCGGTTGTGTAGCTAATGTTCTCCTTCAAGTTGAACATTTAGTCTTCCCTACCGACCGGGTTATTCTAGACTATCCACCGATAAGGAGAGATGCTCTAATTCTAGGCCGAACCTTTCTAGACACTTCTAACGCTCATCGACTTCGCAGCGACAGATTACTTTGAGTCGATGACACATCCGTTACCTTTACACGAGGGACATATCCTGAAAGAGCCGTAATTGATGAAATATCGTTTGTCGAAGCTATCTATGAGGACGAAAAAGATGCATGCTTTGAAGAAGCAACGGTTTGACGGAGATAGGTGTTTTGAAGTTATTGAGGATCCAAATGATCGCGGACCATCTTCTAATTCATTACAGCCCGTAGTCATTGACGAGTCATCTTCACTCGCCACACCGAGCCTCATTAGTGAGTTAGAAGCATGGAGATGCCCAAAGAACAAACGATGATTTCAAAGAATCGAGTCGTGAAGACTTCATCCTGGTGAAGAAGAAGCTCGATGGGTAGTTGGGATGAGATAGACTTTTGGAGAGAAACTACTCATTGGGAAGTAGATGATTGGGAAGAGTCGGCGTAAGAGCTTAAAGATGAAGAGTTAAGAAAAATGATCGATCATAGGAAGAAGGAACCAAGTGTTGACCGGAGGATTACTATGGATGAGTTAATCCAAGACCTTCTGAGGTTGAGCCTCGGGAAGATGAGTTATTCTTTAGTCAACCACTCCAAGCTCATAAAGAGAAAGGTGGCCCGTTAAAGTCTAGTATTGAGCAACCACCTATTGATTTAGAGCTCAAACCGCTTCCGAAACACCTTAAGTATATCTTTCTTAAGGATGGAGATAAATTGCCTTTGATCATTTCTTCGAAACTCGACCCTGAGCAAGAAGCACACAGGTGATAGAAGTGCTTAAAGAATATCCTCGCGTTCGGATGGCAAGTGGGTGATATCCGAGAATCACCCAGATGTATGCATGCATAAAATCCGAACGGAGGAGGGAGCTAAAAAGGTTAGACAACCTCAGAGGAGGCTAAATCCGCACATGCAGGAGGTTGTCAAAAAGGAAATCATCAAATGGCTTGATATGGGAATCATTTATGCCATAGCTGATAGCGAGTGGGTTAGCCCTACTCAAGTTGTGCCAAAGAAGGGCGGAATCACAGTTGAAAAGAATGAAAAAGGGGAGGAAGTTGCCTTACGACTCGTGACAGGCTATAGAGTCTGCATTGACTATCGTAGACTTAACGAGGTTACTGCCAAGGACCACTTTCTCCTACCCTTCATTGACCAGCTTATCGAAAGACTGAGTGGTCACAAGTATTACTGCTTCCTCGATGGATACTCTGGTTACTTCCAGATAGCCATCGATCCCAATGACCAGGAAAAGACCACATTTACCTCGTCCCATCCGGTAATTTTATGCTTCTCGAATGCCATTCGCTTATGCAACGCACCCGCGACTTTTCAACGGTGCATGTTAGCCATTTTTATGGACTTGTGGAGCGGTGCATGGAGGTCTTCATGGATGACTTCTCGATCACGGTGACAAATTTTGATGAAATATTAAAGAATCTAGATATGGTACTCCAACGTTGTGTGGAGAAAATCGTCCTTAATCGGGAAAAATGCCATTTTCTAGTAGAAGAAGGAATCGTTTTGGGACACAAGCTGTCCAGTGATGGTATTCAAGTGGATAAGGCTAAGGTAGAAGCCATCGAAAGGATGACGTACCCTAAGACAGTGAAGGAGGTACGAGGTTTTCTAGGCCACGTTGGCTTCTACAGGCGGTTTATTCGAGACTTTTCTACTATTGCCAAGCCTTTATCAAATCTTTTGAAAGAAGATGTTGATTTCTTGTTCGATGCGAAGTGTAAAGAGGCCTTCAATTGTCTGAAAGACAAGCTTATCGGTGCCCCTATTTTAGTTGCACCTGACTGACCAAGCCTTTCGAGTTGATGTGCGATGCCTCTAATTACGCCGTGAGTGGCGCAGCTTTAGGTCAACGAGTTGATAAAAGGTTCAGCCCATTTATTATGCGAGCCGCACTTGAACCCGGCTCAATGCAATTATACCACAACCGAGAAGGAATTCTTAGCTGTTGTTTTTGCCATTGACAAGTTTAGAAGTTATCTTCTAGGGTCTCAAGTTGTTATTTGGACCGACCATGCAGCCTTGCGCTACCTTATGGACAAAACAGATGCCAAACCAAGGTTACTTCGATGGATTCTGATTTTACAGAGTTTGACCTTGTGATTAAAGATAAGAAAGGTAGTGAGAATATTATGGTGATCATTTATCTCGCTTAGTAAATGAGGGTCTTTGAGAACAACAATGAAATAGGCATTGATTTTCCTAATGAGCAATTGATGAAGCTTGAAACGGTTAGGCCGTGGTATGCGATTACGCCAATTATTTAGCAAGTGGTCATTTAGAAGACATGACGTATCGTGGAGAAGAAAAAGTTCTTTCGACCTTAAATATCTTGTATGGGAAGATCCTTATTTGTTCAGTGGTCTCAGAAGACGGGTTGCTTCGACGGTGTGTTCCTGAGCATGATCGGTGGGATATCCTAGAACAATGCCACAAATGTCCCACCTGAGGTCACTATGGAACACCAAGACAGCTTGCAAAGATCCTTCAAGCCGGATTCTACTTGGCCGACTCTGCTTAAAGATGCGAAGCCTTTTGTAAAGGTTGTGATAGGTGCCGAGAACTGGACGGCGAGTAGTAGGATGGAAATGCCACTTAAGCCCATTCTTGAATGCGAAGTTTTCGACGTTTGGGGCATAGATTTTATGGGACCCTTTCCATCTTCGTGTGGTAATAAATATATCCTCGTCTGTGTTGACTATGTTTCCAAGTGGGTTGAAGCCATAGCTACCCAAACTAATGATCATAAAGTCGTGAAGAAATTCTTGCAAAAGAATATCTTTACGGATTCGGGTCGCCCAAGAGCACTCATTAGTGATGAAGGTACCCATTTTTGCAATACGCCGCTTGATAAAATCCTTGAAAGATATGGTGTCAAACACAAAGTTGGTACACCATATCATCCCCAAACCAAAGGGCCAAAGTCGAGGTAAGCAACCAGAGCTTGAAAAGAATTTTAGAGAAGACCGTGAACAATAATCGATCTAATTGGAGTCTTAAGTTGGACGACGCATTGTGGGCTTATCGATCGCATTTAAAACCCCGATGGGCACGTCACCCTTCCAAATGGTCTATGGCAAAGCTTGTCATTTACCTGTCGAACTTGAACACGAGCTTTACGGGCAATTAAATTCTTAAATTTCGATAGCCAACTCGTGGGGAGAAACGGTTATTCAAATTGAACGAGCTCGATTTAATTCGGACTCAGAGCATACGAGAGTGCTAAGCTTAGCAAGGAAAGAACAAAGACACTCCATGACGCTAAGATCAAGGACCGAGAATTCAAAGTTGGTGAGATGGCTTTACTCTATAATACTAGACTTCACCTGTTTCCGGGTAAACTCAAGTCTAGATGGTCCGTCCCTTAGAGATTCTCGAGGTTAATCCAAGTGGAGTAATTACTTTGAACGGGTATGGTAATCAAGCTTTTAAAGTGAATGGCCATCGACTTAAGAAATATTTTGGGCAACCAAAGGAAAAGCCTGAGACTCTTTATTTCCAAAGAAGAGATGAGATCTGACAGATGTCCTGATTTGTGAAGAGATTCCATCTTATTTCTTTGAGTCAGATGATGACATTCCTACCTCTACCTGTGAGGAACCTTCTTCTGAGACTCCTGAGCATGTTAGCACACCTATGCCTATCATCCGCAAGAACAAGAAGAAGAGAGTCAGTGTAGTTTGAAGAGAAAAGTTTAATGACCTTATTGCGCACTTGACTTGTTGTAGTGGTGAAAATCATTTCCGCCCCAATACTTCTGATTCCGATACTGAGGTGGCGGCTGTTAAACCAAAGTGGCCCGATCCGGGTTAACTTTGAAATCAGTCAAGCTATTGACATTAAAAGAGCGCTCTGGGAGGCAGCCTAGTTTTCTTTGTTTGTTTTCTTTTCTTAGGTTGTTTTGTTTTCTTGTTTTTAGAAATAGTACTCTAGTGGCGTGTTGATGGTTATTCCTTTTACTCTTGTTGTAAGTGTTTTGTATGTTTGCTCATATACCCCGTGTACCCCGAGATTATATGGTATGTCGAGTGTGGCAGATACTTTTGAGCAAAGTTCGCAAGCTTTTATGTCCATGTTGCCTATTCAAGTTGTAGCGATGCGTTCATGCTCCGGCTGACCTCACATCAACTTTCATCCAACAACCACCATTATTGAAACCAAATAAGTTTCTTTTTTTGCACATTCTGCGGACATAATGTGATTTAAGTGTGGGGGGTAAATTGGGTATGTTTTCATGCTATATCCTTTGAAATATGAGTGAATGTTAAATTTCCACTAAATTTAAATTTTTGTGAATCTCGAGCATATGATTGAAACTAAATGCTTGCTAGTTGTAGTTTTCTAACGATGATAGTATGTGACTTAGTGAGATAATTATAGCATGTCTTTACTGTTATGAAGATAGTATTCATTTTTCACTCACGAAAGCCTTTGATATTGAAGCAAGATTTTTGAACTATATCCTTTCATTGTTTTAGTGATTTATCTTAGGAAGGTCAGTATAGTAACACCTTAGTTAGACCGTGTGCTGTGAATATCATAAAGTTTGAATGTGATAAGTGAGATGTAACTTATGTCTTGAAGAAAAGAATGAATAAGCAATCATAATAAATACGTTTGTCGGAAGCTGGTCGATGATTTGAGTGCGATAGGGTATACCACGTATGTCCTATACCACTATGATGACCAGAAGCTCACGACAGTTAGAAGAAGCTACCTTATGATTTGAGTAGGTAGTGGATTATCTCGAAATGTCCTATTCTACTATGATGGGTAAAAGCTCATTCTGATATGCGTCAAATTTGGAAATTTTGGAAATGATGAGTAAACATAAAGTGAAGTCTTTGTTATCATGGATCTTATACCCAGTAGAACCGCATGATATGCTGTAGGGATTATCCTACTGAGTGCGTGGGAAGGCTTTGAGTGGAGCTATTACTGCCTATATCTAGGATAATCATGGGATTTTTGAGAGGATATTTCTTTGGAAGGCTTGTTAAATTTGAAAAGGGCTTGTCACACATACACTTAATCTATCTCTGTGATGGTATTGTTTGCTATAGTTGTTGTATCTTTTGTTACGTGAGTTAGAGATCTATGTGGATTAGATGAAAGTTGAGCTATAGTTTTGATTGTTTTGTCCGAGGACGTACAAAAAGCTAAGTGTGGGGATGTTGTTAAGGCCATATTTATATGATTATTAAGGGTGTATTTCATTATTATTTTCCCCACATTTGCATAATTTATATAAGAATTAAGGGTTTAAGTGCAATTATTTAGTAAGGATGATTTTAGTATGGTTATTTGCAAAATTGGTTATTTTAAGTGTTGAATTGATTGATTTATTATGATTTGGACTTTATTACATTTTTGCAATGTTCATTTATCATTTAGGGAGCTGAATTTCGAGTGCATAAAGAGGAGTAATGAAGCTCAAGTCGAATTACAAGAGATAAGGATGGATTTGGCATGAAGAAATTGGATAAAGATCAAGAAATCCGATCCTCAGCACTGCAAACGAGCGTCCATCATCCGTCCATTACGGACGGGCGTTCAGCAAAACGAACGGGCGTTCGAAGTGTCAAAAACAGTACTGAGAGCTCAGACGGAGTATAAACGAGCGTTTGATTAGCGTCCGAAGCCGACATTGTCTCAGCCGACTTAAAACTCTATATATAGCAGCCTCTTTTGATCCTTAAACCCTAGACCTCTTATACCAAATCACTCATATACGATTTTCCTTCAAAGGTCATGGCGAGAGAACCCTAATTTCACAGAGATGCAAATCTCCCAACCAACGATCTTGTTCAACATGATTGTTGGCTAGAAGCCTTGCAGTGAGTCGACGGAGGAAGCCCGTCATCAACATAACCAACTAGAGAGTTCGATGCTTAAGTTTAGTGAGTTTAATTCATAGTTTTCATTACTTTGGATCTATTATACATTGTTTATGTTTTGTTGAATTAAGATTCTATGAAACGACTTATTTATCTTTATGCTTGAATGATTATATGAAAGTATATTATTTAAGTTCTATTTTGTTCAAAGTAATGCAATTATTCATTTTATAAGAGATTAGGCGTGTTTGATTGAGTAAAAGTTTGGAAACAATCTTGTGATTGCGTTTTGATTGCTGTTTAGTTTGTTTGAAAAGATAAACGAAACCTTAGAAATTTGATTGAAGATATTTGATCGAATTCGTGAAAATCACTACTAAAAACTATGTCTTTTAATCACCATCTAGTTTGGATTGTTGGTTGATGGGTGGAATCTAGTTGACTCGCTGTGTTTTTCCTTTAATTGTTTAAATCAAATCGTTTAGATTAAGTTTAGTTTAAGTTCTAGTTTTATAAACCCTAATTTCCTGCTGTTTTCCTGCACTTTCCTGTTTATGTTCGTAGTTAGACGCTCGTCCGAAATATCGAACGAACGTCCATTAGATTAAGCTTTCAGACGCTCGTTCACTTTAGTGAACGCCGTCCATCTTTCTGCTTTCTATTTTCTAAGTCGTTTTCATTCTGTTTTAGTTTTAATTCTTAGGTTTAGGTTTTAGTTTAGTTTCAACCTTAGTTTAGTTAATAATTGTGACATAATCGATATAGATTTATACTTGAATTCGATAAACATTCCATTCCCTTAGGACGACCCGATAACATCCTATACTACGATCCTTATACTTGGGGTGTTTCGGTTATAAATTGTAAAACTCGTTTTTACCGAACAAACGGCGTTCGGTATGTCAACATGCCAACGACTTTACTCCCGGACTTCCCTCCTTGCAGTGGAAGCACAAGGAGTAAGGGGCCATTGATATGCCAAGCCCGTAAACGAGCCCACAAATTCATATTGGCCCTCCAAGTAGGCCCAATAATGAATAAGGGTACCCGGCCCAATCAATTCGCAGCAAAGTAAGAAGAGTCTGGCCGGAAAAATTCCAGCCCGCTAGATACCATTAGATAGACTTTCGTCCTATAGCGGGAATCGGAAACAAAAGCGTTCATATGCAAGCCCTCAGGCGAAACGAAGTACCCGGGCCCACGCCGACCGCCATTCAGCTCGAAGCCCGCTAACCTAGGTAGCAAGGTCAAGCTTACAAGTGTGGATCGAGATGATTGTCAGCCCACACCGTATGGTCTCGACCCGTATTACTGTGTTATTTATGTATTTATTTACTATGAATATCCCTTGTAACGCCATGTAAGCACCGACTATGTGAGCCCTATAAATAGAGGCATCTGTTAGGAAATCTACGCGGGAACGCAGCGGAATTTAAAAATTATTTCCTTTTAACCAGGATCGACTTCGTTTAAGCAATAAACAAACAAGTAGTAGACGGTGGTTACCTTGGTTGATCTAAAAGATCGACGCTTTGACCGTTTAAGGAGAGTAGTTCTGCATGGAGCCGCCCAAGTGTTCGGCCTCTACCGGTAGTCCACACGAACAGCCCACCGGAATCCCATCATGGATTGCTATTGGAAAATTCTGGTTGCTAGACCGGCCCTTTTCCCCTCTCTCCAACTCTCTATAGGATACTCTCTATTTTACACAAGAACTATTAGTTCTTGGAATTGTGATGTAAAAGAGTTTGACACCCACCTCTTATTTATAGTAGAAGGTGGCGCCATAACACAGTGTGGAGGAGAAGAAAACCTTTTTCCAATAAAATAAGGAAAATATAATTGATTGATTTATCTCATTTAATTTAATATCCCATATTAAATATGGAAAATTAGGGATAAGGACACAATCTGGAATATTTTTAAGTAACAGGACAACTACATAATTTTTAGGGGGAATGAGGGAGAAGGACAGAAATATTTCATCAATTGAGTAGAAGGGCGCTTTTTGAAACTTTTGCATAAAGGACAAAACTATTTATTCACTTAATCGAAATTCACTTGTGTTCAAATTCACTGCTTAAATTCACCATTAAAATTCACTTGTCGAAATTCACTAATTTTCAAAATTCATTATCGAGATTCACCGATTTTCGATTCATCACAAAATTCATCATCGAAATTCACCGATTTTGGGATTCACTAGGAAGATTCACCGATTTTCGATTCACCGTTTGTCCTTCTCGCTATAAAAATTATGTAGTTGTCCTTCTCCCATATAAAAAATATGTAGTTGTCCTGTTTACTTAAAAATATTCCAGATTATGTCCTTATCCCTAATTTTCCATAATTTTTATAGGAGAAGGACAATCGCATAATTTTTATAGCGAGAAGACAAACAAAGAATCTCGAAATCGCTGAATCTCCCTCAGTGAATCCCGAAATCGGTGAATTTACGATGAATTTTGATGATGAATCCTAAAATCGGTGAATCTCGACAATGAATTTTGAAAATTAGTGAATTTAAACAAGATGAATTTCGGCAAAGTGAATTTAAATAGTGAATTTCGAACACAAGTGAATTTAAACAAATGAATAAATAGTTTTGTCCTTTATGCAAAAGTTTCAAAAATCGTCCTTTTACTCAATTGATGAAATATTTATGTCCTTCTCCCTCATTCCCCCTATTAAATATTTCCAAGATATTGTCAATATCTTATATTGATTACATATATCTAATTACCATAAATCAATTTACACATGTGTGCAAATCTATAGTCATTAATATCTAATATTAATATATGATAATCTTATTAATTAAATTGCACAATCCAAGTGTATCTTATACACATTGAAAGTGGCGCCCCATATCCCAAAGATTTGGCATCCGGAACATTCTTTAATTAATAATATTCTATGATTAATTAATTCACAAAATACATGTATATCATATATATATATATATATATATATTTCGAATTTTATGTATCAATATACATATTTAATTAATCAACAAAATTAATATCTTGTATTACATTTAGGGGGAACGAGGGAGAAGGACAAAATATTTCATCAATTGAATAGAAGGACAGTCTTTTGAAACTTTTGCATAAAGGACAAAACTATTTATTCATCAATTAAATTCACTTGTGTTTGAAATTCATCATTTAAATTCATCATTAAATTCACCGTCGAAATTCACTAATTTTCAAAATTCATTGTCGAAATTCACTAATTTTCGGATTCATCGTCGAAATTCATCACAAAATTCAACGATTTCGGGATTCACCGGGAGATTCAACGATTTTTGGATTCACTGCTTGTCCTTTTCGTTATAAAAATTATGCAGTTGTCCTTCTCTCCCTATAAAAAATATGTAGCTGTCCTGTTACTTAAAAATATTCCAGATTGTGTCCTTATCCCTAATTTTCCATTACATTTATTCATAATAAATAAATACCACCATATTAATTTACCACTATAACATTTATAGTACGAGATAAATTCTTTCCTTATTTGGTTATCAACTATAACCACATTTTAATCCGACTAGATGTTCATATATGTGTGACCCGATAGGCTTCCGAATATGTTGGCCGTAGACACAAAGTACAAATTACGAAAATGCCCTTCATACCTAACGATCACGGGATAGCGTCTAGCAACACACCATGACCCCCAATCATCGGAAGAGTCAAATGCAATGACTACTACCTTTCATGTGAAACAGATTATCGTGTAACTTACAATCCTATCATTGTAATAATATCCATACGGTCGTTAGTCGAGTGTCAAAACATCAACGACCGTATCTTATAATCTGGATATCATGCTCTCTCGAAGTAACTCGCTTACTCCAACTTTGCAAAGATTCACGAGAGTAAGACATTCCTTATAAGAAGGTCATTTCGGATATTCGATCCCAATCATAGGATACGCGATTCCCATTTCGACCAATCATGTATACTCCGCGATGCTTCAATATTATACCCAATCACTACCGCATGATCGCCCCGTGGCTGAGAAACCTCAATAGTGTCAAAGCACGACAATCCACACCGTGATGCCATGAAGACTCGGTCTTAAGGATAATTACACAACCGCCACATAGTGTGACACTTAACCGTGTAAGTGGGTCACTAAACGTCGCATTCTCTAATACACGCCCACGCATACCCAAGTGTCTCTACACTTCGATAGACGAGATCTATCCTCGCCTCTAAAGACGTAAGACATCTAATACGTGCTAGCATGTTCATACTATCAATGCCCTGCTTAATAGTACATCGGCTTAGAGACATTTAAGTATCAAACTTTTTAAAGTGATTAGAGATCTCATCAACCATAATCGCCTATCATGGTTTCTCTATCACAGTTTAATACTAAGGACGTTATCATATAACAATTCATAATTGGTTCTTTAAAAGAACATATATATGACAACATAAAAGCCATTTAATATATGCATAAACATAAAGAAATAGTAGAAATGATCCGACCCGATCGGATCCGGTCCAACCCGATTGGGTTTAGGACACTATTCCAACACTTAACCCTAAAAAGAAGAGGCGTAACAGAAAATACAGGCCAAGCGCTGTCATTTTTTCCTCAGCAATTGTGTTCTTGAGTTTTCTTCATATCTTCATATATTTCTTGATCTAAAACACAACAAAACATCACACTTGATCCATATATCCACCCTAAACATCCGCTATTATTGTTTGTGATATTTCCGAAAATGTTAGTAAGAATATTGAGTGCTTGTCTGATCTTCTAGAAGCTGCAAAGACCGATCGCTCACAAGCACGGCACTAAACTAAGCTCACGAGCCCCAACGCCAGTAAGGCAGGCCGCGGTATCCCAATTCAAGGCGTTCGGAATGTCAACGTGCCAACGATTTTACTCCCTGCCTTCCCTCCTTGCAATGGAAGCTCAAGGAGTAGGGGGCCATTGATACGCCAAGCCCGTAAATGAGCCCACAAATTCATATTGGCCCTCCAAGTTGGCCCAATAAAGAATAAGGGTAGCCGGCCCAATCAATTCGTAGCAAAGTAAGAAGAGTCGGGCCGGAAAAATTCTAGCCCGCTAGATACCATTCGATAGACTTTCGTCCTATAGCGGGATTCAGAAACAAAAGCCTACACACGCAAGCCCTCAGGCGAAACGAAGCACCGGGGGGCCACACCGACCGCCATTCAGCTCGAAGCCCGCTAACCTAGGTAGCAAGGTCAAGCTTACAAGTGTGGATTGAGATGATTCTCAGCCCGCACCGTATGGTCTCGACCCGCATTACTGTGTTATTTATGTATTTATTTACTATGAATATCCCTTGTAAACGCCATGTAAGCACCGACTATGTAAGCCCTATAAATAGCGGCATCTTATACCCTAAAAGGAAGAGGTGTAACAGAAAATACAAGCCATGCGCTGTCATTTTTTCCTCAGCAATTGTGCTTCAGTTTTCTTCATATCTTCATATATTTCTTGAGCTAAAACACAACAAAACATCACACTTGATCCATATATCCACCCTAAACATCCGCTATTCTTGTTTGTGAAATTTCCGACAATACCAGTAAGAATATTGAGTGCTCGTCTGATCTTCTGGATTGGGGCCGTAGTAGAATTGAAGGAACTAGATAGAAAGGAGAAAGAAACATAGTGACAGAAAAAACGGAGAGAGGAAGGAGGGATTATGAAGTATATTTTGAGTGATTGGATAGAACTAAACGGAAAGAAAATGAGATATTGAGATTGTCAATTCAATTTTACTAAAAATGAATTGATTCCTTCCGTTTCTCACATGTTTTGGAAGAAAACGAAACCACCCAATTTGTGAAGGACATTACCCATCCTTCTCCATTGCTCTCCTTTATTTTCTTTCAAACTAAATCATACCAAACACTAAAATTTGAATCATTCCTAATCGAATCATTTATTTTTCCTTCAAAATTTTCAATCCAAACAAGGCATGAGAGTTGTAGCTTTTGGTGTTGTAGAGTTTTCACCTTGGGTGTGACAACTTGAGAATATGAATATTTTCCTTGAAAGATCTATATTTTCAATTTCTTCGAAGTCTTTGTATTTATAGGTCATTGGGTCTCTACTTTCTTTCTTTATAAATTTGAAAAATATCGTTGGTGGGCAATAAATGGTCCTCATCGATTGTTAGGTTGTATTATTTAAATCAAATATATTGATTAAGCGGAAAAAATCAAATATATTAAATGTCTTGTAGTAAGTAGCACATGGTGGATCATAAAATCTTACTTCGTACTAACAAATGAAAGTTGTGTGTTAGACATACAATACGGTCAATACCACTCAAAAAAGAAGAATAACATACACAGTAAAGTAGATAGTACAATGTTAATTCAACAAAGTATAGTGAGTATTTATATTAGATAGTATAATATGAGTAAAATAAAAAAAGATAAACAAAAATAATTTATCTAAATCAATTTGAATAATAGACAAACATAATGTTATCTTTTATAACATTTATAATTTTTTTTAAAAACATCGGGATAAATTTAAATTGAGATAAATCTAAAAAGGAAAAAAAATATTAGTTATAATTATTTTTGTATAACATAATTTTATTTATTTATTTTTTTAGGGCACCATTTATATTTTGGGAAAAATAAAATATGGGTTCTATTGGCATCCCTATTTTTACTACTGGCGCCCTATTACTCCCGCCACCATAAAAAATTACTTCGGCACCACGATTACTTTTAATGAACATAATGTAAGTGACACTGATGTTGCTATTGAAAATCAAAATGAGTGACACTAAAGTCAGTGACACCGACATTTACGTTATAAAATGTCACTACTCAGGTCAGTCCACTGACGTTGATATCAAATAGAAACATCAGTGACGCTGACGTTTATAGTGTGGTGCCGGAATTAAAAAGAAATTAAATATATGAATGGTATCGAAAATAGAAAAAAATAATTAAAAAAAGATGTCGAGTAGGAATGAGGATGCCAATAGACCCCGAAAAATATACCATAAAATTCTTTTGCAATTATCGTTTTTACTTTTTTGGGGTGGCCTGAGGGTTATCGGTTTTTCTTCTTACAAAGTGAATATTCCTCCGCAACCCCTTCTCAGATACATCTTCTTCTGCCTAAGATCTGCCGATTTATCGTCCATATCCCAAAGCTTGCAACACCGATCACGTTTATGTAAGCTCTATTTGTGCTATTGCTATATTTCTGATTATTTTCCGATAAGTATCTATTGACCTTTATTATTATGTAATGGGTTTTCATCTAGTGGATGTGGAACTTACCAGAGTTGTCAATTTCTTTGATTAATCTGGAGCTAATAAAGATTTATTTTTTCGGATTATACTCAGAGGGTATAGTACTTGTGTTAATTAGTTATGAAATTCAATCAACATATTAATTATTGATTTCATTTCGTTTATTATCATGGTAAAATAATCGGGAAACTTTGGATCAGGTGCGTTATGTATACAATTAAAAACGAAGAATTTTGTGTGTTGTTGGAGTTCATTCTTCTTGTTGGGTGCCCTTTGATGGGATTTGTTTATTACATCAGAAGTGTTTCATGCTCCATAGCTATTGTTTTTAAGCATATGTATACGTGTGTCTACGTGGCATGAGGAATGTCTTTAAGCTGGTTTTGCTAATGATCTTGGTTTGGTAATTTATTTGGTCTAAGTTAAAATAGTTAGGAATCAAGGGGCACATCTCTGCTTTGATAATGTTTTGATAATTTATTTGCTAGGTATCTTAGATTGCTAAAAATGCAAGAGCTATAATTGTAGTGTCAAGCTAAGAAATGTAAGAAGCAACTTCAATACACTAGAAATGTGTTTTCGAGATCTGAATGAGATGCGGGGATGTTAAAAATATTAGATTGTGGATGAATTATTGTTCTAGTAGTGAGGGGTTAATGGATTAGTAATGTATATCTGATGTTATTTCCAAAAAGGGTTCGATAAGAAGAAAAAAACATAGAAAACGCGAAAGACTATTGGGGTCTTGGATGGCCACTGTTGTCATGATGCAAAGCTTTGAGGCGTGTATTGAAGTTTGTGATGATCTGAATGCATTTGTTCATTCTTTGAATCAGGCTTGTCAGATCGATGTTCACAGAGTAAGATCGAAGGATCTGTAAAATTGAGAGGGGGGCTAAAGATAATGGAGTGCAAAGTCCCTTCCTTGGTTGATCTGTGTGTGCAACTAGCTATCGACAATATTAGTCATCTCGGCAATGTCGGCGAAACGGATTTTCAGTTTTTGGAGCGCATTTTACCTCATTGTAACATTGAACAATTGAGACATGTTGAGGATTGTTCCAAGGTAAGGCCCATTGTTTTATCGGCATCTTGTTGCTGTTTGATCTACTCTAAGGTTAACTTTTGTTCAATTATTGCAGGATAGAGATCTTAGCCCAGTTACCGATAAACTGTGGAAGAATTTTTTTGTTCGGGAATTTGGTTCTGAGAGTACTAATGCAACAGTTAAGAGGATGAAGCAGAAGAATACGACGTGGAGAAAGTCATATGAGGTACTGAAATTTTCCATGACGTTCAAGCTACACTTGGCCAATTGACTATGAGAAAGTGTTGAATTACCGTCTCTCCCAATAGCTTAAGCTGATGGGGAGGTAGATAATTGACATTTTAAACGCTTCAACGTATAGTTCGCGCTAATGCCACTTAGGTTGCCTATAAATTCATCATTTCCGTGTTTTTTAGTTCATTTGCTCTTTCATAACAAGATTTTTTTCTTGCAGACCGAGGCAAAAAGGTTTGAGGTTGCTCAAGAGAAGTCATTTGAGCGAATAAGGCAGCGATATGCGGACGAGAAGGCAAGTAAGTAACATTGGTATTGTTCATCTGTTCATCATATGAAATGACCGTTATCAGTTTGCACTAAATTTTTTTTTTTTTTCTTTCCATTCTGTTAATTTTGCCCTATTTTTCTGCATATTGCTTCATTGCTCTTTTCTCTCCTCGGCTCTTTAGAACCTAGGAACATTTAGTAAATAATCTTATAATTTGCAGAAAAGCAAGGCCGGAGTGTTCAAATATGCACAAAGCTTCCTCCTTCAAGCAGTAAAAGATTCTTTTATGGAGGTATTCTGTGAACTAATATTATAGCTCCTTTAAGCTGAGTTTTGGGTGCACATAAAACATACCGACATTTAAGCTCTCCGATTTGAAATTATCTTTGGTTGTCTTATCCAAAGTTATTTTCTTTATTTGTGTGTTCAGGCCTCTCCAATGGTATTTCCAGCACTAGGAGTAGTATCATGAAGAAAGCAAAAGTAGAATTTCTTAAAAGGTTAATATTTCCCATAAAAGCAATTTATTATTTGCTGTCCTTTAATTCTCTTACCTTGATTTAAAACGATATTTTCTCCAAACAGCCCCGAGGTCAAAAACTTGGCTGCTCTGAAGAATAAAGCAGTAGTGCAAAGAAGCCCCATGTACGTACTTGTGTCGAGTCAGGATCCTCTCAAGTATTTGAGGAAGTGTTCTCTCAAGTAGAAGTGATCTAACCACATACCTAAAATATGAAGATGATCTATCCATTGATTTTGTTTTTTAAAACTACGTCGTTTTGGTGATAATGTGTAAATACAAATGTACTTGAAACTTAAGTACTTGAGAGGATCATTCTCGTTATTTGTCTATGTTGCTTTAGTTTTTTTTTTTTTTTTTTTTTTTTTTTTGTTTTCCTTCTTTCTAACACAATCTTTGTGTTCAAATGCCATTTGCCTTTCATTCAGCATCTCTAGGAATCTGGGCGTCTCTTCGAGTATGGCCTCATCTTCAGCATCCAGAATCTCAAAGCCGGGAATGAGGTGAATTTAGACTACTGAACCCCCCTTCTGTTTCCTGTTGTAAAAAACGATAATGTCGCTGCATACTGATATTGTCCATTATTGAGCAATTGAGAGATTTGTATCAATCTATTGAATCTCATCATGATTAATGACATACAAATATATAGTAAACACAATGGTGCAGCAATATCATTATTATGTTTCTCTCTTGGATGTGGGATGCATCTTTTTTTTTTTTTTTTTTTTTTTTTTTTTAAAAAAATTTATTTATTGTTGTAATTGGATTGATACAGCCTTAGTAAAAAAAACTCTGGCACAACTGCACAAGCTTTTTTGAGTTCATGTCTATATAAATATATAGTATATATTTTGCTTCTACACCTCAAACATGATACTGTTTCTGTTTTTTTAGTTTCTAATGAATCATTTCGTTTTTGACAAAAAAAAAAAATTTAATAATAATAATAAAAAAATTAACACCTCGCTGTAAATGTTCTGAACTGAACAATACATGTAATTTTCGAATTGAGCTTACTCTTTGGATTGTCAATTTTGAATTAAATTTTACACCGCTGTAAATGTTCTGAACTGAACAATACCTGTAATTTTCGAATCGAGCATGCTATTAGGAGTGTCAATTTTGAATTAAATTTGATTTTTGCTTCCGGAAGAAATTTGTAATGCTTTAATTCGTTTCAAGTTGCCTAAAATGTATTGAGCACATCGATTTGCTATAATTAAAATAGATAATAGATTTTTTAAGCCTAGATTCCTTCTCCAATAATTTTATTTTTATAAATAATATTTTTTTTTAGCAATATGCATGTATTTTTTTTTTTTTTATTTGTTGAGAAAAATGTATGTATTTTTGAAAGGGCTATATATTTTAAATACGTGAAATTAATGAAAAACATAATTTCATAGTTCCCTTTGGTTGATTAAATCAAACTGTTTTTATTTCTTTTCATGACAATAAGCACTGGACAAAAACGTGTTTTTACCTGAAATACCTATTAAAAAAACAGTTCATACAGCTTAAACACATCGATAATATATATATATATATATATATATATATATATATATATATATATATATATATATTTTAGAAGACAGCTTTTGGGCTGGGGTCGGAGGAAATTGTCGTAGAAAAAAAGTTGTAAAAAAAATGTCCAATTTTTGTGGTACAAACAGATTAAGAAAAAGATTAATGTGTTGTATTTTAAATACTAATAGATACATATACCTCTAAATTATAATAAATGTTTGTTTTAGAATATAAAAAGTATATACTCCTTCCGTCACATAATATAAGCCTTTTAGCCATTTTACACAATTTAAGAAAACCTAATAAATGATTTACTTTTTAATATTTCAATGCAAAATATTGTATTATTTTCTGAGACTGGCTAATAATATTACATTGTTTAGTGTGATAGTGAAAACAATGCATTTAATATTGTATTGTTTTGTGAGAAACACTTATATTTTGGGACACCATTAAAAAGCCAAAAAGACATATATTTCGGGACGGAGGGAGTATACACATTAAATGATGATAGAGATATGTTTGAAAAATATGCATTAAATGATGCATTGATATTCTAAATGAACACTTTAATGAGATAATTCATTTTTAAAAATTGGACCTTTTTTTTAGGACGGAGGTAGTACATATATATAATCACAAGGGTGCATGTTTTGTTTTTTTGTTTTGTTTTGTTTTGTTTTTTGGGTTTTCAAAAAAAAAAAAAGAAAATCATAAAAAATAAATATTGGGGGGAGGAGTTTGTAATTTTTTTTTTTGGGGAGGGGTTGGTGGGTGGGGTTGCATTGGTATGGTGTGTCTTTTATATATATATATTTGATTTTAGTTAAATAATGAAAACTTGCATAGAAAAAACTAATTAAAAATGTTTAATTCAGAGAAGGGGTTATTATTCGCATCATACCCATCTACCAGTGCACCATACCTACCGCTCCACCATACTGATTTCACAGAATCGACTTCACGAAAGTCGGTTCTTGAGTCGAAAACCAATTTTCTAAGGTTGATTTTCACAATTTGCACCTATGGGAAATAAGCTTTGCTTCCAAAACGATTTTTATTAAACCGATTCTATTGTGAGTACAAATAAAGACACTCAGAGAGAAAATATGTATAAAAAAAATTTTGGATGGCAAGGGATGAGGGTTGGGAAGAAAATGATACCATACATTTTTCTTACATTAAAAAAAAAGTTAACAAAACAAAACAAGACTTTTCGGCGGTGGAGGATGCTGGATAATTATTTTCGCAAAAAACAATCTGAAGAAAAAACTCAAAAGTATTTCGAGAGATTATCTCTTATTTTGTAGCAAAATATATTTTCCTTATGGGAATAGGTTTTGTTACAATGTGAAAATGATAACTCTCTCGATTAGTTATTTTCCTATATAAAGAGAGTTCCTCCTAAAGCAGTTAATACAATGAAAATTGCGCCACTTGCAAATAAAAAGAGAGAAATTATTTTCGTTTTACAGTATTAAGAGGAGAAAACATGAGGTTTTTTTCTAGTGCATATTCGATGAGGTTACTACGGCGAGGATCGACATCCACCAATCGTTGCTTGGAGATACAATCCGGAAGATCACGGCTTCTCCTTTTGTCGATTTTATCACCTCTCTCCGGTATGGGTAAATCTACTAACATTCTCGTAGGATTAATTAGTTATGTTTCATATCAGTAAATCGCGTAAACTTCATTGTCTACAAAAAGATCGAGTGTCTCGATCGGTGCTATTACGCCTAGCATGTGGTATCGAGAGAAAAGTTAAAGTGATTTTGTGATCTTGATTGCATAATTAATTAATAAGAGAGAAATTGAATAAAATCGCATCTTTAATATGTTTATTATATATATGCGTGGTTGAATGTTTTGGTTGACGAGATGGATTGGGTTGAGATTGTTTACAGTTAGATATATCAGAAACCCAATTTTTCTATATAGAAAATTCTGTAATTTATCGTTATTTTAATTTCTTAGATGCAAAGTAGCATTATTTTTCTTTTATCGATGAACAGTAACAAAAAAATAAATCGAAGCTTTAATGAATAATTGGTAATGGCGGCGCAGTGGTGGGGTTTGATATTATCATGTGACAGCCATGGTTCAAGTGCAATGAGAAGCAAATTTTTTTTTCTTCTTTCGAAAAATCTGGAGAAACCTACTATATACAAAGACAAGGGAAGGTAAGGGGGTGAATTTGGTTGTGACACGTGTCACGCCCTGATTGGTCCGTCCTTAAAATAAATTATTATTATTATTATAATTATTTATTTTTTTTTTCCCTTTTTGCCTTCTCTCTTTCCTACTATCTAATACAACGCCCCCTTTTTTTTTTTCCCTTTTTTTCCTCCCCATTCGTATATCAAGCATCATATATATAGGTGGGTTATTTTTGATTTCATTTTTACTACTTGCACTACATTAATGAATATTTTTTCGGTGAAAAAAGCGTCATTACATTATTGGCTGTTTTACAGTGGCATACCAACGCCGTGTCATCGACGTTGGTATGTCACTGTAATACCAAATGAAAAGTCATGGGCGACGTTCTAAGATTTAACACTTTTTTATATAGAACGTCACCATTATCGATGTTCGCTTTGTGGAACACCAACGCCATCGTAGATCGACGTTGGTGTTCCACAAGGAACACCATGTGATCGACTTCCCTATATAAAAATCATGTAATCTGCCAAGTAATTTTTGTGGTACAAGTAGTAAGTGGAGTGCAGTAGTAGAATAGGGGCCCAAATAGAACCCACCTATATATATATATCTCCTTTTTGTAGGTCGAGTTTTTGGAGACGGTAATTTTTTGGGTCATCATTTTCTTTTATATCGCGTGTATATGACGGTTTTTCACCGCGATCATTTTTTACAGTTGTTTATATATTCTCACTTGCTTTAAATTCTAATATATTTCGTTCTTATCTTTTTGTGTTGTGTATCAAAATTTTCTCCGATATATACTGAATATATTCCGACCTCCCTTTGTTTGACCATTGTTTTCTCTTATGTCGTGTCTACCGGTATTTTTCCCGTCGATAGGATATTTGGTATCAAACGAAGAAATAGATAGGGCGTTTCTACCGTATTGTTTCCTTATCCATTCTACTATATACAAAGATTCTACTATATACAAAGACAATGGAAGGCAAGGGAGTGAATTTTGTTGTGACACGTGTCACTCCTCGATTAGCCACGCCTTAAATTTCCTTTTTCCCCCTTTTCCACGCTTTTAACTTTTTTTCCCCCCCTCATAAACAAAAGGAGAATTGGCTATATAAATTTTTTTTCAACAAATTCTTGGTTGTGTTTTTTCCGTTTTTGACCATGATTTTCCATTTTTTTCACAAATGCGCACGATCTTAAGGTCCTCAAATCCTATAGGGTTCCTTCCCAATTAGGGTTTAGTTTGGTTCAAAAACACCTAAAACGCGAAGATTTAGAGGCTTCAAAAGATCATTTACACCATTTCAACAAAAAGACTATATCCCAAGATTTGTGGTGTAACACCTTTTTAACCTTGCAGTTCTCAAACAAAACCCCTTTTCTTATCCATTCTCCATTCTACTATATAAAAAGACAAGGGAAGGCAAGCGAGTGAATTTTGTTGTGACGTGTGTTGGTTGTTGATTGGCTGAGGAGAGTTACTTTTGTTGTGTCATGTGTCGCTTGCTCATTGGCCCACTTCTCCCTTGTTTTTCCTATTTCCTCCTCTTTCCTTGTGCTTTTCTCATACTCCTATTACTTTTTTCCCCATTTTTCCCACCCCTTTTTTTTTATAACATAATGTTTTTATAATCAAAGAAATTTTATGGTGTTGCGTTTTCTTTTCTATTGTATCTTCATTTGTATACAACATAGGCTGCGATTAGTATTTTATCAGGTTTTTTATTATTTCCTCTTTTTTTTTTCTCTGTACTTGTCCTCTTATATGTTTAATTAAATAAAAAAATACGTGCTTCACGTTGCGTAATCTTATATTTATTAGTATACATGATATATATAATCATAGCGTTGAGTAACATACACTGTGTAGTATTTTTTTTTGTATGCAATTCTTGTTTTGTGTCACGGACTCCACATTGTAGTGGTGACGATATTTTTTTCCGCCTCTTTCTTATATAGTCTACGCTTTGTTCATTCTTTCTGCAATGTAACTTAAAAATTTGTTGTGTTCACGTATGGTGTGCATAAAATTATAAAACGTCGCTACATATTTTATGACATTTTTCCCTTACGTCTATTTTGTTCCGCGTTTCCCTTATATACGCTTTTACAAAAAAATTTCTTGTGTTACGTATTTTCCCGATCTTTTGTGCACACGATAGTATGGTCGTCTTCGATTAGTTCATAGGCGATACAAGATTCTCCTTTCGGTGCGCTTTCTTCTTTCTGTCACAATCTTTTTGCTACATTGTCTACGATCTTTTTCCCCACCTTTTTACAAATTTTCATACCTCATTTATGCTTTAGCGACATGACTCGAAAAATTGACGAGTTTTAAAATATATAACACTAGGTCGAATTTTAAAATGTGTAGCATAAGGTCGTTCACAAGTTTCAAAATGTATAATATATGGTCTAACATATTTATATAATATATAATTCATGGTATAAACCAACATAAATTATTATACAATTATAAAGCTCCAACATATCTAAGTAATATAAAATATATTTCATCATATAAAATATCACATATTGTAGTCTTATATATAGAATGAGAAAAAAATTGCACACACAATTTAATTTAGAAAAGGAAAAGGTGTGTCAACTTTATTAGATATTTTGTTAAATAGATTAGATTAGTGGGGTGCTATTAGGAGGGGGGTGGTGGTAAAAACGTACATTGAAACAAGTTTGCATTGAATTTAGTCATTAATTCACTCACCCACCCCCATCGTTCCCACTTTTCCCACCACCCTTACCGTGGTCGCCACTACCTTCGGTGCCACCCTCCTCCTACCTAACCTTCGGCCAAAATTGACCGATTGACACATCCCTTCTAATCAATCTTTGAGAAGCTCTTGTGGCTCGGTGAAAATGAAGCCACGAAACACAGCTATGACGACTCTACTACCGAAATCCAAATCATTCCGATTCTTGTTGCATGCTCCACGTAAACCCTTGTTCGGCCCGCTGGTATAAGGAAAAAACCCTCTTTCCATCTCCTCAACATTGCAGCTTTGGTGTAAGTATTTTTCTTTGTTTTTTCTCCAAAACTTGTTGTTTGCTTTTCCAGATCTAAATATTCGGTCTTTTGCTAATTTAAAATTTTGATTTCTCTTGTTTTTCCGATGTACACCATTTGAATTTCAGGTTTCATGGTTTGATAAAAAATACCAACAAGAAGACGTTTAGTGTGATTAAGGTTTGCTCCTTAAATTGTTTCTTTCTGCTTTTGTTCGCTTTTATTTAGAATAGATTAAATAGCATGTTCAACCAAACAATTATGTTTGGGTTTGCATTGTAATGAGATGTTAGTTAAGGTTTCTTAATACATCATTAATTTCATTTTCATTCCTTGATTGAGTATAGATAAGTTATATGTTATAGATCTGCTTTAAAGTGAATAGACATGAGATCCTCGATCGTTTTGCATTTTTTCTTCATGGTTTGTACTGCTTCACTTTTCTTAGCGATTAAACATTAATGAACAAATGTATGATGAAATTTTGCTTCATAGTTTATACTTTATTTCACTTCTTGGTGATTAAAGATTAATGAACAAGTGTATGACAAAGAATCAATATGTGTTTTCATTTGTTCATTGACAATGGCGAAAATTAATGTGTTCTTCATTGCTTTGATAAATGAGAAGAAAATAAACTTTACTCATTCGTGTTTCCTTAGTTATTTCTTTTATTTCATGTGGTCGTCTTTGTTATTTATAGCATACTTTTACAAAGGTGTGTTTAAAAAGTTTACATGTTCATCACTTTACACTTGTGTCTTGAAGTAAACATCTTTGCCTTTCATTATGACATGACCACACGTAATAATCGTGCTTAATAAGATAATACACAATAACGAGCAAGTTTGACACTCACCGCTTAACAAATTTGGTTTGTGATCATCATGACTATATATTACTTTCTTCCACCTTATAAATAATACTATTATGAAGTTAAAAGATTAGTGCTTGGAATACAAATGATGAGGTTAGTCCATGCAATGAACTTGGTACAAATGCCATGATATGTATTTAGGTGGGTAGCACTAAAGATGTTTCTTACTTTACCTTATATATGTATTGCTTGCGCCAATACTTTGCTATCTGCCTTCCATGTATTGGAAATATGTTACCTCTGTTTTGTTTAGTTCAATGTTCACATGTCTGCCACCGTTGTTTGCCCTTTGTATAATAACCAATCTCTCAAAATATACTTACACATTTAATGCTTCTCCCAGGTTGTCAGGAAAAAGCTGTTACATTCCTTTTCTTTGAGAACAAGAAACTTGCTTCAGGTATGTGTAGGGGCACTACTGCAAACCCCAATAGTTAGGGGATATATGGCAAACCCCGTAGTTACGGGATCTACAGAAAATCCCACCTTTTCTATTCCCTTTAGTACTTACTATTATTTTCCACGTTCACTCGTTGCAATATTCATTGTTTCCGTTAGCACGCTATTTATGTAAGAGGTATCACTGTCACATAGTACTATTGTAGGATCCGATTGTGTCTTGTCTTTGTACTTCATATTTAGGTGGTCATAGCAATTGTGTTTAGTTATGTAGATAACTATACTGTCATGTACTTTGGTTAACATTTATCTAGACTTCCTTAAAAACCAATCTGCCAGTAAGCTTTTTGCTACACTTTCTTTTCCCCCACTACCCTGCATACTACCTTATTAGTCATCTGTATCTTATTCATATAGGGCATATATACTAAGTTGGTGTGTGCATCTTCCAAGTCATGTTTCCCATGCCATCAAACCTTTGTTGTAGTGGGTCTTCGACTTCTCATACTTACAGACAACTAGCCATACTTAGATGGCGGAAAAAAAACAACAAAGAAAAAATACCATTACTCACCCTTTACATTTACCACATACAAGCCATGCTCATCATTCACACCTTACCAAACCACCTATTGTGACCAAACCTAAGAAATATATCTTTCGACATTATTCACGCACGTAAAGCTACACCTTCCAAACCTTCATAGGATGCCTTCCATTCACGTTCTTAGCCCACCTAATGTTCTGTGCATCGCAACCGTGATATTGACTTGAGTTCATACCCTTTCTCTTCTATCTTAGAACCTTTGCATCCAATTGAGCATGATCATTCAGCTCCTGCATTGTTTTCGGATACTCTGCTAACTTTCTATCTCCTACTCGCCTTCCAATCCGATACATTTATTTCTACACACATCGTGGACCACATTTCTTCTCGTTGCTCACCCAATCTCGACAAATCAGGCCTCATTGTGATACCAATGTTAAAAAGAAAAACCCCAAGGAAAAAGTCCACAACCATTCTTGACCTTTCCCTCATTGATGCTTTTAGCAACATTCCATCTCACACCACACATATTGCCTTGTGCACGAATCGTAATTCCCGCAAGCGCTTAGATTTGCTTATGAACCCCTAGCTCATGCTTTGCAATGGCGGCGATATCGTTCTTGTCAATACTCCTCCCAAGCGCTTTAGTTGACTTGTTGGTCTCGTGGATCCGACGAATCCAAGAATTTCGGACCACGTATAAGAACCTACAACAATCACTTAGCTTCACTTCCTAGGAGCAACATACGACCATAATTTGTCCCTTGAAATAAAGGCGTGTACACTTTCGAGTTCAGAACAAGTGTACCATTTCATGCCACCGTTGTTAAGTGAAGGTGGCTCGCTAAAAACTTGTTTGCTTTTACCTCCATGATACCGAGCATGAGGTTATGAATAGGTTGTCGCACTGTCCTAGACTTTACGAAATGTCCCTGAAAAAAATACTTACCGTCTTAGAGGAAAATCCATATGCACGCTTTTTCAGAAGCCTCAGGCATGAAACTAACCTTGAAGACCATAATATTTTCTTGTACTGTAACCCAAATATTGACCAACGTGTATAGAACAAACCTTCTGTTGGTCAAGTTGCAGGCATCTTGGTCGATGGTACTGAAAACCATCACAGGAGTATTAAGATATATACTCTCACTGGCCAATCACATAGCATACAATACTATTATGCATGCTATGATCCTCTCCAATACCCATTGTTATTCCCTTATGGCCAATTAGGTTGGCACCAAGGCATCCCAAAACAAGGTCTTGGCAAAAGAGGCATAAAACGAAGCAGGCCTGACTACAATGATACATCATTAGACCCTGCATGTGCCTCTCACCCTTAGTCTTTGCTTGAGCATGAAGAACATACAATGAATACGAGTGTAGAAAACCCTAACTGTGTCTCCATCGTTGAATACTATTGTTACAGATTTCAAATAAGGGAATCTGAACAATCGTACTTGCTCCACTTTGGCAGGCTCTTTCAACAGTATGCCGTGGACATGTTTGTCAAGCTAAAACCCAAAGACTTGACTATTTGAGATCTCAAAGAGGATAATATTAGACATGAATTCTCGCAAGGTGTTGCCGATGCTTTAGCCACAAAGTAAACAACTTTGTGATAAAGTAGGCCAGCGTGTTGTGCTCCCTGCTACTTTCATAGGTGGCCCACACCATATGAGAAAAAAATATTTGGATGCTATGTTTTTAGTGAGAACATTCGGCAAGCCTGATATTTTCCTCACTATGACATGCAACCCTAATTGGCCTGAGATCAAAGAACATCTGAAATACGGTGAACTGTCTCAAGATAGGCCTGCCATTGCCTGCAGAGTCTTTAGGGCTAAGTTAGAAGAACTGAAGACGGAGTTGTTTAAGAAGAATCTATTTGGAAAAGTTGCAGCAAATACATATGTTGTTGAATTCCAGAAAAGAGGCCTGCCCCATGTACATTTCCTCCTTATCCTTGAGTTTAAGGTACACCGACCTGAAGAATTTGACACCTTTGTGTCTGCTGAAATCCCAGATAAAACTAAATATCCCCACTTGCATAAGTTAGTTCTCAAGCACATGCTCCATGGCCCTTGTGGTGTTCAAAATCCTACAAATGTGTGCATGAAAAAAATCAAACATGCAAGGACTTCTACCCAAAACCTTTTTATCCAGAAACAAACATAACTGATGATGCATACCCAAACTACCGTAGGCGCGATAATGGCGTTAAGGAGAAAGTTAGAGGTGTTTGGTTAGACAATCGGTGGGTTGTACCGTACAACCCCTACCTACTTGCTAAATTTGACTGCCACTTGAACGTTGAAATATGTTCCACGATCAAGGCCGCTAATACATATACAAATACATATGTAAAGCGCAAATGACCGTATTACTGCTCAACGTGTCCACTTGTGATCGGCAAATACAACTCATGCGATCTCAGAAACCATGTCAATGAGATAGACCAATACGTAGTGGCGGCTGGATTTCTCAAGCTGAGAATCTTTATGGCGTATGTTTCGTTTCCTCCTTACTGAAATGAAACCTCCTGTCATTCAAATGCACCTTCATCTTGAAAACTATCAACCCGTCACTTTCAGGCAAAAGGAACTTCTTACCACTGTCCTTGACAACCCAAAAAAGAAGCAAACAATGCTTACTGAATTTTTTCCATGAATAGGACTGATCCTAACGCAAAAGCAAAATCGCGCAGATTCGAATTTCAGATCATTTTGTCTGGTTGCCAGACAAAAGAAAATGGAAGCTCCATGCTCGGGGCAATTCAGTTGATAGAATTGTCACAGTTCATCCCACGGAGGGTGAGCGCTAATTCATGCGCTTACTCTTGACCAAAATACGCTGCCCCACGTCATACACTGATCTTAGAACAATCCATGGACACATTTGTTAGGTGTGATGCCCGAAAGACAATTTTTGTAATTGTTTTATTTAATAAATGAAATGATATTATTATTCATATTTATTATTCTCATAATCACCGATGTGACAATAGTATTTACACTACGAAAACCCTCGAGTATATCGTTTATGTAATCATTTAACTCAGATGTATGAGATATACACGGGAGGATTGAGTTAGTGAAGATGTACTTAAAATAAAATTAGTCCGTAGTAAAGTTAATCGAGAGTATCGGGTCTCCCTTTAACGCATTATTAATGCGCCCATAACACGATAGGTGTGATCGTCTTATCCGACTTTCGGTTAAGGGAACCTAATGGGGCATTTATATATGATAGATATATCATATAGAAATTTGGACCGATTTGATCCGAGTTCTCAATATAATTCCGTAATTGAGAAGTCTTATCGAATCATTAGATGATCATATTATGGATATATCTTAATCTCGAGGTGATCACGGTCCAACCGCTTGAATCGAGATGAGGTTTGACTTGACGGTTAAGGATTACATCGAGTCTGTGATCTGAATTACCCCATCTTGGCATTGTATTTGGATTGAGTGAGTAGTCCGTGTTATCACGGATACGAATCCATTCCTTCCATTTATGGAAGTAGATAGACATTCCTCTTATGAGTTGATCCTGAACATTGATCGATCCATGGGATTCATATTACAATCGATTAGCTACCCGGTGAGTTATTTGAATTATTGATCACTGTGGGTTAACAGTAAAGTAAGGACAAGATGTTACGAAAGGGTTAACGGTAACTTCCCAATTTAGAATGAATAGTCTATGGAGGATTAATCCATATGAAATGATTATATCGGTGACGCTTATTACTTTCGTGAGAGATAAATATAATCTTATAATCGGAGGAGTGCGAATCACGGGATTATGGTGGCATATTCTCGTGATTGATTTATTGAATATAATTATTACATTCGTTGGATAATTATTTATTTGATTTATCGGAGCCACCGATTATTTGTCCATGGTCCCCGACGTGCCTCCTAATATAGCATAGATATTCTCGGACGTCGAATCCTAATAATATTAATTTAGTTCATGTTGGACTTTATTAAAACGATATGTGAATTAATTGTTTAGTGGACTATTAAATTAGTTGGGCTAAATAATTAAATATGTGGAAAAGACATTTTCCATAATCTTGGCCCAATTATTGTGTAATGCCAAAATTAATATTGACTAGGTCAATAATGAAAAATGGCGCCACATGTGATCTCTTTTAACAAGGAATTAGTTTTCTTGTGTGATAAAGACATGTGCATAAAATATTTATTGGATAAATATTTATGGTAATAAATAAAGATATGAATATTCTTGATTTGTTTTAGAATATTTTGGGATTATCTCTTATTTAATAGGATTATCATAATTGATTTGGTATTAATTATAAAATCCTTGGAGGCTAAGTTTACTCTCTATATAAAAGAGAGTTCTCCCAAGCCTCAACACAACACAATATTTCGAGTTCTTCACTTAGAAAAGGGAAGAGAAATTTCGCCAAGTGAGAGGAAAAATCTTTGGTGATTTTCCGGGTAGCATATCGGAGGGTTCGAGCCGAGGATTCCTTCCACGGAATTGCTTGGATCACACGTCGCGGAAGATCGTGGTGTTCTTCACATCATTGTTCGATCATCTAATAGCGGTTCTCTTCAACTTGGATTTTGAGATCCAAGAGGTATGTTCTACAACTTACTTGTAGATATAGATCTAGTTATTTTATTACGAGTATTTTATAGATCTAGATCCATAATCTCTGATACCACTGTTAGTAATACCATCCGCAGCGGAAACGATTTATGGATCTAGATCTATAATATATACGTAATAAAACAACTAGATCTATATCTACAAGGGGGTTGTAGATCATACCTCTTGGATCTCAAAATCCAAGTTGAAGAACCGCAATAGGATGAACGAAGGAAAGCGTGAAGAGCACCACGATCTTCCGCGTGTGATCCAAGCAACTCCCGTGGAAGGAAATTCTCGACTCGAACCCTTCCGATATGCTACCCGAAAAATCTCCAAGATTTTCCCCTTGACTCCCCTTGGCCGAAATTTTCCTTCTCCTCTCTAAGAGGTAGAAGTCGAAATATGTAGTGTGTTTTAGGCTTGGGAGAACTCTCTTTATATAGGAGAGTAAAACTTAGCCTCCAAGGATTTTATAATTAATACAAAATCAATTATAATAATCTCATTAAATAAAAGATAATCCCATAATATTCTAGAACAAATCTAGGATAATATTTATCTTTATTTCTTTCCATAAATATTTATCCAATAAATATTTTATGCACATGTCTTATTAATCAATTTAGGAAAACAAATTTCCTAATAATAACACACAAAATATATATGCGCACCTTTTACTAAAAATTAGGTCACGATATTTCCATCCTTTTGACCAATTAGGTCAAAAATGGTCAACACACCAATTCGGGCGAGTCCACTTAAAATGTCTTTTCCGTGTATTTAATTATTTAGCCCAACTAATTTAATAGTCCACTAAACAATTAATTCACATATCGTTTAATAAAGTCCAACAAGAACTAAATTAATATTATTAGGATTCGACGTCCGAGAATAGCTATGCTATATTAGGAGGCACGTCGGGGACCATGGACTAATAATCAGTGACTCCGATAAATCAAATAAATAATTATAGAATAATTATATTCGATAAATCAATCACGGAATATGCCACCATAATCCCGAGATCGCACTCCGATTATCGAGTTATATTTATCTCGTCACGATAATAATAATAAGCGTCCATTGATATAATCATTACATATGGATTAATCCTCCATGCCATTCTGCTTCATTCTAAATCGGAAGTTACCGTTAACCCTTTTTAGAACCTCTTATCCTTATTTACCATTAACCCCTAGTGATCAATTAATTCATACAACTCACCGGTGATCAATCGTGTAATATGAACTCGCGATCGATCGCTTTCTAGGATTAACAAATAAGTGGAATCTGTCTATCTACTTCCATAAATGGAAGGAATGGATTCCGTATCTGTGATAACACGGACTACTCACTCAATCCAAAGAAATGCCAAGATGGGGTAATTCGGACCACGGACTCGATGTAATCATTAACCGTCAAGTCAAACTTCATACCGATTCAAGCGCTTGATCGTGATCACCTCGAGATTAAGATATATCCATAAATATGATCATCCATTGATTCGATAAGACTTCTCGATTACGGAATTATATCATGAACTCTAATCAAATCGGTCCATACTTCTCGATATATCTATCATATATAAATGCCCCATTAGGTTCTCTTAACCGAAAGTCCGGATAAGACAATCACACCAGCGTGTTGCAGGCGCATTAATAGCACGTTAAAGGAGAGACCCGATACTCTCGATTAACTTCACTACGGGCTAATTGTATTTTAAGTACATCTTCACTAACTCAATCCTCCCGTGTATATACCATACACTGAGTTAAGTGATTACATAAACGATATACTTAGGGTTTTCTGTAGTGTAAATACTATTGTCACATCGGTGATTATGAGAATAATAAATATGAATAATAACGTCAATTCATTTATTAAATAAAACAATTACAAAATTGTCTTTCGGGCATCACACTCCAACAATCTCCCACTTGCACGAAAGCATGTGATTAATTGTTTTAGAGCACACCCTATTATTTAAAATACAACAAACTACATCTCCCACTTGCTCTAAAGCAATGGAGACTTATCCCGTATTCTAGTACCCACTAAGCATGTCATAACCATTTCAGATTCCAAAATACACTCCGAGTATGCCGTCGTAGGATAGGTCAGTGACTCGGGAGTACTTACATCTAAATGTCATGGGTCTTAATGATTAGTCGGGTTGTCGGCTCGAGACGATCCGTAGAATCGAAACGTTACCGGTCCATCAAATCATGTGGTACTTGAGTAAACATCGAGCCGAGATCGACTTAACGATCATCCTCAATCGACTTAAAGTCAAAATCAGTGTATCACACATATCCAGGTTCACACATGAATATGTCCGCATATTGTTCCTCGTTCTCTTCAAGATACTAAAGGACATACTAAACTTGCTTTGTTAACCGCCGAATCTAAGATTCGATCAAAGTTGACGTTCAATAACCTCGACCATCTCTTACTAGAAAGAGAATCTATCCCATTTCTCTTGATCCGAAGATTGAGAGAGTCATTCACGAGGCATAGGGTAGAACTTCCTCATTGAATGTTGCATACGGATGCATCATCATCTTAACCAATAAGATGGATGGGAAACCGATGGCGATTCTAATGAGTTCGACCGAGTCAAACTCTTAAGAATGTTGTCCAAATCTACATTGCGGAAATTGTGGTATTGTCGATTTCGACTTGAGATAACACACCCATGTTGATTCCAATCGGTGCGGTGTTATCCTTCACAAACACTAATATATATATTCACTAATGTACTAAAATTGATATCCAGTCTACAAAAGACTTATCAATATCTTGATCAAATCCACATATTGTAGAAATATACGACTTCCAATGACCGAGAGGTTTGCTTTTTATCCACAAAGGACATAAGCCTTGATGATCATCCTGTCATAAGTTCATAAGTCAATACCATTCCATTTTCCGAATGAATCCAGACTCCGTTTGTTTGGCAAGAAAGTCTTGGGGAATCACCCCTATTTTTTTACGCTTTTGAACGAAATCATGCAATACCGAACTCATTCTACTCTTTTCCATGTAGATCCAATTACTCCCCCTTCGGACTGAGACGCTCAGGTGGTTCTACAAGAGTATGAAACAGAATCGAGAGTACGAACTCCATTCACGGGGTTATGGCAATTAAACCAACCTCTATTATCGAGAATCTATCACCACAAAGAGCCATAGGTCATCAATCGATCCTCGGACTACAAAGTCCGCCGAACCGTAATGGGTAATGGATAAACCATACTCCCACTACATTACGGGTGGATCGAAATTACGATCTAGTTTAGTAGTATTTAGTGTTATCACCAACAACCGATGTTGGATGTGGTGCGATTTTAATCGCTTAGTAACTACCTTGAGTAAACGTGCTTCAAGGTTTAAGGTTTTTTTGCTCATAGACTCTATCGTAAAGGGCGCAACAAAGATAACGTCCCTTCCGATTTCAAGAATCGATAACACACCTTTTTCTCAATGCTACAAGATATATAACGATTGGTCATCGACCGAGCGTGTTCGCGAAAATTTCAGACCTACCTTCAAGCACCGTGTGCTAAATGCTTATATTTATGGAAGTGGGGTGAACCGAATCCACACCTTATCCGTAAATTCCAAAGCATATTCTAGGTAGACTGGTTGGTCTTACATTTCAATGTAAACCGTTATTTCGCTTCCAATATCTTTATTGAGTTAAGCAGTGTATTGTAGCACGTCTAAAAAAAAAAAAAACTATATAAGGCAATTTAACGGTTTCTCACTTAATGAAAACATTTCACTATGAGGCAGGCCGAGCATCAGTCCCTAGGACTATGTGATGGCCCATTTCTGAGTATAGAATACTCTATCTCTATTGAAAACAGAGAAGCCTCAAAATATTTTGGATAAACTTACCGGAGTGTTTGAATAGTTATCAGACAAGAAGTCACTACTCGGAAGCTCCTACTAGCTTGTATCTTTCATCAGACCCCGAAGGTCGTCATAAACAAGCTATGTTACTTCTTTATAACCATTATCCTTTCCGATTGAAAGGAAACTTAGTCATTGAACCTTTGAGACAATATAACAGGTCGGGAGAAAGGAATCACCCCGAGCCAGGTCTTGGTCTTGTCTTTTAGGGACTATGCACTAACTATGGAATATGAAGAAGCGTTTATCTAAATATAGAAACCAATTGCTTTTAATGGTTCTTAAGATGTGTTTTATATACATATTTCAGCAATTGTGAGTGGTTTTGACTTTATCAAACAAAAATCCGAGTCTTGGATTAAATTACAAATGATATATTCACTTTCTATCGACAAACAAATTATCGAATAGAAGGTAAATCCATTCGTTCCAACGAATCTTAAGCAGAAAAATAAATCTTCTGCGATATCCAAGGATTGAATCCGAGATTCATTTCCTCATATCACTCCTCACTAGTCTAGCTAAAATTAATCGCCCGTTGTTTACTCTTTTAATCGTTAAATGCATTTGCTTCCTTGTTCTTCCAAAGAACTTAGCTCAAGAAAATCGCCAGGATTCATAGGTTGGTGATCCAAATCACTATCCTTATCCTATGATTTTGATTAATTAATTTTAGTTCACCTTAAAATTTTCTCGATTTAGGTGACTAACACTTTTAGACATATTCACCCATTCTTGACTTTCCGTGAATGGAAATTGAGTCTTGAACAATGTTCGTTTGAGTAGACACTACTCTTGAACCGTGGGATGTCTATTTCGAGTGTTACTCGTCGAGACTTCGCGGATTTTCTAATATACGGAAAAAACAACAAATCATAACATTAAAGCTCCCCTTAGTTTATCGGTTCCAAATACCGTCTAACCAAAGAATGCTTTATTTTATGATTTTCCAATTTTTCAATTTGAAAATCTCTCGTAAACACTTACACAGTTTTCTAATGTTTCGAAAAATACAAATCATAAAACTCCCACTAGTTCATCGATTCCAAATATCGTCTAACTAGCAACATTTCATGACTTTCCGTTTTTTCAATTAGAACGGTTATGTGTGTAATCGATTACATTTTTCTAATGTTCTAGAAAAACAACAAATCATAAAGCTCCCACTAGTTCATCGATTCCAAATATCGTCCAACTAGTAACACTTCATGATTTTCCAATTTTCAATTAGAAAATTACTCGTGTAATTACTACATACTCAAAATTCACTAGAAGAATTTCAAAGTCCAAAGTCACCTTTAAACTAAGTTTGTCTTCCGTTTGACAGAATGACACTAGTGACATACCTATATGTCATTTGGTTTTAAAAGGCTTAAGAGAAAATATCTCTTTCGAAAATTAATTGCATTATCGATTAACTAGTTCAACGTCTAGTTACTTTCCACTTTTAACGAAATCAATACTAGTCAATTATAAATTTTTAAGCAATTTAGTAAGGGATAATCTTGTAAATAAAATGACATAAATTAATTCAAGTTTAACACTACTATATTAATTTTAGGAATTGTAAACTAAAAATTAAGTCTACTCTACCATTCCAAGGTTTTAACCTCGCATCTCGAGTGCCGCTTTTAGGGTAGGTCAAAGAGATCAGCGGTTAAATCAATGAATAACTTGTGAGAATCGGATATCCCACGAGAATCGAACATCCTTTATTCATTGACTACCTTCCTTTTTAGCCTAGGTATTTATCAAAAAATACCCTTGATGAGTGTGACCTACTATATCGGATCTCTTAGATGCGCCCGAGTGTGCCGTCGTAGGATAGTCGGTGACCCGAGCGAGTACCAAAATCCTATCCTTTCGGAGACCAAGCCATGAATGTTGATAGGGGTGAACACCATCCTTAGGGGGCGAATCAAAGCGCCTCGGCGTCACCTTCTCTCACTTACTTGTATCTATAGTAGAGGCCGTGGGGTTGGTGTCGCCTCCCCGCTCCCACTCAATATTTTGGAAGTGGTTGTGGGTTAACTAACCACGTCTTTTGATGTTAACATAAAGGCACATCAAATCAAGGATTCGAATGGTGTCGGTAACGTAGGCAAGCCTACCCGTCCTATTCGTTGGAACATATGTAATGATCGGACGAAATCGGGTCAAGACGGCCTCATTGAGATAAGAAGAATCACCCCTCCGTTCTCGGTGTAGCTTAGTCTTGCCGGACCCCGTGCATACATCACACTAGGAGGGTTAAGTCGTTCGAGCGGCTCGATTGACCACCCAACCTATAGGCGAACCGTTTTTATCCAAGATTTCTTGTTTTCTTTTACCATCATTCGATCTCGTAGACTTTCTACGAATCGAAAACGTGATCTCGTTTGGGCTTTAAGGCGGTTCACGAGAACACACACGAAAGGCTTAACGATTTCATAACCCGTCCTCGGATCTTTAATTAGTTACTAAATTTATTAATTACCACGTATTAATTAAATTTCAACTAATTACACGAGTTTGTATACATGCCTATTTTAATTACCAAAATTAAAATTCTACATGTATGCATGGAGTGAATTTATGATATGATGCATGTCATGGCAATTCCGTTTTTATCTATTTTATGATCAAACACATAAAAAATAAATGCGAAAATTTAAACATCGAGATGGATGATTTAAGCGCTTTTCTAATCTAACCTATTAGAAAATAAATAACCAAACCCTAACTAGGGTTTACTACTTTCTAACAAAATCTGCAGCTGTTCGAACTCTTCGACGATCGGAAAACCAAACGAACTCGGATCGGGACGAAAATTTCCAGATCTTTTCTTCACTCCTTGAACTTCAATATGGACGGTTGGATCGGTGCTTTGACTTACCAATTTTCTCCAGTAAACCTCCAAACTTGCTGCTGAATCTGACTTTGACTGCACCGCATCAAGGACTTCCTGAGGCAGATCGGGAATCGAGATGATTCCCGATCGACCTGAAATTTTTATGGTACGTCCAAAACTCAAAGTTGATCAATCTGAACGGTCGGATTTTCTTTTCAACGGTCCAAACTCTCCCAGAAAATCGAGGAAGTCACAGATAGTGTTTCTGTGAATCCTGCGTTTTTCTGTTACAGCAGCCTCTTCGCAGCATCAAACGGATATCGAAACGGACTCTGATCGACGCCAAAATTTGTGGAGTTGATTATCATCTTCTAATCTTGATTCTGACCGGAGGGATCTTCGTTTCAACGGTTCGATCAACGGGAAACACGAAATAACTAAACAGCTACTAAACAGATCTATTTTCCAGCAAATAGATCTAGTTTGTAGCTGTTTAGTATTTTTGCTTTTCCCGTTGATCGAACCGTTGAAACAAAGATCCCTCGGTCAGAATCAAGATTAGAAGAAGATGATCAACTTCACAAATTTTGGCGTCGATCAGGTCCGTTTCGATATCCGTTTGATGCTGCGAAGAGGCTGCTGTAACAGAAAACGCAGGATTCAGAAACACTACCTGTGACTTCCTCGATTTTCTGGGAGAGTTTGGACCGTTGAAAAGAAAATCCGACCGTTCAGATTGATCAACTTTGAGTTTTGGACGTACCATAAAATTTCAGGTCGATCGATTCATCTCGATTTCCGATCTGCCTCAGGAAGTCCTTGATGCGTGCAGTCAAAGTTAGATCCAGCAGCAAGTTGGGCGGTTAACTGGAGAAAATTGACAAGTCAAAGCTCCGATCCAACCGTCCCATATTGGAGTTAGAGAAGTGAAGAAAATATCTGGAAAGTTTCGTCGATCCGAAAGTTCGCTTGGTTTCTCTGATCATCAAGAGTTCGAACAAATGCGCTTTTTGTTAGAAAGTAGTAAACCCTAGTTAGGGTTTTGGTTTTATTTTCTATTAGATTAGATGCGAGTGCTCAAATAAAATCTAATGTTTAAATTTTCGCATTTATTTTTTATGTGTTTGATCATAAAATAGATATAAAATCGAATTGCCGTGACATGCATCATATCATAAATCCACTCCATGCATACATGTAGCATTTTAATTTTGGTAATTAAAATAGGCATGTATATTAAACTCGTAATTAGTTGAAATTTAATTAATACGTGTAATTAATTAATTTAGTAACTAATTAAAGATCCGAGGACGGTTATGAAATCGTTAGCCTTTCGTGTGTGTTCTCGATGAACCGCCTAAAGTTCGAAACGAGATCACGCTTTTCAATTCGTAGTGTCTGCGGATTGAATGATGGTAAAAGAACAATAAATCTTGGATAAAACGGTTCGCTTTTAGGTTGGTGGTCAATCGAGCTTCGCTCAAACGACTTAACCCTCCTAGTGTGATGTATGCACGGGAATCCGGCAAGACTAAGCCAAACCGAGAGCGGAGGGTGATTCCTTCTAATCTCAATAGAATCTCTTGACCCGATTTCGTCCGATCATTCTCATCATATGTTCCAACGAATAGGACGGGTAGGCTTGCCTCGTCCACCGACACCATTCGAATCCTTGATTTCATGTACTTTTATGTTAACATCAAAAGACGCGTTAGTTAACCCACCACCACTTCCAAAATATTGAGTGGGAGCGGGAGGCGACGACCAACCCCACGGTCTCTACTATAGATGCAAGTAAGTGAGAGAAGGTGACGCCGCGGCGCTTTGATTTCGTCCCCTGCGGATGGTGTTCACCCCTATCAACATTCATGGCTTGGTCTCCGAAAGGATAGGATTTCTACGGGTACTGCCGGGTCAACGACCTATCTCTACGACGGCACACTCGGGCGCACTCAAGAGATCCGATATAGTAGGTCACACTCATCAAGGGTATTTTGGTAATACCTAGGCTAAAAGGAAGGTAGTCAATGAATAAAGGGATGTTCGATTCTCGTGGATGTCCGATTCTCACAAGTTATTCATTGATTTAACCGTTGATCTCTTTGACCTACCCTACGGCGGCAGCATCGAGATGCAAGGTTAAAACCTTGGAATGGTAGAGTAGACTTACTTTTAGTTTACAATTCCTAAAATACAATAATATAGTAGTGTTAAACTTGAATTAATATATGTCATTTTATTTACACATCATATCCCTTACTAAATTGCTTAAAAAAATTATAATTGACTAGTATTGACTTCGTTAAAAGTGGAAAGTAACTAGGGCGTTGAACTAGTTAATTGATAATGCAATTATTTTTCGAAAGAGATATTTTCTCTTCACGCCTTTTAAAACCAAAGTGACATATGGGTATGTCACTAGTGTCGTTCGTGTTAAGCGGGAGACAAACTTAGTTTGATCAAAGGTGATTTCGGACTTTGAAATTCTTCTAGTGAATTTTAAGTGTGTAGTGATTACACGAGTAAATTTTCTAATTGAAAATCGGAAAATCATGAAGTGTTACTAGTTGGGCGATATTTGGAATTGATGAACTAGTGGGAGCTTTATGATTTATTGTTTTTCTAGAACATTAGAAAAGTGTAATTGACTACACACGTAGCGTTCTAATTGAAAACCGGAAAGTCATGAAATGTCGCTAGTTGGACGATATTTGGAATCGATGAACTAGTGGGAGTTCTATGATTTGTTGTTTTTCTGAAAACATTAGAATCGTGTAAGTGTTTACGAGAGAGATTTTCAAATTGAAAAATTGGAAAATCATAAAATAGAGCATTCTTTGGTTAGACGGTATTTGGAACCGATAAACTAGTGGGAGCTTTAATGTTATGATTTGTTGTTTTTCCGGTATGATAGAAAATCCGAGAAGTCCTAACAAGTAACAATCGAAATAGACATCCCACGGTTCAAGAGTAGTGTCTACTCAAACGAACTGGCCGGGAAGAAGACTGCTTCCATTCACGGAAAGTCAAGAATGGGAGAATATGTCTAAAAGTGTTAGTCATCTAAAATGAAGTTGATTTTAAGGCTAAAAGCGAAAATTAACAAACTGAAAGTCATAGGATAAGGATAGTGATTTCGGATCACCAACCTATGAATCCTTGGTGAATTTCTCTTAGGCTATGTTCTTTGGAAGAACGAGATAGTTGTGCATTAACGATTAATAGACAACGGGCGTAATTTTAGCAAAATAGTGGGAGTGATATGAGAAATGAATCTCGATTCAATCCTTGGATATCGCAGAAGATTTATTTTTCTGCTTAAGATTCGTTGGAACGAATGGATTTACCTTTTATTCGATAATTTGTTTGTCTTATAGAAAGTGAATATACCATTTGTAGTGCGAATCTAAGACTCGACTTTTGTTTGATAAAGTCAAAACCACTAAGAAATGCCGAAATACGTTATATGTACCATCTTAAGAACTATTAAAAGCAATTGGTTTCTATATTTAGATAAACGCTTCTTCATATTCCATAGTTAGTGCATAGTCCCTAAAAGACAAGACACAAGACCGGCTCGGGGTGATTCCTTTCTCCCGATCTGTTATATTGTCTCAAAGGTACAATGACTAAGTTTCCTTTCAATCGGGAAAGGATAATGGTTATAAAGAAAGTAACATAGCTTGTTCATGACGACCTTCGTCAACGAAGAAACAAGCTAGTAGGAGCTTCGAGTAGTGACTTCTTGTCCGACAACTATTCAAAAACTCCGGCAAGTTTATCCAAAATATTTTGAGGTTTTCTCTGTTTTCAGCGAGATGGAGTATTCTATACTGAAAATAGGCCATCACATAGTCCTGGGGATCGATGCTCGGCTCTCGCTTTATAGTGAAATGCTTTCACTAAGGAAGAAACCGTTAAATTGCCTTTACATAGTTGTAGATGTGCCACAATACAATCGCTTAACTCAATAAAGATATTGGAAGTGAAATATCGGTTTACATTGAAGTGTAGAACCGAGAAGTCTACCTAGAATATGCTTTGGAATTTTCGGATAAGGTGTGGATTCGGTTCACCCAAATTCCGTCAATATAAGCATTTAGCACACGGTGCTTGAAGGTAAGACTGAATTTCGTGCATACGTTCGGTCAATGACCATTCGTGCTATATCTTTTAAACTATTGAGTATAAAGGTTAGATATAGGATTCTTGAAATCGGGAAGGGACATTATCTTTATTGCATCCTTTCGATAGAATCCATGTTCGAATAACCTTGAACCTTGAAGCACGCTTACTCAAGGTAGTTACTAAGCGATTAAAATCGCACCACATCCAACATCGGTTGTTGGTGATGACACTAAATACTCTTGAACTAAATCGCATTTCGATCCACCAAGAAAATAGTGGGAGTATGGTTTATCCATTACCCATTACGGTTTCTGCGCGGACTTTGTAGTCTCGAGGATCGATTGATGACCTATGGCTCTTTTGTGAGCAGATAGATTCGATAATAGAGGTTGGTTTACAAGCCATAACCTGTGTGAATGGAGTTTGGTACTCGGAGTCGCTCATACTCTTGTAGAACCACCGAGTGTCTCTCAGCCCATGGGAGTAATTGAATCTACACGGAAAAGAGTGGAATGAATTCGGTAATTCATGATTTCGTTCAAAAGCGAGAAAATAGGGTGATTCCTGAGACTTTCTTGCCAAACAAACGGAATCTGGATTCATTCGAACGTAAGGGTATTGCCTTATGAACTTATGACGACAGATGACTATCAAGGCTTATGTCCTTTGTGGATATCAATTTTAGTACATTGAGTGAATATATACATATATATTAGTGTTTGTGAAGGATAACGCCGCACCAGGGCTTGGACTCAACATGGGTGTGTTAGGCGAAGTCGAATCGACAATGCCACAATTCTCTCACAATGTAGATTTGGACAACATTCTCAAGAGTTTGACTCGGTCGAATTCATTAGAATCGATCATTGGTTTCCCATCCATCTTATTGGTTAAGATGATGCATCCGTATGCAACATTCAACGAGGAAGTTCTACCCTATGCCTCAGGAATGACTCTCTAAATCTTCGGATAAAGAGAAATGGGATGGATTCTCTTTGTGACAAGAGATGGTCAGGTTATTGAACGTCAATTTTGATCGAATCTTAGATTCGGCTGTTAACAAAGCAAGTTTAGTATGTCCTTTAGTATCTTGAGAGAACGAGGAATAATATGCGGACATATTCAAATGTGAACTTGGATATGTGAGAATACACTGGTTCTGACTTTGTGTCAGATTAAGGATGATCGTTAAGTCGATCTCGGTCTTAGTGTTTACTCTTGTGTTGAACCTATTGCCTGGAGGAATCCAGCAACGCCAACTCGACTTTAACTAGTTGGGTGATTAGCGGCTTTTGTAGTAGCTGAGAGGCGATATAGCCTCGTGGATTTCCTTTCGATTACGGGAGTGATTCCAGATTTGGAAAGCCGATACCACATCATTGTGCAAACGATGAAGGGGTAGCTTATAAGGATTTCCGAAATCACTTGAGTTCAAGAGCATATTGGGAAAATACCACATGATTAGATGGACCGGCGACGTTTGATTCTACGGATCGCCTCGAGCCGACAACCCGATCGATCATTAAGACCCATGACATTCGGATATAGGTGCTCCCGAGTCACCGACCTATCCTACGACGGCATACTCGGAGTGTACTTTGGAATCGATATGGTTCCGATAAGTTTTGTGGGTACTAAAATACGGGATGAGTCTCCATTGCTTTAGAGCAAGTGGGAGATGTAGTTTGTTTGTAGTTTTAAATAATAGGGTGTGCTCTAAAACAATTAATCACAAGCTTTCGTGCAAGTGGGAGATTGTTAGGTGTGATGCCCGAAAGACAATTTTTGTAATTGTTTTATTTAATAAATGAAATGATATTATTATTCATATTTATTATTCTCATAATCACCGATGTGACAATAGTATTTACACTGAAAACCCCTCGAGTATATCGTTTATGTAATCACTTAACTCGGTGTATGAGATATACACGGGAGGATTGAGTTAGTGAAGATGTACTTAAAATAAAATTAGTCCGTAGTAAAGTTAATCGAGTATCGGGTCTCCCTTTAACGCATTACTATTAATGCGCCCATAACACGATAGGTGTGATCGCCTTATCCGGACTTTCGGTTAAGGGAACCTAATGGGGCATTTATATATGATAGATATATCATATAGGTTGACCGATTTGATCTCGAGTTCTCAATATAATTCCGTAATTGAGAAGTCTTATCGAATCATTAGATGATCATATTATGGATATATCTTAATCTGAGGTGATCACGATCAAATCGCTTGAATCGATGATGAGGTTTGACTTGACGGTTAAGGATTACACTTGAGTCTGTGATCTGAATTACCCCATCTTGGCATTGTACTGGATTGAGTGAGTAGTCTGTGTTATCACAGATACGGAATCCATTCCTTCCATTTATGGAAGTAGATAGACGATTCCCTTATGAGTTGATCCTAGACATTGATCGATCCATGGGATTCATATTACACCGATTAGCTACCAAAGAGTTATTTGAATTATTGATCACTGTGGGTTAACAGTAAGTAAGGACAAGATGTTCGAAAAGGTTAACGGTAACTTCCCAATTTAGAATGAATAGATCTATGGAGGATTAATCCATATGAAATGATTATATCGGTGGGCGCTTATTACTTTCTCGTGAGGAGATAAATATAATCTTATAATCGGAGGAGTGCGATCCACGGGATTATGGTGGCATTCCTCGTGATTGATTTATTGAATATAATTATTCTGTCAGATAATTATTTATTTGATTTATCGGAGCGATTATTTGTCCATGGTCCCCGACGTGCCTCCTAATATAGCATAGATATTCTCGGACGTCGAATCCTAATAATATTAATTTAGTTCATGTTGGACTTTATTAAAACGATATGTGAATTAATTGTTTAGTGGACTATTAAATTAGTTGGGCTAAATAATTAAATATGTGGAAAAGACATTTTCCATAATCTTGGCCCAATTATTGTGTAATGCCAAAATTAATATTGACTAGGTCAATAATGAAAAATGGCGCCACATGTGATCTCTTTTTAACAAGGAATTAGTTTTCTTGTGTGATAAAAAGACATGTGCATAAAATATTTATTGGATAAATATTTATGGTAATAAATAAAGATATGAATATTCTTGATTTGTTTTAGAATATTTTGGGATTATCTCTTATTTAATAGGATTATCATAATTGATTTGGTATTAATTATAAAATCCTTGGAGGCTAAGTTTACTCTCCTATATAAAGAGAGTTCTCCCAAGCCTCAACACAACACAATATTTCGAGTTCTTCACTTAGAAAAAGGGAAGAGAAATTTCGGCCAAGTGAGAGGAAAAATCTTTGGTGATTTTTCCGGTAGCATATCGGAGGGGTTCGAGCCGAGGATTCCTTCCACCGGAATTGCTTGGATCACACGTGCGCGGAAGATCGTGGTGTTCTTCACATCATTGTTCGATCATCCTAATAGCGGTTCTCCAACTTGGATTTTGAGATCCAAGAGGTATGTTCTACAACTTACTTGTAGATATAGATCTAGTTATTTTATTACGAGTATTTTATAGATCTAGATCCATAAATCGCTTCCGTTGCGATGATATTTTCCTAACAACATTTTCCCCACATATCACGAGGCTGCCTTAGAACATGGCCTACTGGAACAAAACAATAGCCAAGAACAATGTATGTCTGAGGCTGCACTTTACAACATGCCTTCTACTTTGCGAAAGCTTTTTACAGACCTGCTGGTGCATTCTTGCCCCAGTGACCCTTTGGCATTTTGGTCCAAATTCGAACCCGACATGTCCGCTGACTTCAACTTCCATCCAAATACCCCAGCCCACTTAATACGAAAAAAAGTGCTCAAGCATATTAACTCCTACTTAGTTGGTATGTGTAAGAGCCTTAGTCATTATAACATACACCAGGATTTATTACCAGAACTGTCCATTGATTCAAATGACACCACAAAAGAACTTACGCTTGAAAAGACTATTCCAATTTCACCTTCAGACATAGCTTCTGCACTCTTGCTTAATCCTGAGCAAAAAAGTTCCTTCGACCGCATACTTGCAGCTGTCTATGAGAATAAACCGCAAGCTTTCTTTATCGATGGTCCATGCGGGACTGGGAAAATCTTTCTTTACCGTGCTCTTCTAGCACAAGTAAGGTTAAAAGGCGACATAGCGCCAAGCATCGCCACATCGTGCATATATTGTTGCCCTCCTGCCTGGTGGACGAACAACTCATTCTAGATTTAAAATACCAATTGACCTTGAGGATGCTAACTCATGCAGGATTAGAAAACAGTCCTCATTAGCTTCACTCATTATAGATTCAAAGTTAATACTATGGGACGAAGCCCCAATAGCAAAAAGAATCACTGTCCGAAGCTCTAAATAGTTTGCTCAAGGACCTAATGGAATATGATTTGATGTTCGGTGGAAAAGTGGTTGTCTTAGGAGGCGATTTCCGCCAAACTTTGCCAGTTGTTGCTAAAGGCAGCAAAATAGAGACCATCAATTCATCATTGATTAGGTCTCCACTGTGGCCAGGACTTATACAACTTCACCTGACCACAAACATGCGCTCATACCTAGATCCACAATTCACTAAATTCCTCCTATCTATAGGAGATGGTACTGAACAGATCAAAGACATAGACATTGACACACTACCTCCTCACATTTGCTACACTCAGCCTTCTCTGCCCAATAGTTTGGAGAATTCTATTTCCCTTATCTACCCCAATCTTCAGGAAACAGTAGGACATAACCCCACATTTCTAAACAGAGCAATCTTGACAACCAAAAACACATTTGTTGATGAACTTAATGGAATCATCAAAGACAAATTCCCAGGCCCCTATGTTGAGTACATTGGCTTTGACGAAACCATTCACCCATCTGACCAAGCCCTATATGAGGATATGATAAATAGCCTGTCCCCAAATGGTTTGCCCCCACACAGACTTATTCTCAAACAAAATGCACCAATTATTTTGCTAAGGAATATAGACCCAAGTGAAGGACTTTGTAATGGCACACGCTTGGTTTGCAAAAATTTCTCTAAAAATGTCCTTCACGCTGAAATTGTAACTGGGGATTTTACGGGTAAACATGTGTTTATACCCAGAATACCCTTACAACCAACGAAAGGAGAATTTTGCCATGTCCCTTACAAGAGAACACAGTTTCCAGTACGGCTGTGTTTCGCGATGACAATAAACAAATCGCAAGGACAAACCCTAGATTTTGTTGGTGTATACCTTAAAGAGCATGTCTTCTCACATGGACAACTGTATGTGGCGCTATCTCGCGCATGTACTTCCTCTGACGTAAAAGTTTTCATCACCGCAATGATTCCTGCGCTTTAACAATGGAAACACAAACACGCAATGTCGTTTACAAGGAAGTCTTGTGCCATTAATCACCTTTCAACACAGACATTCCTTCACCTTTGTACATACAAACACCTACCCACTTAGCCACCTATCCTACTATACATTTCCCATTGGCTACACGCTTTACTCCATGGTTTGTCTTCCATTTTTGCCTTACACACCGTCGCCCTCTTCCATCAAATCTGAATACTAGACTTTCACCTAGCACACTAACAAGTAAGCTCAGAAACCACTGCTTTGAATCGTATTAGGTGCCCACTGTGCACTCCTGCCAAACATTAGGTTTCTTCTCACCCTCTCTTTTGTTGTTTGAAAGCAATTACAAAATGCTCCACTTTGAAGGGAAAAATAGAATACAAAAGCTTTACGTACAAATTACAAAACATGTTGCCATTGGGATTCTTACTGCATTCCCACAGTTCCCATTTTCTTTTTGCTGTTGTTGACATGGTTTTCGCTCTCCCTTTACCATAGAAACATGGGCCCCATAACTTAATAGCACAACCAGTCATAGTTCTCTACCTTCTTTTTTTGCTCCAGACTATGGAAAGACAGACTATCCCTGCTAGGCATATCACCCCCTCACTAACGAAAAAATGGTGTGTACTGGTTCAAGTTATCGAGCGTCGGAGCCCCAAAAAAAACTGCAAGGCCCACTCTACCGAAGCCATGTTGTCACTGATACAGAGGTACCCTTCTTCCTTACTATTAATTTACAACACTTAGGTTTATTCTTACCATATGCTTTTCCACTGTAGGGAACCAAGGTGTACATTATGGTGTATGATAAAAACGTCGACTTTTTTTCACATACACTGCACCCATACAAACGTTACTATGTCTCCAATGCAACAGTGAAAGAAAATCCACATAGGTATAGATCTCTTGACTACCCATACCCATGGACTTTGTACCGCAAAAACCTTGTGGAGCCATATTTGGAGCCAATTCCACCTCCACTCCCTTGCACTTTCCCATTTGATAAATTCAGTGATTTTTACACCCATGCTGATCAAGAACGTTCCATCTGTAAGTAATCACACGCCATACAGAACACACATATTACCCTTGAACAAATACTCCTTACTGCGAAATACATTTCTAACTCTATATCCACACAGGTATAAAGGCATTGGTTGTTCACACTTTACCAGTACAGGAAAATGACCCCACATCTTCTTACAGGGACTGCGTTGTCATTAACGACGAGTAAGTGTCAGCTTTTTCCCCTTCTTAAATACGAAAATTCTTTATTGCTTGTCCTGCCGTCTAAAAATTACACTGCTATTTCTTTTTTTTCTGTACCGGAAAATCCCCATGATTATGCGCGTTTGGAATGATGTTGAATTTGACACTGATGTAAATGTGTACGCACGCTATAAAATTCCAACATTAATCATTGCATATGGATTGAAAGTGACAACCCAGCATGGTACACAAGCACTTGTACTTATAATCACATATGCCATCATCTTCCCAGTTTTTTTGTTTATGTTGTCATAGCCATTACTGCATTTCTCTGAATAAATTACAATCAATAAAACTTACCCCTACTTAAACAGAGTACATAAATTCATCCATAGAATCCAAAGAAATATAAAGTACATTCTTATTCACTGCACTCTGTTATAATGCAGCCTATCCTTATGCACAAAATCAGTGCCTACATCATGGAGAACCCACCATTGAATGAGGAATTGTCTTTAAAAGACTGGTATACCTCATGACACATTATTTTTCGTCTAACTGTCATTACTACTATCTCTTAACACTTGTTACATCTATGCACCAGGTATAATGCATATGCTGCAGAAATAACCACTCTTGTGGAGAATCGAGCATACAGAAATCCAGCTTCCCTTTTCCATCCCCCGTGTGCTGCTGAAATACATCCACTGACCTCTGCAATCTCAACTATTGAAAATGTACTTAACTTCTACAATACATTTCCGTTTCCCGATGCTTTTGGGTCCACTTCTGCTGATATCCTTTGCCCAATTCAGGTTAAGACAATCTGGACAGAAGGCGCACTGACATACTTGCTTGGACAAGAGCACCTTTGGTTCGAAGCATGTGAAAAATGCTTGACAGAGTTAGATGTCGACAGTGACTGGAAGATTATGTGTTCGTACTGTAAAGAATATACCAACGTCACTGTTTGGTACGACAATAAATTCCCATCTTTAAATCCCACTTTTACTTACTTACACCCTTACATGTACTGACGAAGTTACCACCACTTACTAACAAACACACCTGTATCGTTGCAGCTCTAACATATCTGTTTTCTTAAACCATGGGCCTACAACTGTTGAGGCAACAATCAAATCACCTGAAATCGACAAACTCATACCCTTCACAGGCAATGAACTCAGACTTGCTGCTGCTCAGGTATATGTCTCAAAACTACTTCAGCCTATACCTAAACAATACTATTTTATTAACTACATAACTCGTATGCCTATTGTACACCATTCAGAACAAACCGTTGACAAAGCAAGTGGAAGCAGCCCTTGAAAAGAAACATGTTATATGTTTTCTTAAATACTATGAACGAAACTATGGAGGAGTTATACACCGCTGTTATCCGTTGGTGAAAATCTACACTGAAGTTGAAGTGCATGAATACGAAGTCGCCCAACAAACAAAAGCACTTGATGAAGATCTCTCTGAAGATGTTGCAGCTACTGGAAACATTGGATCATCATCATCTGCGCCTATGCCTCTACCTGAAAAACAGCTATTCACGCCAACCATGAAAGCGAAGATTTACGGACATTGGCGCCTACCTACATACAAATACATCCACACCAATCACTGAGCAAGTTGGGTCCAAACGAATGCTAACCTTCGAAGAACCAACAACTGCTGAAGCACCAAACCTACCACCAAACCAAGTCTTTCATACTTCACCCCCAGCAGCAATGACTCCCTCATCTCCTCAGCAACAGCTTGATAATCCAACAGAAACCACACCAACAAAGAAGTCAAAAAACCAAAAGAAGAAGGACTAACGCCCCTGCTCTACAAGCCTACATGTAAATAAGTTTAGTAAATATCTATAAATAAAACACTGTACCTCTATGCAGTTAACAGTGTCATATTACATCATTTAGAATCAGTCACTACTGAATCTTAATGCCTAATAATATGCCACTTCTTTTGTTATCTACCTAACCACTCAGACTTTAGAGTAGGTCTTTTTCAACCACCAACGTTAACCATGTTCCATGGGTTAACAATTGTGCTATGTTTTTATCTTTTGGATGCTCCTTGGTTTGTAACAAAAAGAACTTAACCAATTGTATGATATTCATGGCTATTACCTTCCTTATACACCAAAACAGATATATGCTATATTATGTACTCACAGCTTTACATGCATTAAGACACATGATTAATTTACATGTTGCAACCATACTAATATAACCATTCTGGAATGGGCATTAACCGTGCCTTGCACGGTCCTTCACACTAGTATATATATAAAGAAAAAGAAAAAAGGGGACGCTGCTGTACGTGACAAAAGGAAAATGCATCAACCTTTTATCCAAGATCAATGGCATCAATGAAGACTTGTTAGATTTATTTATTTTTTTTGCTTTTCCTAGATTAAATAGGTTAGATACGGGGTACCAACGATCCATCTCAGTGGTTTACTTTTATGTATTTATTTTCATGTTTGATAATTTTTGTGAAATAACCATGCTATGACATACATCATATTCATAAATTCCACTCCTAGCATATGCATACATGTAGATAATTAATCGTGACATTAATTAGACATGTATAAACACGATAATTAATTTGGTAATTGATTAAATTAATTAAAACAAACGGAATTTTATTGGGATATAAAATTCACATGATAAACTTAAGTTGGGATAAATCCTACGGGGTTTATGTTATGTAGTGTCTACATAAATTTTGAATTTTGATTATCAAAAATTGGAAAATCCGGAAAAGTTGGACACCAACTGAGCAAAAGGTTCGAAAATTGGTTCGGCGCAATAATGTGGCTTCGCTCGACTCGACTTGTCCGTCCAAGCGCGACGTTAGCGTCGCTGGGTCCGCAAGGTCAAGCTATCCGGCGAGCCGAGGCTCAATAGGGCAACATTAGCTCGATTCATCCAAAGAAATGCATATGAACCAACGAAGAGGATGGGTCGGCTTAGCGATCCCAACACCATTCGTGAACTCGGTTAAAGTTCACCAGGGTTTAAAACCGATGAGTTGGTTGTTGCTTTTCTTGATTTATTGTTTTTCACTTATTCAAAAATTCAACGATCCTGCATTTTTTAGGATAATAAAATTCTTTGTGAATTTTATTTATGTAGTGACTACGTAAAAGGATTTTAATGATCGAGAAAATTGGAAAATCGTGAAAAGATAGGACACTAACTAGACGGTATTTGGAACCGATAAGTTGGTGATTGCTTTTCGTGATTTATTGTTTACGGATTATTCGGAAAATTCAATAATCCTAAAACTTTTATCATGACTAATTAGGACTTTTAAATTCTTTAGTGAATTTTAATTGTGTAGTGTCTACACAAGAAATTTCTAAACATTCAAAATAATTGGAAAATCATGAATATAGTGTCACTAGTTAGACGGTATTTGGAACCGATAAACTAGTGCGAGCTTTGAATTTTGTGATTTATTGTTTTTCGAATTATTAGAAAAATTCATGAAGTCCTAATGGATTAGGATTATAAAATTCATGGTGAATTTTAAATTGTGTAGCGTCTACACGAGAAATTTTAATAAATCCGAGAAATTGGAAGGTCGTGAATGGGTGACACTAGTTAGAAGGTATTTGGAACCGATGAACTAGTGGGAGGATTAATTTAAATATTCATGATTTATTGTTTTTCGGATGACTAAGAAATTCTGAAAATCCTAAAAAGACTACCTATTTTTCAAAATAACGAGTGGGAGCGGGGAAGGTGGCAACCGACCCCACGGCCTCTACTATTGACACAAGCACGTGAGAGAATGGTGACGCCTCGTGCCGCTTTGATTTCGGCCCCCTACGGATGGCCTTCACCGCTATCAAAATTCAAGGATTGGTTTCCAAAAGGATAGGATTTTGAGTACTCGTCGGGTCACTGACCTACCCTACGGCGGCATACTCGGTGCGTACTTAAAAATCTGAAACAGTAGGTCACACTCACAAGGATATTTTAAGAAATATCTTGGCTGAAAAAGGAAGGTAATCAACAACTAAACGGAGATGTCTGATTCTCAATTGGTTTAATTGTTGAGAGAGATTGCTCAATTTAATTGTCACCTCTTTGACCTACCCTACGGCGGCACTGTAGGTGTGAGATTAAATCCTTGGAATGGTAGGATAAACTGCATGCATGACATCACGTTTATTATTCCTAAAATTATTATATGTTGTGGTGTATGATTTAATTTATACTTCTGTCATAATTTATTTTCTACAACTACATATTATCTCATAGTATCTAAACTGCTAAACATGATATATTGACTGGTAATGACTTCGTAAAAGTGAAAAAGTAACAAGAACGTTAAACTCGATAATCGAGAATGCAAATTAATTTTTCGGAAGAGGAAGTTCCTCTTGATCCTTCAAACTTAAGTGACATTGATAAGAATGTCACTGTTGTCACTTGTGTTGAACGAGAGACAAAACAAAATTAGTTCAAAGATGATGAGCATGATTTGGTATCAATCTCACCAGACATCTCACAGTTTACGAGTAGTGTCTACTCTTATAAACTGCTAGTTCAAGGCCATTTCCTTTAAAGAAAGCAAAGAATGGTAAGGTAAATGTCTACGAGTCATCTAAACTAAATATGTTAAAGGCTAAACCGAAATAATAATAAAAAAAGAAATATAGGATAAGGAAAGTGATTTCGGATCACTAACCTATGAATCCTTTGAGACTTTCTTAACCGAGTATTTTGACTCGAAAGCTAAAGTTCTTTTGTAAGAACAAGGTAGCTGGGCATTCATGATGAAGAGTAGACAACGGGCAGTTATTTCAGCTAAGATAGTGGGAGTGATATAAAGAAACGAATTTCGGATTTTAATCCTTGTATATCACAGAAGTATAATTTCTGCTTTTAGATTCGTTTGAACAAATGGATTTACTTTCACATCGATAACTTAATTGCCTTAAGGAAAGTGAGCGTGACATGTATACAATTCTGAGACTCGGACTTTTGTCTGATAAAGTCACAACCACTAAGTAATGCTGAAAATGTATATGTAACACATCATAAACTGTTAAGACAAATGGTTTCCGTATTTAGATAAACGATTCTTCAACATCTATTTATTAGTGCATATATCCTGTAGACAAGATCTCAAGATCGCTAAGGGTGATTCCTAACTCCCGGCTATGAACACTATCTCAAAGGAAAAAGACTAAGTTACCTTTCAATTAGGAAAAGGTAATAGAGCTGAAGAAGTATCATAGCTTATTCATATTGGCCTTCGGGGTGTTATGAAAATACGAGCTTGTGGGAGCTTTTGAGTAGTGGACAATTTGTCTGATGGCTACTCGAAGCACCGATTAGTTTATCTAAATATTTGGAGGAATCTCTGATATACCAGAGAAACGAGTATTCCATGCTCAGATATAGGCTATAGCATAGTTTTGGCACTGATGCTCGGCCTACCTCCGAGTGAAATGATTTCATTGAAAGGATAAACCATGGATTGCCTTATATTGTTATTGATATGATACAATACACTGCTTAACTCAATTCAGATATTAGTAGCAAAATAACGGTTTAAATTATTATGTAATACCGAGAAGTCTACCTAGAAGATGCCTATGAATTTATGGATAAAGAGAGAACTACGTTTACTCCACTTCCGTAAATAGAGGCGTTTAGCACTTGGTGCTTGAAGGTAGGACTGGAGATTTTGTATACACGTTCAGATGGTGACTGTTCGTGAAATATCTTAATGCAATGAGTAAAGGCTGGTTATAATATTCTTAAGATTGGACAGTGACGGTTACACTGTTACAACCTTTCTAAAAGAATGTTTAGATAACGACCTTAGACCTTGAAGTACGGTTACTCAATGAGTTACTATCTGATTTAATCAGACCACTTCCAACATTGGTTGTTGGGGATTACACTGATAAATACTACTGAACCAGATCAGAATGTCAATCCACCCGAATGCAGTGGGAGTATGGTTTATCCATTGACCCACTGTGATCATGCAGACTTTACAGTCTACTAGGGGTGATTGATTACTTGTGAACTTTTAGGGAAGACTGTATAGATTCTGACAATAGGAGGTTGGTTTAAAGCCATAAACCCATATATGGTGTTTTGGTACTCCAATTGCTCATACTCTTGTAAACCACAATGAGTGTCTCAGCCCAGTAGGAGTAATTGGATCTATGTGTAGAAGAGACAAATGAAATAGAAAGGTTAACTTTCAAAGCAAAGCCAAGTGGTTTTGGGGTAACTCCTGAGAAGCGAGATAGTTAAACAGGGGTGATGCCTCGAAACTTTCTCACCACTCAGCTTGCTTGACTCCATGAAAATCAAAGACTAACATGGGTGATGCCTCAAACTTTCTTGCCGCATAAAGGAGCTCGAATTCATTCAGAACATAAGGGTTTTAGCTTAAATCCAATGGCACATTGACTGCCTATGCTTATATCCATCGGTGGATTAAAGCAAACCTCTAGGTCATTAAAAGCCACATGTTTGAAATGTGTGGGCTTGACTATAATATTGATCAGTCTTTTGTAGACCAGAGAATCAATATTGGTAAAGCAGTAGACGTTAGTGTTAATAAAAGATAACACTGCAACAGTTGGAAACGACATGGGTGTGTTATCTGAAGTCAAGAACTGACGAACCAAAGCTTCTCTGAATCAGAGAAGTGGACTATATTCTTAGAATTTGATCCGGTCGAATTCACGAGAACAAGTTGTTGGTAATATCCCATGCATCTTATTGGTTAAGATGATAATGCATTTTCGAATGCAGAATTCAACGAGAGGTTTCCTACCCAACCCTTCATGGAATAATTCTCTCAATCTTCGGATATAGAGAAAGTGGGATAAATTCTCTTTTGGATAGAGAAAGTCAGATTATTAGAAGTCAATTAAAGTAGAATCTTGGATTCGAGCGTTAAAATCAGTTTAGTGCATCCTCAAGTATCTTTAGAGAACGAGGAATCATATGCTTGTCCATTCGGGTGCGAACCTGAGTGTCGTTGACTACACTAATTCTGATTTTTTTTGTCGGATTAATGATGATTGTGAATCGATCTCAGGCTCAGTGTTTACTCATAGTGATGGAGCTATAATCTGGAGTCATCCAGCACTGCCAGTTTGACTTGGTTAGTCGAATACATAGCAAATTTTCGTGAGCAAAATGCTAAAGAGGCAAAGCAGTGGCTTGAGAAGTTATTTGTTGGATCGGGAAGTGATTCCAGGTCTCGTTGAGCCGATATCATTTTTCAGTGAAAACAGTTGAGAGGTAGCTCATGCAAAGGCTCTTCGCAATCAAAAGAGGTCAAAAGCATATTGAGATAAAGTACCACCTGGTCATACAGATCGTGCAAAGAGGCGACATTTCGGTCCTAAATATCGCCTCGAGCCGACAACCTAGCTGATCAAATTACCAAGTTGCGTGACATCTAGTGTCACTGATAGGCGCTTGGCGGGTATGAAATTGGGAGATATGTTTCATCTGGTTTAGATCAAGTGGGAGAATGTTGTGGATAGAAAGAACAAGGGTGTGGTGCTCTAACAAACAATCATTGCTTGTCTTTACGGGCAAGTGGGAGATTGTTAGATATAGTGTGCCCGAAAGACAATTGTTGCTTGTCCTTACGGGCAAGTGGGTGATTGTTGGAAGTAGCGCCCGAAAGACAATTTATGTAATTGTTTTTAGAATTAATAAATGACAGATTTATTCTCATCTTATTACTTGCTTCATGCTTGTAAGTAGTACACTACTGAAAACCCCAAGTCGTATCATATGTAGCCATATAACTTAGTGTATGTCACACATGAGGATTAAGTTTATGGTGACACACTTGAAATATTAGTCCGTGGTGAAGTTAATCAAAGTATGGGGTCTATTGATTAAACCACCATTAATGCGCCTGCAACTTTATGGTGTGACCGCCCTATCCGGACCGTCGATATTGGTTGTCTAAGCTGGGCATTTATATTGTTGGGCGAGTGCCGAAAGACAATTATGTAATTGTTTTAGGACAGAATTAATAATTCATCTTATTATATGCATGTATGCTTATAATTAAGACACTATTGAAAACCCTAAGTACCTCGTTTATGTAATCACATAACTCAGTGTATGGCTATACACAAGAGGATTGAGTTGGTGAGATGTACTTAAAATTAACTTAGTCCGTAGCGTTGATTAATCTGAGCACGGGTCTCATGATTAATATGCTAATAATGCGCCTGCAACACTTTAGGCGTGATGGGGCTTTATCCGGACTCATCGGTAATAGGTACCTCGTGGGGCATTTATATACGATGATAATCATATAGTATCGGACCGATTTGGTTTGAGTTCTTGATATAATTCCGTAATCGAGAAGTCTTATCGAATCACAAGATGATCATATATGGATTAATCTCAATCCCGAGGTGATCACAACTCCTTAGACTAGTAAGTAGAGTTTGATGTGTTAGTAAGGATCACTTCAGAAGTATGTGGTCCAACGCTTCTCGTTGGCTCTATTCTAGAATGAGTGAGTAGTCCGTGTTATCACAGATATGGAATCCATTCCTTCTCTCGGGAAGTAGATGCATGCGCTTCCTTATTTGTTAACCCTAGAAACCGATCGATCGGCGAGTTCATATTTAGACTAATTAGCTACTAGTCGATATGTGAACTAATTGATCACCTGGGGTTAATGGTAAATAAGGATAATATGTTTCGAGAAGGGTTTACGGAAATATCCCACTCAAAGTGAATAAATCATGAGGATTTATCCGTATGTAATGATTATATCATTGACGCTTTCGACTCATAAATTGAGTGTAAGTTATCTATATTCGATAGAGTTCGGGCCGGGTTTATGGTGGTGTAATCCTGCAATTAATAGGTTGATATAATTATTCTCGTCTGACGAATGATTTTATCTAATTTATCAGTAGCATCTTAATACGGGTCCATTGGCCCCGACGCTGGCTCCAAAATAGCATAATTGGATTTATCGTCGTTTCACCTCATTTATAATTAAATAGTGGATTGGGCTATTTAATTTGATATGTGGATTAATTGTTTAATTGGACTAAATAATTAAATATACTTTAAAAGACATTTTTCGCGACTTTTACCAAATAAGTGTGTGTTGACCTTTTGACTTCATTGGTCAAATATAGAAAATGCGTGGACCTTAATTGTTTAATAAGTGGGCGCATGTTTTTATTATTTAGTTATCAAGGAATAGGTTTTCTTAGATAATTATTTAACACGCGATTTATCTTTTATTTGTTAATTGATATTCATGGAATATTAGATAATAATATGATTTATCTTAATTTGTTTGGGATAATCATTTTATTTATCTTTATTTGGAATAAATGATTATTGTAATAATTATCTCTAATTATTTAATCTTGATGTTAAGTTTTACTTCCTATATAAAGAGAGTTCTTCCAAGCCTTTTGACACACAAAAAGAACACGCCATATACATAAGAAAGTAGCTTAGAATTTTCGGCTATCTTTCTTTGTTTTGAGTTGAATAATCTTCGATTATTCCGGTAGCATATCGCGGAGGTCCGCGGCGGGAAACACCATCCACCTGGTGTTGCCGGAGACACACGCTGGAAGGCCGCAGGTCGCTTCATGTGGTGTACAACGAAATTGGAAAAATGGATCGACCGATCAACCGGATTAAACCGACCGAAAATGATGAACCGCGTTTTCCAATCGGTTTTTTCATTGAAGAAAACCGAACCGAAATCCAATTCGCTGTTTTATCCATAAAACCGGTATGACCCGAACCGAACCGTTTATACTTCATTTTTAATTATATATATATATAAATATATAATTTAATTTGTTCCCTAGCTTCTACTATAAAACCGCCACACACAACCCTAAATTTCTAAACCTTATACTTTCGCCGCTTCTACCGAACCTAAACTCCGAAATGCTTCCTCACCGCGATAACCGCCGCTTGAGCTCACCGGCCGTTTTGCTTCTTCTAATATTCTTCATCCTTTGATCGTGAAAGGTCAAAGCAACCTTTGAAATTGTCGTTACAACGACCACCCGCCGCTTATGGTGCCAATAATGGTGTTTGTCTCATTTTTAAGAAAGAAATCAAATCTTATGGTAAATAAAATACAATTCGAAACTGAATCGAATCCGAACCGGACTGTATTGGTTCACCCAATTCGTAAAAATGACCAATTCAAAATCAGAATCGATTCGGAAAATATCAAAACCGTGAATTACATTTCGGCTCGTAAAATCGTAAAAAAACCGACCGGATCGACTATGTACACCCCTACCGGTCATACACGTGTTCTGGTGAGGCCTTTGTTCTTGGAGTTAAGCACCAAAAAAGGTAAAATCCAAACTTCCTTGTAGTTTGATCTTTAATTTATGTTCTTTGTTTCGCTTAGATCTAGATCCGATACTTCATTACAGAATCGGGTCAATCTATGATTGATCCGACGATATTACTTCTTACATATATATGATGAGAGTCATATAGGACTGGGCCGATTTAATCCGAGTTTCTCATATAATTACGTGATTGAGAAATCTTATTAAATCACAAGATGATCATATAAAGTGATTGCATACTCATACTTGTCTCGTGATAGGTTTGATGTGTTCGCAAGGATCGCTAAGAGGCGCGGTCCGAATCACTTTCACGTTGGCACTATTCTGGAATGAGTGAGAAGTGTGTGTCTCACAGATATGGAATACATTCCTTCATGCGAGAAGTAGAAAGACAAATCCCCTTATTTGTTAATCCTAGAAACTGATCAATCCCGGGAGTTTGTATTGGTTATGAACTAATTGATCACTAGTGGGTTAATGGTAAATAAGGATAAGTTGTATTGGAGAAGGTTTACAGAAATAATCATACTTCAGTACGGATAGTCTATGGAGGGTTAGTTTATATGAAATGATTATATCAATAGACACTTATCGATTTGACTCGACGCTTTGAGAATATGTTATATCTATAATCGATAGAGTTCGGGCCAGACGATGGTATGCGTAATTCCGGAATTAATGAGTTGAGTAGAAATATTCTCGTCGCTGAATATTTTATTCAATTTATTGTAGAATACTCAAGTTATAGGTCCATGGTCCCCGGTGTTGGCTCCTACACGCGAGTGTTTTCGCTTTTTATGGAACTCGAGATTAAATTAAATAGTTGGTCTATTTAATGAATATGCAATATTATTTATTTGGTAAATAATATGTAAAATAGAAAAGACATTTTCTATTAAAAATGATGACATTTATGGTGCCACATTGGGATAAATTTAGAGAAGAAATATTTCTAGATTATTTCACATGTGTAATTAATTAATTATCTATTTGTTGGATAATTAATGGAAAATTAATTTTTTGGGAATTATCTCTTATTTTGTAGCAAAATATATTTTCCTTATGGGAATAGGTTTTACAATGTGAAAACGATAACTCTCTCGACTAGCTTATTTTCCTATATAAAGAGAGCTCTTTCTAAAGACAAGACACAATGAAAATTGCGCCACTTGCAAATAAAAAGGAGAGAAAATTATTTTCTTGTTTCTAATATTATAGAAAAAAAAACTATGGTTTTTTTCTTATGCATATTCGAGGAGGTTCTACGGCGGCGATCGACGCCCACCGTCGCTTGCTGAGATACAATCCGGAAGATCACGGCTTCTCCTTTGTCGATTTTATCATCTCTCTCCGGTATGGGTAAATCTACTAACATTCTCATACGATTAATTAGTTATGCTTTCATATCATAAATCGCATAAGCTCCCACAAGAAAAGATCGAAAGTGTCTCGATCGGTGCTATTATTTCTTCTAGCATGTGCAGATCGTAGACATGTTAAAGCGATTTTGCTATCTTGATTGCATAATTAATTAATAAGGAGTGGAATTAAATAAAATTGATCTTTAATATGTTTATTATATATACGCGCCATTGAATGCTTTATTGATTTGCATTGACGGGGCCAGATTGCTATCGTTAAATCTATCAGAAACCCATTTTTTCGTGATGTAAAATTCTGTAATTTATCGTTATTTTAATTTCTTAGATGCAAAGTAGCATTATTTTTCTTTTTTATCGATGAACAGTAACAAAAAATCGAAGCTTTAATGAACAGTTGGTAATGACGGCGCAGTGGTGGGGTTTGATATTATCATGTGATAGCCACGGTTCAAGTGCAATGAGAAGCAAATTTTTTTTTTCTTCTTTCTTTCGAAAAATCTGGAGAAAGTAAAAAAAAAAAAAGAGAGAGAAAGAAAAAGAAAAAAAGGGGACGCTGCTGTACGTGACAAAAGCAAAAAGAAAATCGTAAAAAACCTTTTATCCAAGATCAATGGCATCAATGAAGACTTGTTAGATTTTTTTTTTTTTTTTTTTTTTTTTTTTTTTTCCTAGATTAAATAGGTTAGATACGGGGTACTAACGATCCATCTAAGTTGTTTACTTTTACGTATTTATTTTCATGTTTGATAATTTATGTGAAATAACCATGCCATGACATACATCATATTCTTAAATTTCACTCCTAGCATATGCATACATGTAGATAATTAATCGTGACATTAATTAGACATGTATAAACATGATAATTAATTTAGATTAATTTAGGTAATTGATTAAATTAATTAAAACAAACTAATTTTATCGATATATAAAATTCACATGATAAATTTAATTTGGGATAATTAATCCTACAGGGTTTAAAGTATGTAATATTTACATAAATTTTGAATTTTAATAATAAAAATTGAATATCCGGAAAAGTTGACACCAACTTAGCAAAAGGTTCAAAATTGGTTCGGGCGGTCAACAGGCTTCGCTCGACTCGACTTGTCCGCCCAAGCGCGAGGTAAGCGCCGGGGTCCGGCAAGGTCTATCCGCGAGCCGAGGCTCAATGGGGCAACCTTAGCCCGATTCATCCAAAGAAATGTGATATGAACCAACGAAGAGGACGGGTCGGCTTAGCCGATCCCGACACCATTCGTGAACTCGGTTAAAGCTCACCAGGTTTAAAACCGATGAGTTGGTGGTTGCTTTTCTTGATTTATTGTTTTTCACTTATTCGATAAATTCAACGATCCTAGATTTTTTAGATAATAAAATTCTTTGTGAATTTTATTTATGTAGCTTACTACGTAAAAGAATTTTAATGATCGAGAAATTGGAAAATCGTGAAAAGATAGACACTAACTAGACGGTATTTGGAACCTAAAAGTTGGTGATTGCTTTTCGTGATTTATTGTTTTCGCATTATTGGGAAAATTCTATAATCCTAAAATTTTATCATGACTAATTAGACTTTTAAATTCTTTGGTGAATTTTAATTGTGTAGTGTCTACACAAGAAATTTCTAAACATTCAAAAAAATTGGAAAATCATGAATATAGTGTCAATAGTTAGACGGTATTTGGAACCGATAAACTAGTGAGAACTTTGAATTTTGTGATTTATTGTTTTTCGAATTATTAGAAAAATTCATGAAGTCCTAATGGATTAGGATTATAGTGAATTTTATATTGTGTAGCGTCTACACGAGTAATTTTAATAAATCCGAGAAATTGGAAAGTCGTGAATGGGTGACACTAGTTAGACGGTATTTGGAACCGATGAACTAGTGGGAGGATTAATTTAAATATTCATGATTTATTGTTTTTCGGATGACTAAGAAATTCTGAAAAGCCTAATAAGACTACCTATTTTTTCAAAATAACGAGTGGGAGCGGGGAAGGTGACAACCGACCCCACGGCCTCTACCGCTGACACAAGCACGTGAGAGAATGGTGAGGCTCGCCCGCTTTGATTTCGCCCCCACGGATGGTCTTCACCGCTATCAAAATTCAAGGCTTGGTTTCCGAAAGGATAGGATTTTGAGTACTGCCGGTCATCGACCTACCCTACGGCGGCATACTCGGGCGTACTTAAAAATTTGAAACAATAGGTCACACTCACAAGGATATTTTAGGAAATATCTTGGCTGAAAAAGGAAGGTAATCAACAACTAAACGGAGATGTCTAATTCTCAATTGGTTTAATTGTTGAGAGAGATTGTCTCAATTTAATCGTCACCTCTTTGACCTACCCTACGGCGGCACTGTAGGTGTGAGATTAAATCCTTGGAATGGTAGGATAAACTGCATGCATGACATCACGTTTATTATTCCTAAAATTATTATATGTTGTGGTGTATGATTTGATTTATACTTATGTCATAATTTATTTTCTACAACTGCATATTATCTCATGGTATCTAAATTGCTATACATAATATTGACTGGTATTGATTTCGTAATAGTGGAAAAGTACAAGAACGTTAGACTCGATAATCGAGAATGCAAATTAATTTTTCGGAAGAGGAAGTTCCTCTTGAGCCTTCAAACTTAAGTGACATTGATAAGAATGTCACTGCAGTCACTTGTGTTGAACGAGAGACACAACAAAATTAGTTAAAAGATGATGAGCATGATTTGGTATCAATCTCACCAGACATCTCACAGTTTACGAGTAGTGTCTACTCGTATAAACTGCTAGTTCAAGGCCATTTCCTTTAAAGAAAGCCAAGAATGGGAAGGTAAATGTCTACAAGTCATCTAAACAAAATATGTTAAAGGCTAAACCGAAATATTAATAAAAATAAAAGAGAAATGGTTTCCAGATTTAGATAAACGATTCTTCAAAGATCTATTTATTAAAGGCATATATCCTATAGACAAGATCCAAGATCGGCTAAGGGTGATTCCTAACTCCCGCCTAAGAACACTATCTCAAAGGAAAATGACTAAGTTACCTTTCAATTAGAAAAGGCAATAGAGTCAAGAAGTATAATAGCTTGTTCATATTGACCTTCGGGGTCTTCGAAAATACGAGCTAGTGGGAGCTTTTGAATGGTGGGCAATTTGTCTGATTGCTACTCGAAACGCCGATTAGTTTATCTAAATATTTGGAGGAATTCTGATATTACCAGAGAAACAAGTATTCCACGCCCAGATATAGGCTATAGCATAGTTTTGGCACTGATGCTCGGCCTACCTCCGAGTGAAATGATTTCACTGAAAGGATAAACCATGGATTGCCTTATATTGTTATTGATATGATACAATACACTGCTTAACTCAATTCGGATATTAGTAGCAAAATAACGGTTTACATTATTATGTAATACCGAGAAGTCTACCAAGAAGATGCCTATGAATTTATGGATAAAGAGAGAATCAAGCTACTCCACTTTCGTAAATAGAGGCATTTAGCACTTGGTGCTTGAAGGTAGGATCGAGATTTTGCATACACGCTCGTGATGGTGACTGTCGTGAAATATCTTAATGCAAATGAGTAAAGGCTGGTTATAATATTTTTAAGATTGGACTGTGACGGTTACACTGTTACAACCTTTCTAAAAGAATGTTTAGATAAAGACCTTAGACCTTGAAGCACGGTTACTCAATGAGTTACTATGTGATTTAATCGCACTACTTCCAACATTGGTTGTTTGGCTGACCGTTGATTTGATTTCCGTGAATGAACTTGGTTTGCATCATTCCAAGAGTATATTGACCTGAGGGCGTGTTGGAGATCCATGATGCTTCTTTTTTTCTTGCATGGCGCCTACAAAGGCGATGCACCATGCGGCTCGCTCCTTAGTAGCCGCAGAGACCTTGCTCGAATGATGAGAGCTAGTCGTAGTGGCAGTCGCCCCCGAGTAATTCTAGATTGATTGCTTTGCTTTGCTTTCCTTTCTTATCTTTCTCGCAAATCCTCAATTTGTCGTAGTAATCGCCGACCTTTATCCTCGAGTGTTGGTTCGGCGGAGTGTCCGAAACGTAATTTGACCGCTTTCTCGCTTTGGTGACGGGACTCGCCTGCCGCTACTCCTAGTCTTGCTTTTAATGTTCCGGGCGGATTGTATTTCGTCACTTTGTTCTTCTCTCGCAAATCCGCCCTATATATTTGTCGGACATAGGGCCTACGCGCTTCTCGTGATAGGCCGACGTTTGATGTCGCCCGGTGGTATCGATGCTCCTCCTCGCCAGAGCGATGATATGGGGACCCATGTGACTCAATAGGAGATTGAAAAATCTGCCTATTTGTGGGCGCCCTCAACAAGGGACAATCTCGCCGATTGGAAGGATTGGTCTTCCTGTGAGTATGAATTCCTGGTTTGTTTGATGAATCCTTTCGGCGTAGGTGGCATGGGCGAGCAATGCTTTCTCTTAGAGCTCTTCGTATGCATCCGCTGCCTCTTACAGAACTGAATGATGTGAGCGAGCCGGTCGGGTCGATCCCGCCGCATTCTTTCCTTTGTTCTTCCTAGTGACGACGGCCAGAGCTTCCATGGAACTTGGTTCGGCTGTCCAGTGTTTTTGCCTGTCGGAATGGGTGACCGGTGGCCTTCGGGGTCTTTGTGTGCAGGGTCGCGACCACCATTAGACCCCTCAGTGACCGGGTTTGGGTTACCCTTCTTTTTTCCGGGAAGCGGAAGACCATCCTTTCGGAAAATGCTTGTCGATCTAGTCTCAAAGATGCATGTTCTTTGTGTTGAAGATTCCGATGAAGATCTGGGAATCTGTAGAGAACACGATGAAGGATCGATGAATCTGAGATGTACCCGATGAAGATATGATGAATCTGAGGGAGGTTCCGAAGGAGATTCAGTAAGTCTATGTTAGATCCGTTGAGTCTGAGGTGGAACTGGGGATTTTCGGCCGGAATACCAAAAGGTGGATCTTTTCTTTGGCCTGAAACGCAAAAGTCGGACGAGAACCTATCGGAAAGCCAAAGTCGCTTGTTTTCCTCGCCGGAAAACCAAAAGTCGGCCGCTTTTTTGCTCGCCGGAGCCGCCATGGAATCGATTTTTAGGCTACGGATTTGACCAGAAAAATGCTAAAAAGAGTAATTTCCTAGTAACGGAGCCAATTGATATAGTCGAAATTGTCACAAACGGGTTTTGATGATTTTAACGGTGGATATCTGGCTGAAGTGTGTGATTTTTCCGGAAGTGCACGGCGGCGCACAAAAAAATATGATGACGGGAAAGTCAGAAAGGGCGCGAGCTCGACAATAAAAAAATGGCGAGGTTCTCTCGCTTAGTATTAATGAGATGTGCTTTTCAGGGTACAAATGCCGCTATTTATAAGGACTAAGAGGCGGCGGTTACAAATGATGGTATTTGAGGTGCAATTAAGACATGGTTAATTACAATAACGCATGATTAACTACGTGGGCGACATGGCAGACTCTGATTGGGTGAGCTTACTCGTGAATCGCCGCGGGTTCTTCGCCTTGTAACCGCTGCTTGTGCGCTCGCTTGCCTCGATCAATCGGGCTTGGTCCGATCCGTCGGATCGCGGATCGAGGAGCGAGCCGGTCGGCCCCTCAGTGATCCATTTCGCCTAATGGATGGCGGGCTGTAGACTTTGTCGATCGACTCTTGTTGCCTGGCCAATGATGAAAATCGTAAAGGCTTGAGGCGGGCTGGATTGTACCCAGCCTTATCTGGCTTATGAAGGTGCAAACTAGTCGGGCCGATGACCCTAAGAAACGGCTACAATAAATTTCATACATACTGTATATATATCATGGAAATATTCTACAATCACTACCACATATGTTGTAACAGTAGAGCCCACTCAACCTCTACTAGCTCTGTAGTACATCCTTGCACAAGTAAGGTTTGTTACATCAATACCAAAGGACACTGTGCATGGTGAGAATGCACCGAGACATATTAAGCACCTCTCAAGGGGCATGGATTTAGGTTTCCACGTGGGAGGTACACGCTGGCCTCAGAAATCAACTAGTTTAACGCAAATGAATTTAAAATTTGATTTCCGATCCCAAGATCGACTTCGCTTAATACAATAAACATGTTAAGTAGTTGACGGTTGTTACCTTGCTTGATCTAAAAGATCGACGCTTTGACCGTCAAAAGAGAGTAGTAGTGCACGCGAGCCATCCACGTGTCCGGCCTCTATTGATATCCACACGAGCACCTCGCCGGAATATCTTTATGATTATACATATATAATAAATAGCTTTTCTGTTGTCATAAATCTGTTCTTTTAAAGAACCAATTATGAATTGTTATTTGATAACATCCTTATTATTAAACTGTGATAGAGAAGCCATGATAGGCGATTATGGTTGATGAGATCTCTAATCACTTTAATAAGTTTGGTACTTAAATGTCTCTAGGCTGATGTACTATTAAACAGGGCATTGATAGTACGAATAGACTAGCACGTATTAGATGTCTTATGTCTTTAAGGGCAGGGATACATCTCGTCTATCAAAGTGTGGAGACACTTGGACTGTACGTGGACGTGTATTAGAGAATGCGTACGTAAGACTGACCCACTTACACTGATAAGTGTCACACTATGTGACGGTTGTGTAATTATCCTTAGGACCGTAGTCTACATGGCATCACGGTGTGAATTGTCATGCTTTGACACTATTGAGGTTTCAACCACGGGGCGATCATGCGGTGGTGATTGGGTGTGTGAAGTGAAACCGCCCGGAGGAAGGCTTCAAATCGAATGAATCTTAGGATCGTGGATTGAAGTATTTGGATAATCCTCAACACAACCACAACCTGTGTGGAAGCACCTTGGAATAATAAGCTCCGCGACACAATCACAACTCGTGTGAAGGCACCTTGGAATAAATCTCAACACTTAGAAAACCTGTTTCTAAGCACCTTGTTATATGGATAACCACAAGGATTGCTCAAGTCCTTGATAATCCGAGATTTGAATTCCATTTCCAGAGAAACTCACACAACACTTTTCCAAGTGAAGAATAAAATATGATTTATATTGATAACAAGTTGAATTACAAGTTACAAGTAGTAGGCTATTTATAGGCTATAAAAATACATTTAGGATACTTGGATACATTCAAGAAAAACACTTAAAATTCTAAAATTCATGAACTCCAATTTTCAGCCCTTGCAAGACTTTCCTAGGTTCATTGAATCTAGATTCAATGTATCTTGTTTAAGGATTGCAACCTTTCAAGTAATTATTGTGCATGAATTTGATTTCTTCCAAGCTTGTATTCTTGACTTCTTGATATCAAAATGGCGCCACCTTTACTCCCAAATTCAGCCATGTACTTGATATTTAATTAAGTAATATTGCATAATAAAAGATATAATGAAGTCGTATAATATTGATAAAAATGTTGGGCTTTTATTCAAAGAGCCCACAAGTAAATATGATGGACTTATTGGACCCACATTCTTCTTTCTTGGACATGATCTCCATTGTTAATTGGGCTAATTTTTTCCAAAGCTTCGATCCTCTTTATGCTTGTATTCGAAGTTTCGTGCCCAACCCGAATTACTAGTGGATCTTGAGAAACACTTGACTCAGATTCATATCGACTCCTCCCGGCCATGGGCGGATTTGTCCTCGATCATGTGGTTTGACAAATGGTTGCAAATCAACCACATTGAATGAATTCAAATACCCCATTCGGTTGGAATGTCGTTTATAGGAATTATTGCAATGCTTTTTTTTTCAACAGTCGCTCAGTAATTTGATGCGCTTTTAGCAAGATCTAATTCGATATGATGTAAAAGAAAAATATAGAACGAAACGTGTTTTAGGTGTGGTAAAAATTTCAGAATTTACGAAGGTGATTAAGGTATAAAACGAACGGTGATAAAAACGTGTGTCGATCGTAAAATAAGAGATGATTCGTAATTAGGGTTCTTGATCAAAATTGGGATTAGTGACTAATTTTTTTTTGTCACGAATCTTTTTTTTTAACTTATTGCTCGTGATCAACAAATTATTTTTCAAATACGCACGATTTACTTGTGCACCTTTAAAATATATATATATATATATATATATATATATATATATATATATATATATATATATATGCTCGTATAAATAATGTGTTCTTCAAATATACACGATTATATGCATACTATGGTTCCTCAGATACATACTATCATCTTCAACAGAAAATAAATTTTCTTTTATAAGAAGAAATAAATTTTGATATAATACCGTCAACCCGCTGTTCTCTGATACCAACTGAAGTGAAACCGCCCGGAGGAAGGCTTCAAATCGAATGAATCTTAGGATCGTGGATTGAAGTATTTGGATAATCCTCAACACAACCACAACCTGTGTGGAAGCACCTTGGAATAATAAGCTCCGCGACACAATCACAACTCGTGTGAAGGCACCTTGTAATAAACCTCAACACTTAGAAAACCTGTTTCTAAGCACATTGGTATATGGATAACCACAAGGATTGCTCAAGTCCTTGATAATCCGAGATTTGAATTCCCTTTCCAGAGAAACTCACACAACACTTTTACAAGTGAAGAATAAAATATGATTTATATTGATAACAAGTTGAATTAAAAGTTACAAGTAGTAGGCTATTTATAGGCTATAAGAATACATTTAGGATACTTGGATACATTCAAGAAAAACATTTAAAATTCTAAATTCATGAACTCCAATTTTCGGCCTTTGCAAGACTTTCTAGGTTCATTGAATCTAGATTCAATGTATTTTGTTTAAGGCTTGCAACCTTTCAAGTAATTATTGTGCATGCATTTGATTTCTTCCAAGCTTGCAACCTTTCAAGTAATTATTGTGCATGAATTTGATTTCTTCCAAGCTTGTATTCTTGACTTCTTGATATCAAAATGGCGCCACCTTTACTCCCAAATTCAGCCATGTACTTGATATTTAATTAAGTAATATTGCATAATAAAAGATATAATAAAGTCGTATAATATTGGCAAAAATGTTGGGCTTTTTATTCAAAGAGGCACACAAGTAAATGTGATGGACTTATTGGACCCGCATTCTTCTTTCTTGACATGATCTCTCCATTGTTAATTGGGCTAATTTTTCTAAAGCTTCGATCCTCTTTGCTTGTATTCGAGTTTCGTGCCCAACCCGAATTACTAGTGGATATTGAGAAACACTTGACTCGATTCATATCAAGGTGATACTAAAGCACGCGAGTATACGTGTTTGACGTCCGAAATCGCGCACTTAATAGTAGGGTGAATATCCGAAAGGGCATTCTTATAAGGAATGTCTTAATCTCGTGAATATTTACAAAGTGGAAGTAAATGAGTTACTTCGAGAGAGCATGATATCCGTATTATAAGATACGGTCGCCAATGCTTGACACTGACGACGCCCATATGGATATTATTACAAATGATATGATTCTATTTACACGCTAACCGAGCACATGAAAGGTAGTAGTCATTGCGCATTGACTCTTCCGATGATCGGGGTCATGGACGTGTTGCTAGACGCTATCCATGATCGCAGAGGTAAAGGGCATTTTCGTGAATTGTGCCTTATGTCTACGGCCAACATATTTGAAGCCTATCGGGTCACACACATATGAACATCGAGTCGGATTAAAATGTGGTTATAGTTGATAACCAAAGAAGGAAAATTTATCCCAAGACTATGAATAATATGGTGGTATTTATTTATTATGAATAAATATAATACACGATATTAATTAAATTTATTATATATATATATATATATATATATATATATATATATATATATATATATATATATATATGGCCACATGATTTTGCTTATAATGTGGCGCCAATTCTTTTGTGTATAGGATACATTTGATTTGTGCAATTTAATTAATAAGATTACCATAATATTAATATTGATATTAATTGATTTTTGGAAAATAAATTTATGGTAAATAAATATATTCAATATAAGATATTGACAATGTTGGTCCCAAAGAAGGTAGAACTATAGCTGAGGGGGGTGAATGACTATAGTGGAGTTTCAAAACTTTTCTTGTATTTAAAAGCTTTTAGGCAAAGGGATAAGTCCCTTCTTAAATGTTGTTTCAAAGTAGAATATGCAATCACAGATATAGAGTATGCAATGAAATAAAGTGCTGTAAAGTAAATTGCTGAAAGTAAAAATAGACACAAAGGTTTATAGTGGTTCATGGTAGTGTAATCCCTTAATTCACTCTTCTCCTGTGATGATTGGACGAATTCACTATTGTTTTCACAGATACAATAGTACGATTGTCCTTGACTACACAAGCTTCACAATCTTTAAAAATATCACTCTCTGGCTTCAAAAGCTTCAAGTGACTCGCCTCTATCATCGCTTCCTGAGAACAAATCTTTCAAAGAAATACTACAAAGGTTGCAATTCCTTCTCGATTCCTCTCGATTCAATTGCTCTCGCTTGATGTGAATTGATTCACAGACTTGTGATCAATCTCATGATTGATGTGGAATTTAAGCTCTGATTTCTTAGTTGATCTCTAGATGTTTCTCTTAAGTACAGATAGAAAGCTTTCAAATTGATGAGTTTTTTGCTTGTTTCTTATCGATTCAATCATTATTTTTCTTGTCTCACAATGCCTTCTATTTATAGCTTTGATAATCCTTGATTTGAATTTCCGTCCATTGGCTATTTAATGTGAAGAATATCCTTGATTTAATTTTTGATTCCCCATTAATTATATTCTCCTTGATTTCGGTGATCGGATTTTTCTTCAAACGTTTATCAGAAAATCCGTCTTTGATTGATCCTCAATTGATTGTGCATTTAATGGTCGATCTTCATCTTTTGAAATATGACTGAATAAAGTTTACTTGGCCATTCCTTAAACGGTTAAGTGATCCTTCTGAATTTGCTGTTTATGTCTTCCTTCACTGCTTTGTCTTTGCTTAGCCGAAAGTCGCTTTAATTTGCCGTTTATATCGCATTGCTATTTTCTTTGATTCTTTCAAGTACTTTTGTACTTCACTCGATCCTTGATTTGGAGTGAGATCTGTACACCATATTTGAAAATGTAATTCATCATTTGAATTATAACTTAGACTTATCCAAGGTCATCATAGACTTCTTGGTTATAAGTAAGACCATAATGTCTTCAAAGCTTCTCTCACGGTACTTGGTCGGCTTCACTCGAATATCCTGCTTTTACTTCCCATCCTACCAACTAGTACAATACTTGTCCGACTCAACTTATACAACATGTCGACTCTAAGTAAAGACTTATACAGAGAATTCTAACTTATTTCAAAGCTTGCTATAATAAATAGTATGGCCATCATCAAAACATACTTAAATTTTCCTAACAATTTTCCCTTTTTCCATAAAATGTTCCTAACAATATTCATAAAATGTTCCTAACAATTTTCCCTTTTGATTATGCCAAAACCCTCATAAGCCCTGAACATAAGTGTATAAAATTTTCATAATAATCAATGTAATAAAACTCAAATTTTATTCATCCATGCAAGAATAAATGTAGGTTCAAAACATATTCAAGATAAAATTATATTTTGCTTAATTCTCGCTTTGTACCTCTTGAACTTTGTGGTATGGACCTCCTCCATATCTTTCCAATTGATTTCTCTCGAACTTACACTTCCCGTATGCCATAGAAGTATAGTTGGAGACTCCAAATACCCTCTTATCAAAGAGTTCTCAGAAAATCGTGCATATTCTCATTTGCCTTAGTTCTCCAAAGTATTTTTCAAGTCTATCCCTAGCTTCAAAGAAACTTGAGATTCTTGAATGCACTTCCCATTGTTCTTGTCGGTTCATTTTCCCCATAGATCAAGAATTTTACCATGTAATTAAAATCTTCTTGTTGTACACTAGGTAAATCTTTGGTCCTTCAGTAGAGGGGTATGGCTATACTTGGTCTATCAAGTTGAGTCGGATCCAAAGATGTCAGCCTCTTAACAACATTGTAAATTTTGGCCATATCGCTTCATCCTCTCATCCTCGATAGCTTAGCCACCCGCCCCATGCTTCATCTTATGCTTGATTTGGATACAGATCGCCTTGGACTCAAGATCTCTTACATTATCTATTACTTCAAAGATCATATTCTCCCTCAGACTCGTGAGTATGGAATGTTCTTTTCTCACCAAAGATATCCGTGTCCGCTGGTACCGCCGGGTGTTACCTCCGCCAAAGGTCGAATTTGTGTTGGCTTGTCGATCCTCTTTGGCCGATTTGATCCATGTCTTTGCCACCAACCTCGATCTATCTCTATCATCATCTCTTCTTTGATGGGATGGGAAAACCTATGCAGGTTCATTTGATCTCTTTTCCTCTCCTCTCTTGTCTTTCTTAGTCGTTCTTCACTTTTCATTTTGAATTCGTAGTTCTCTTCCGCCCCTTGCTCTAGCCGCTTCCTCGTTGAAGTTTGGGGTCTAACTGCTGATCCTTCTTCAGCTTATCATTGCTTTCCCTTTTTGGCAAAGATCATCCTTTGTTGTAGTAAGATACTGCTTGTAGCTTCGTGATGTACCAATCGTGAGCATCCAATTTGGACTTAATAGATTTAAACCTTGAGTCATGATCACCCACCTGGGTTACACTTCAAATCTTGTGCCAAAAGCAAGTTCCATGGACTCATTTTCTTGAGAAATGTGTCGCCTGAGTCCTCGCAAGATTGTTGGTGATATTGAGGTTTAATCGCTTCATCAGTCACCTTGTCTTTGCACAACAATGTTTTGTGCATCAATGTACTCAAGAATGCTTTGAAATATTTTCTCTATGGAGTGGCTTTCATCTTTAAATGCTAGAGTCATAGATCGGAGATACCGTGCTTGTTGTTCCAATTCTCACCAACAAGGTCGCTTTTCAAATGTCTCATTTGATATTCCAAAGGTTCATTTGAGTAAACTTGTGGCTGATATTAGCCTGCTCGTTCCTCTCGCTGTCCTCTCTGGGCCGTGATGTTGTAATGTGGGAGGAACCTCAATTGATTCTTGGTATTGTGCTGTTGGTTGAGTAACATCTACATCACCGTCTACTTTTTCAAGTACTTGAGTGGATGTGAGTTCTGGTGCATCACTGTCTCCTATTCCCCTTCCTTTGTGCCAGGAGTTGTCTTGACTGGTGTTGCAAAAATTGAGCCAAAGGTCCAATATCGTAGTTGGTTTAGCCGAGAGTCAATGCACAGCTTGTCGAGGTGTTGTCTTAGCCGGTGGGGTTGACTTTGGCTTATTCATGTGTTTGTAGAAAAGAGCTTAAGAAGATGTTATCATCAATTGCATCACCTATTTGTTCAAATTTTCTTGTCTTGGGCATCGCAGAGCCTTTGGATCCTTACCATCATCATTTTGATCAAAGACTCCTCATCATCATCATTATCACCATTATCATCATCATCACCGATTCATCACTGCCTTTGTCGTAGATCAGGGCGCTTTTGCTTTTGCCGCATCCACCATATCCCATAGCTGGATTCATCAAGTACACCAATCAGGGTTGTGATCCCCAGTCGTCAAAGAACCAAGCCTCATCAACAAGCATGTGTTCGTAGTCTCAAGTTGAAGTCTTGAGTCACCTTCTTTCCATTCAAGATATGCCGCACTTCGATCATCAATATAAGTTGCGCATAACCGTACGGGTTCTTCCGAGTTTCCTCATAATCTCTAAAGGTCTCCTCAGCACTTCCTTATTTCAAGTTGTTCATCCTCGCCCCACTTCTTCTTCCTCTTGTTGTTCCTCGCCTCTTCTTCTAATTCCTCTTCTTCTTCTTCATCGCTAACTTTCCAAACTCCTATGTGTCCAGATTTCTGAGCTCTTGGTTTGTTTCTTTGAGCAAAGGCAGTGATTCGCTAGGTTGCTTTCTCTTACCTCCTTATGTTTTCTTTGTCTGCTTGACATAGGTAAACATGATTTTGGATTCATGTAGCTTGTGGAGTTTTACAACAGGACTTGCGCACATTACAACAGTATAGTGTAATTGAATCCCATAGACTTTTTCACCCAAAAGTGTCCCTTTTTCTTCTTTCCTTCTCATGAGCCCTTTTGGTCGCATTGGCCTCTCTTGATTTGCTCTTTGATTCTTTGGAAGAAATAGTTGGCCTAATTGAATGCCAAATCTGTAGATGATTCACATCGACGATTCTAACCTCTCACATGGTATTATTTGCCCCTAACTTTCCTTCAATTGTTTTTCCAACTAAAGCACCGAATTTCATTGAAGGGTTTCTTCAAGGCTAATCTAAGACAGCTTGAGTTTCTTAGAGCCTGGTTTGCCATCTTAGCTATTTTTCCTGTAATCATCTAAGTTTTGTGGAAACAAGAGCCACTTTTTCTTGACCTTTATTAGAGTTTAAGGTGTTCATGAATTACCTTGGTCAGAATAAACCACTTCGCACTATTGACAGCTGCAACGATCCGGTCCTCACCCATTTCGACGCTTTCTTCAAAGAAATAGCCCATAAACAAACTTGGCTGTATTCCGTATGTGATTGAGGCTTTCATAACATATGTCCTTGATAGAGGATTTAGAAAGTCGACAATCTTAGGTTTTTGCATCCAGCTGCCAATCTTCATGCTTCTTCGCTATTTCCATATAGTTTTAAGTAGTGTTCTTCTTGAAAGAACTATCCAAAGGGCAATTGACTTCTCATATTGTTTTTCCAATTTGGGTTGTTGAAGAAGATGAAGCCATTGTTTGAGTGAGATTGAGATTTAGAAAAGGCTTTGATTTTGCAGAGAGTAGGGCTTATGTTTTGCAAGAGAGCGTAAAGATTTCTCAAAAATCTTTAAGTGTGGTTTAAATAGATGATTTTTGGTAGTGTGAATACTGGGAGGATTTTGTGATGTAATGGCGTGATTTTATGTATATTAATCATGGTATTTGAGTGTAAGTGGGGAGTGGATTGAGGTAAGTAATGATAAATCCCGGAATCGAGGCGCTTGTAATTCAAAAAATAATATAGTTACCTCCATGATTAAAAATTGATCTTCACGTGTGTAATCTTTCTCAAGAATCCTCCATAACTTCTTGATTTTCCACGGTATGAAATTGATTTAGTTCACACTTTAGTTTGTCGTTGGCTTCACTTTATTTCGTGGAGTGACTTGGTCAACTAGTGCCGTTGATGTGACTTTTTTACCGAAATGCTTGCTTGTAACTATTCCTAACAATTAGTGCGCTTAACTCACGAGTATTAATGCCTTATTCACCGGTGAAGTTACTTAGCTGATTACTCCGCTTAGTCGCTTCTTTAGTACTTAGTCAATTTCTATCATATCCAATTCAAAAGAATCTTTCATGACTCGAAAGTGGTTTTGTGAAAATGTCACCAATTGATCTTCAAAGGGTATGTATCTTAGAATAACATCTCCTTTTTCAACATGGTCTCTGATAAAGTGATGTCTCACATCAATATGCTTTGTTCTTGAATGCACATCGATTTTCAAAGATAGATATTGCACTTGTGTTGTCACACATGATTGTGATTGTCTTCTCCTCCATTCCATAATCCCTTAGCCGTTGTCCTCACCCATAGTACTTGTGCACAACAACCGCCATCGCTATATATTCTCGCTCAATGCTGATGCATATAGAATTTTGCTTTTGTCGAACCATGATACTAGTCTATCGCCTAACATTTGACAAAGTTCCAAATGGTGCCTTTTCTATCTATCTTGCATCCAAAGATAATCGTAGTCTCAATATGATATCAACTTGAATCCTCTATCTTTGGATAGAAAATTCCAACATTGATGGTGTTCTTCGATATTTGATTATTCTTTTGGTCGCTAAGATTTGATTCTTTTGGTTGAGCTTGAAATCTTGCACATACTCCTACCGCAAATGCTATATCAGTCCGCTATGCTTAAATAAAGTAAGGATCCAATGATTCCTTTGTAAAGTTTATGTTGGACATATTTTAAGTTTTAATGATGAAAGCGACTAGTCAAGTATAGAGCACATGCAAAAAGATGTTTAGATCAAATGTATAGGTTTATTGTAGAGTTTGATATTTGTATTGGTTTGATCAAACAAGCACCGTAAGTAGGTCACCGACTTTATCGCCAGACTGCCTAAGTCGCAGAGAGGTTCTAGTGAGTAGACTAACTACGGACTCCACAAGACCAAGGCCGAGGTTCAAACTCGCCATCAAGGCTAATGGATCAAACTTAGTATTTAAAGTCAAGGATATGGAATCGTAATTTAGGAAGTCTCAGATGACCTAAATCGATTACATATACCTTGTGTACAAGGTCTATGTTCCATATGTTAAGTGGTGATTGAACTTAGTGATGCTCGTAATGGTGTACTCTAACTTCACAATAAAAGTTAGATGAGTTAAGTCAATGTATGTTATAAAACACAAATTGACTTAAACTCCGCTGACAGAGATGTATTTCAATTAGTCGATATACTTAAGATATCTCATTGAGTATAATTTCGATTTAATCAAAGGTTATATTGGGAGATTAAAAGGATAAGGATGGATTACTAGCCTTGATTTCGCCAACAAATCAATGGTCAAGATAAAAGGAACATTGAAAGATTCGTAGCTTTATCCATTGGATACAAGTCAAAGGTGGACAATTAAACCGATGTAAAGCTTAATCGACAAAGTCAATCACCCCATGAATGCAGACAAAAAGCAAGTCAAGATGGATACAAGTCTGAAACGGCTATGTTTGAAATTCAAACATAAGTCACAGGATTCTCGCCTATAAATAGAAGACTTCTGATTCAAATACAAGTGATGAAGATGAAAATTAAGAAGCAAATAAAATATATTTGAAGCTGTCAAGAAAATCACCCTGCTGACATTCACTGAGCTTTAACTGACTGATCAAGAAATTTCTTCAAGTGTAACCTGCTATCAAGTTACATCAAGTATACACACTTGAAGACATCAAGCTCAAGTCGACAATCGAATCATTTATTTCATTCAATCTTTCTTTTTACAAGAAACTCGCCAAGGCAGAGAAGCAATTTAAATGTCAAGAATTTTTTTTTATGGTGGAGTCAGTGAAGAGGCAATCCTACCCTCAAGGACCAAGTGGAATACTTTGGAGCAAAGAATCCAACTCTGCTTCAAGTGTTCACTTTGAAACCATAGTCATTGGTGAAGGAAAAAACAACTTAGGATTTTTGTAATCGCAAACCTCAAAGATCTCTAGTGAATTTCTCCAACATCACAAGTGAGAAGAGTGGACTGACAGATACACCACCTGGGAACCACTATAAATCTTGCCTACTTGCTTTCGCATTTACTTTCTATTTTTAGTATACAAATCACATCAACCTACTAAAACTAGCAACTGAATCACACACTTACACTACTGAGTATCAAATACTTAGTATCATTCTTTTAACAACAAGTAATAAGCTTAAATTAAATATATTCCACCGCAATGTATTCAAAGAATATCAACAGCTAGCAACCATCGAGTGGTCGCAGACCATCGAAAGCAATAAGCAAAGCATCGACTCCATCGAGTCCACAACTCTAAAGTTGTAAGTGTTAAGTTTATTCACCCCCTCTAAACTCAACCAAAGCCTTTTAAAGCGGACCAACAATTGGTATCGTAGTAGTGCTTTCGCTCAAGTAATCATACTTGTTGTGCTTATGAAAATACTTTGAAAACTTTTTCAAGTTTCTCGATTTTCAAAGCTTTGCATCATGGATAACAACCAAGATGCCAGGACTATGTTGATGTGTTCCTTAGATCGCTTTGATGAGTATAAATGTCGATGCAGCTTATTTAGCCGCAAACACATGATGAAATGATGGATGTGCTGACCGATGGACCATTGGAGATTACAAAGCTATTCACAGGCGTGAAACTGATGTTCCAAAGCCAAAAAGAGAGTGTGGTGTCAAGATAGAAAAGAGCAAACCTCAAATATAATCGCTATCGATATCATTTACGTAACTTTGATAGCAATATGTACATGAAAGTGAAGGATTTCAAGACCGCAAAGAACTTTGGGAAAAATTACAACTTATCTATGAAGGCAATCGATGCTATAAAGAAAAACAAAGTCAAGCAGCCAAAAGAAAGTTCCAAGATTTAAAATGAAATCAAATGAAACCATTGAGCAAATTGAGTCAAGACTATTGCTATCATGGATGAACTCACCCTAATGAATATAGTATATACAAAAGAAGAGATCAACACAAGAATCTTAGAAGTCCTACTTATAAAGGAAGTTTGGGAGATGAAGGTTACTCCCATCGAAGAATACTGGTCTACATGAAGAGGATACCTTCAAATTGTTTTCTTGATTTCAAAGCATATGAATTAAGTAAGAAACTTGTTCCCGAGACACAAAGGAAGAGCTAAAAATCATCGTGATTGGTCAGCATTATAATGAAGAATCATCCGTGGTCAAGATGATCTACTGATGAAATGCAAGAACAAATAGCCCTACTGAGCAAGAAGATCTTAATTATGAAATCGTGGAGGGGTTCTCCAAGGAATTTCACCAAGAAATCAAGTGAAAAGAAGATGAGAAGAATCCAAGAAAGATTAATGATTATTTGTGCTTTCATTGCAAAAACAAGGACACTTCAAACCAGATCGCCCCGACTTGAAATGTAAAAGGAACCCGATTATCTCAGGCTTCAATCAGAAGAAACTCGGACATTTCTGCACTGATTGTCCGCACTTAATGGTAAGAACAAAATCAGCAAAG
>JAOBSW010000074.1:0-89270 GCA_026214975.1 Gentiana macrophylla | reverse complement strand
ATGAATAGTGATGTAAAGCAGTCAAATGGGACAAAAACTAGGAACGGTTATATTTGAATTTCCAATAGAAGTCACATGCATTCCTACCTATAAATAGAGGACTTTCAACTCGTAAAAAACGATGATTGAAAAACTTTAAGAGAAAAATATAAGAGATAATTAAAATTGAAAAAGCACCTGCTAAACCTCTTGAGCTTAATCTTGCTGATCAGAGAAATCTTCAAGTGTATTTTGTATTCAAAGCTACATCAAGTTTACACACTTGAAGATCGCAAGTCTGGCGATTACATCATCCTAGTCAAGTCGCCGCAATCAATCATTTACTTGATTCATTCTTTAATTTATAAAGAACTCTGCAAGAAGACAAAGAAGCATCCGTTGGTGTGAAATCACGTTGTTTGTGGTGGATCCGGTGAAGAGGCAATTCTACCCTTCAAGGACCGGTGGAAGACTTTGAGCAAACAATCCTACTTGTTCCAAGTGTTCAGTTTGTGAAGCCATAGTCATTGGTAAAGGACAAGCAATCTTAGGAATCTTTGTAATGAGATACATCAAAGATCTCTAGTGAATTACATCCAACATCACAGGAGAAGAGTGGACTGACAGGATTACACCACCTAGAACCACTATAAAATCTGGCCTACTTACTTTCTCGCACTTACATTCTACATTTAGTTTATTATACACATCATCCTCTTGAATCTAGCAACCGAACTCACACACATACACTCTCGAGTATCTAATACTTAGTATCATATTTCACAACAAGCTTCAAGGCTTTATTTTTATATATATCCATTTGCACAAATTCAAGAAACTCAATCATCAAGAGAACTCACATGTATCAAAGAGACTATCGAGGTATCAAGAGATCTTCAAGCATCAAAGAAATTCTTGAAGTTCTTTGAGTTTGTTAACTCCAAAAAGTTTGAAGTGTTAAGTTTATTCACCCCCCCTCTAAACTTAACCAAAGCCTTTTCAAGGGACCAACACCCTACTTGCTCTGTCTTCTTCGTGGCCCAATCCTTATCTCCTCCGTGGCTGCAAATGTGAAGACGGTGAAAGATCGACATGGGTAAGGATTTGATATGTTTGGAGAACGGTGGGTTTGAGGGCTGCATCCCAATCCATCCAAGAGGAGCAGGTTTGTTTCTCATTCTCGCATATCATCTAAATCATCTTTTCATCTGCAATTGTTGTAACAAATATGCTTCTTATCAATTCACGTCGCCCAGGATCTTTCACAAGGATGTAGTCTTTGATTAGGTTTTTTTTTTAAAAATATTTTGATGCATTTCTTCATTTTACAGTTTCTGTGGTTCTCTGTTATTAATTTCTTTAGGTTATGTATATTAGAAGAGGAGAAAGGCTTCTAACCATTGTTTTGAAAGGTTTGTGATACATATTATTGTTTATTTTTAACAACTTCAATTTTACGTCTACCTCTTCATACAAAGAGAATTGATTTTTTTTTACTCAACTTGAGAATTGCTGGTGCTTCAACTACAACTTAGCTTATGTGGTTCATCCTCGACTCATGAAGGCATGATTTAGTGTTTTTCTTTTAATAATTCCTGCTGCTACTGTCTCTCTATATGCATAATTAGGATTCGTTTTCTCCCAATTTTCCTCCGTTTTTTATTTTTATTTTCAGAATGAGAACAAACATCCCTTCAGATTAGCTTTCTTATGGCTGAATCCGAGTTTTACAGTAAAGGAGCACGATCCAAACAGGGACGACTCAGTTGTGAAATCCGCTAATTAGAGTAAGTTTCTACATTTCTTGATTTCTCTACTGTTGTTATATATGACAATTTTCTGACTGCTGAAGTTTAGTTGTCTTGGATCGGAATTTCCCTGATTTAAGGACTAGAAATCAGAGTAAGACCCCTACAGTTACGTATCAAAGGTGGTACTTTAGGTGATTAAGCCGATTCCCTGGCAAACTGATGCACCGAAGGTGTAAAGTGCAAGTAAAGGACCAGGGCTCTAGCACTTTTGTTTTGTGAAAAGAGAATTTTGTCATTGATATCCATATTTAAATACCTAATGATTTACAAGCTTGCGGTTCGGGACATAGACATAGGCATTAACTTCCTGGCTACCCTGCTTTGCTTGTTCAGCAGAATTTGGAATGTGCAATACCAGCTCATCAACAACTGCAGGTACCATGCAACAACCAGGCCTTCCACCCAGAAAGCAACATCCTCATCACCAAGAAGATGTCCTATCGATTGAGGAAATGTTTGGGTTTGATTTGGATTATCGGTTTGTGTCACTTACAGGGGAAGGAGAAGAACTAATGTGACAAGGTTCTGCAGATTTTGAAAGCCCCTTTTCTTTGTTAATAAGGTAAAGATTTGGCTACCTTTTATTCTCTTTTCCCAAGTGTAGGATGTGCATGAATTTTACAGTTTTGTTTTCAAATGATGTATTGGAAAAAGGTGTTCACAGCCTTGGTTTAGTGTATTTCCTTAGCATCTATTGAATTCCCTTTTGAAAGTGATTTGGCAAAAGTGTGATCAGAAGCCTTTTGAGATTGTTCTTTGTTAAAACAATTTAGTACATATGTTTCGAAATGACACTTTTACAGAGAGACGTTTGAAGTATGTCAAATAATATTGGCAAGTAGCCGGGACATATGGATAGGTACGACAGAAAAAAGATCATACCATTCTTCAAACTTGTATCATACTTGACGCATGTACCTTATTTATTCATGGTACTTTTTTTTCTCATCGTTTTCTTCCTACTCTAAATTTCAATGCATATATTCGACTATAACAGCTCTTGATTTTTTCACCAACGCTAAAACAAGATCCCTTAGTAATGCAGCCTCAAGTACTCTGAAAACACTCAAGCTCAAAATTAATTAGCCTCTTGGCTTATAAGTATCTTTTGTGTTAATGGTCTTACATGTACTATTGCCAAGGGAATAATAACTTACCTACTCCTGATTTTTTTCTCTCCCACCCTTGGCCATTACTAACGCACAAACTTTTTACCTAATGTAACGAACAATTTAGAGGGCAAATATCGCATGCGAGCACGGTGACCTCCTACTAATATTTATAATGCAAAGATGAACGTAACTTTCAACAATCTTCATATGTTGAGAGTCAAGACGTCGCTTAAAAGTGGACTTGTATTTTGTAGGCTTATTGTCAAAAAAGACAATTTGAACATAGAAATATCGCAAAAAGAAACGATGAAATATTTTTACTGATAAAATGTCATATCCTTATTCCACTGTGATAGTGAAACATTAGATTTGAGATCGATTCATTGCGAAGAAATGAGTGGATTTCGGGTTATTAATGATGGATTTGTTCTTATCACCCAATTTATATTTTCATTTGTCACGATTCCGATATTTCTTATTTTTTTTGTCGCTTTTAAACAACTCCTTTTTTATATGGTTTGTACGGAAGACGTATTAGATGTATGAACATATTACAGGCACAGTAAAATTGACTATGAAACGAGCTTAAAAATCTAAAATCCGATAAATGAGTGAGACAAAATTTCACATTGTTTATTTGTTTGTTTTGGCATTTTAATTCTTAATATAAACAAGGTCTGTACTCTTTAGTGTTAATTTTGTCTTAGATGTATAATTGAGATATATCATTAATTTTATGGGGAATGGGGAGAAAAAACGATATTTTAATCAATTCGGAGAAAAGACCATTTTTTTCAAACTTTTGTATAAAGAAAAAACTATTTTATTTTATTTTTTTAAATTTTCTGACGCCTTTTTTCCGAAAAAAAAAAACCAATACACTTTCTCTCCCATCCATCTTTTTAAACTCTCATATCTCTCAATCTAGAACTTCAAATTTGAAAATTCTTTCACCAAATCTTTTCTTTTTTCATGCTCTTTATTTTGAGACCACATTCAAAATATTCCGACGTAATTTCAGAAAATCCGCTGTCGAAATTCACTATTATTCGAAATTCACCTTCGAAAGTCACTGATTTTGGGATTCACGAGAGATATTCACAGAGTAAATTTCGTCAGTGAATCTCACGAAAAATGATGTAATTATATCGAACCAAGTCTCAAAACGAATAGCATCAAAAAAAATAATAAATCAGTGAGATTTTTATCACGTTTGGATACCTAGATCAAAAGATTTAGTGTTTGGCGAGGAAGGAAAGAAAAAAAGCGGGCAGGGTCCGTTCCAGCGCGTCCGATTTTATTTGTTTATTTAATTTTTTTGGGTTTTTCTTTTAGGCTATAAAAATTATGAGAGTTGTCATTTTCACTGTAAAAATATTGAAATTCATCTCTTTACGTAAAAATATTCCAAATGCTATCCTTATATCTAATTCTCTATTAATTTTATAAATTCTATTGTGTATAATGTATAGCCTAAACGGAGAAATTTTTATTAAGCCAAATCCATGTCATGCGGTGAAATTACATCATGCGGGAAGTGTACTCCCAACCAAGGCGACCATTTTGTCGAAGCCGTGTCCGACCAACAAATTCTCACGGGAAATCAACGGTGCACTTGACAAAGGGAAAGACGAAGAAATAAAATACGGCAAAACTCCAAATAGTCTGCGTGCTAAGCAACTAAAAACCGAAAAATCATCCGACGGTCTCGAAAGTGCTTGAACACATGGAAAGCAATCGGTTTCAAAAGTAACTCTAGCAAGGGCCAACCGGGATCTCAAGTCTTATGCCTGGGTTTAAATGGTACGAGAAGGTTGCTAAAATCGAACCAGTCGTGTCCCTATGGATCAGACCCACACCAGAGCCCGACTCCATGGAAGAAGCGTCCAAGTTACACTTCCAACTACTAGCAATAGGCACACTCCATATGACTGGATGGGCAAGGCCCTCTGGCTGTACGGAGGTCGAATCCAAAGCCTGTCTATACTCCACTGCCCCAACAATGGACACAGCAACCTGTAGTCGAGAGACATGGATGGGCGCGGCATCAAAAACCGCAATACACCGGGCCCTCCATAGATTCCAAATCAACATGAGAAAAATGGAGACCTCATCCGGGGTATGCCTCTTGATGACCAAAATTGTAACGACCAACCATAACCGCAGTAGTACCGGGTTGGAAGCGATATAAAGTGAGCAAGGTCGTATCCCCGAGGAATCAATCGAGTACCAAATTAGTTATCCAACTTAGTTTAGGTGGATCAAAGGTTGTTCAAGTTATCAATTATACTCCGTCAACAATTAAACGTACGGAACTTATAAGAGAAAAGCATAGCCAATACATAATCCAATTGAATACTTTCACCCCTCTAATCGACTATCTCGAGAATGAGCTTAACCAACCAACCAACCTAATGATCATATCGACTCATTCATGGGTGAAAACTCCTAAGATAGTGTAAGATTCCATGCAACAATCAAACACCCTTTGCCTAGTTCAACGAATTCCTCCTTTAAGGATTTAACTAACCAAAACAAGATTAACGCGCTAGAGTTGCCTAATTTCACAACCGAATCCTCACTCCCTAATCAATCTAAACAACTCAGTTGATTATAAGAAATGATCTTAGAACCCTTTTTCCCACACTCCTACGCAACATACATTTATAAAAGTGGTGTGGTGTTCATGAACTAGGTGATCAAGCAAATTCAAGAACTAAGAAAAGTTTTAAGACATGAATTCATCAATATAACAACAATTAGACACTACCCATTCTCAATTTCATCGATTAAAGGTGATTTCTTCAACTTTCTTATGACTTAGCTATGATATGTTTAGCTACTCATAGTAAAATAAGAAATAACAATCAAAAAGAGAATCAAAGCCATAAAACAAGAAAGAAAACTATATTAATTACCAAAATCTGAAGAAGATTACGTTTCTTCAATCTCCATACAAACCCATGTCACATGGTGAAGAAGAAGATCCAAAAATGCAAAAATAAAGTTGATTGAGCTAAAATCTAAGCTTAATTTAGCTCAATCTAAGAAAAGAAAGTGTAGAAATTAATCTAGGGATCAAAGGGGAAAATTTCGACCTAAAAGATGTAGGAGTCCTTAAGAGTACAAGTGTAAGAGTGTGAGAAGTTGTGTTAAAAATCTGTTGCAAAAGTATTTCTATGTGCTCAAAAGTGTGTAGAAAAATGTAGTTTTGGCGTGCCCCGAAGCTGTCAGCGCACACTGAAATGGTTCTGTGACTTTCTGTAGCCTCTGTTGCATCTTGGCACGCCCTAAAGCGGTTCTCTGACTTGCTGGAAATTCTATTGGATCTTTGGCGTGCCCCAAAGCTTTTGGCGCACGCTGAATACCTCCATGCTCCAAATTCTTCTCTTTTCTTATTTTCTTATATCTCCAAGCCTTGGTTTCATCTTTATACGCTCCATTCCTTATTTCCTGGCTTACGAACACCTATATCCTCGTGTCACAACATCTAACAAATATTGAGCATAACTCGCATGATAACTAGGGCTCGAGAAAAGGCCAAAACACCGTAAAATACCGAGGTTTTCAATCTAGTTGACGGTTTACCTCATAGTGGATGTGCAATGTGATATTGCCCTATATATGGTCTAAAACTACCCGAATAAGCCAAAATATCATAAACGGGTTAAAACATGCATCGGAGCACAATAAAGTTGACTCTCATCAACCACCCCACTTAGTGTTTGCTCTCCTCGAGCAAAATCTACGGTATAAAAGAGGCCAAAGAGTCAATGTTACACGATAGGTCAAGCCAATCACAAATCAAAGATAACCGACAAGTAGATGACTAAATACATGCAACTTAACCCTACCTTATCAAGTAAACGGGATGTGTGTGTGTGTGTGTGTGAATAGCTTCTCCTACATTTAACACGGTTCACCAGTTTGGATTCTGGATGCTTGGTTATTGCGACTACACCATAGGCTCATACTTCATAAGCATCTCCACAAATTGGGGCTAACCGAGGCCAATCAAGGTCGAGTAGGACTTACACAGTTGTAACGTTAGGCTAGGGACAGAACTAACCGAAAGGAATTCTTGGGGAATAATCAACAAAGACATAAATACAAGCAAGCTTAATCATGGGGTGTATAAAAAAATGTAGCTAGCTCTACCCTTCTCTAGTTATCTCACAACTAATCTAGAAATATGATTCATGAAATGAAAAGCCATATCGCACTGTGTCTTATGTGTAACGAGGCAAAAATGTAAAAGAATCATGTTTCCACACTAAAGACTCAACCCAAACACCAAACATCATATAACAAGTCAATACATTAGTCATTTATACTTGGCTTTCTTTGACTCAACCTTTATTACATTTTTTTGAACTTTATTGCCAGCTTTCCTTTACTTTTCACTTTTGATATTGATATTGATTTTGATAACATCTTTTTTTTTTTTTGGAAAAACTTCAATATACAATTTAAATAGGTTTGAGTCACAGGCCATCACATACATACTATATAAAAATGAGCTCCCATGCTCTAAATCATGAAATGGCTTGTAAAAACCAACTCCTCTATACATACGTACTCCTTTACCACCCCACACTTGCTTTAGCAAGTGTGCTCGAAATGAAAATATTAAGCTTGACACGTAGGGTGTCCAAGGGAACGTAGACCATAAATTAGGCTTAGGGTCGGGAAATTATAGGCTAAATCATGAAGGCTAAATGTCGGATGGGGGTCTAACCATCTAACCAAGGCTTAAAGGGGCTACTGTGGAATATGTTATGGGATGGCTATTTGGCTCAGTCCGGTCAAAGAAATGCTATGACTTGTCATCCCGAACTCTACCAAGGTCGGCATTTCTATTTCATCTCGGTTATTGATATGAGTTCTAGGTAGCGAATTGTGCCTAAGTCTACCATAATCGGTCACTAGTTACTATGGTTCATGAAATTGAAGCTATACATGCGTGAAAATCTTGCGTCCAAGATAAGATAGTAAGCTAAGTAGCATGCATTTAAATGTTCACTAAACCGTTTATCCTATCAATGTGATGGCTCAACATACGAATGCAACATCAAAACCATGGAAAATTTTAAAAATTGCTCAATTTTACTAAAGACGTGACCAAACACTAAGCAAACAACACGTGGCTATATTTTAAACAATGAAGCACATACATATAGCTAAGCCGACCACCCCCCCAATTTAAATATAACATTGTCCTCAGTGTGTGAATGATTGAGGAAAAGTAGGCTTAGCTAAACCCGGAGAAAAGCGCAAACAGTGGACATGACGTTTCCTAGAAAGCTCTATCTCAAACATCCACACCTATAAGAGAAATACAAAGAAACACATGCACGGGGAACATCCACCGTGCCAAAGATAGGCAATAGATATCGGGGATACAAAAATAAATCATGTCATGGACATCATGATATGAAACCAAAAGGGTGAGTAACGACTCGGACTATATGTGATGAGAATTTAGAAGAAAAGAAAATCATCATCGTCCATGCATTCATACGGGCCAAAACGGACCAAGTAGAAGCGTCCAGGAGTGGTACAAAGAAAAATGACAAAGTAAAAGTAATAGTCATTTGCCCGTAAGGGCTTACATCTCCAAAATATTCAAAAGAAACAGAATTAGTACTAGTCTAAACGTAGATTGGCTATGCAAAAATAAAGTCCTAGATGGAATCTGGATCATCGAGCAAGAAATCGTCAGCTGGATCTGTGGTGGAATCTGGATCAGCGGAAACCTATGTTAGAGCAACTCAAACTGACTGACCCCTCAATGGTCACCAAATCTACCGATGCATCAACTGCCACATTTGTGCCGCCTGCACCCTGAACTGATGTGTCTGCAACCTCCGCACCCCCACCATAAAAGCTACCATCAGCAGAATTTGTATCCTCCTCACCACTCTCTGTGGAACCATCACTACTGTCACCATCACCCTCACCACCCTTATGAGTCTCAGTATCCCTGGCTCCCATTTCAAGAAATCCAGCCCTGGTGATGAAGGTATCTAGTTCTTTAGGATAAACATAGGAAACAACAGAATCACGGAGAATACCCTCGACAGAAGAGCCACCAGAAACATGCAAGGCCTTCACAATGCCAGCAAGGACGAGCCTTTGATCCTCCGCAGCAGTAGTATACATGTGCCTCTCGAATGTCGAAAGAGTGGAGGGAGGTGGGACAGAAGATCGGCTATGGGTGGCCGAGGAGCTCAAGAAGGAAGAGGGATATCTCGAGGGCATACGGATAGTACGTGCTAAGGGGACTATGTCGAACAATCCTACCCAATTTCTTGGTGCTAATGTCATCATCATCGTAAATGAACTTGAGCACCATGGGCTGGCTCGCAAATGAGGTGAGGAAAGATAATATTCTTAGAGTGGTCATCATGAACATCGTTGAAGGAATCGTACATAACTTTACCATCATTGGATGGAAGGTTGAAGTGTAAAGTAAAGACCAAGTCAAAATCGGGAAGCTTGAGGTTGGTAATGTTATCAAAAAGTTAGAGGCGGTTAAGGATAAAATGGGAAATCACTCGAGAATCAATGGACCATTCTGGAGCACTAATGTCTAGCCATACTCCCATGTTATTAAGGTTCCACGGGACGTCCGGGCAAAGGGCCAATCTTCCCTCCTCCTAATGATCCACACACTCGGCTTTCTTAGAGGATTGTTTGGTAATGTTCCTCTACGGGGGCGTCGGGGATGCGATAGTGTTTGTTAATAGCCTTGGGGGAAAAGGGAATGTAAAAACCCCTAATGGTCACCACCTCATGCTCATGATCAACCACCAAGAAATTGGTCCAAAACTCACGCACAATGGAAATATTGGGTGGAATCGTGAGTGTGGTTAAGAGTTTCTCCTATTTAGGCACTGTAAGGCTCTTTTTGAAGTTTTTATCGACTGATGGTTGAAATAGTGCCCTAAACCCAATCGGGTTGGACCGGATCCGACCCGGTCGGATCATTTCTACTATTTCTTTATGTTTATACATATAACAAATGACTTTTCTGTTGTCATATATGTGTTCTTTTAAAGAACCAACTCTGAATTGTTATGTGATAACATCCTTAGTATTAAACTGTGATAGAGATACCATGATAGTGATTATGGTTAATGAGATCTCTAATCTCTTTACTAAGTTTGATACTTAAATGTCTCTAGGCTGATGTACTATTAAACAGGGAATTGGTAGTACAAACAGACTAGCACGTATTAGATGTCTTCTGTCTTTAAAGGCATGGATAGATCTCATCTATCAAAGTGTAGAGACACTTGGATTGTACGTGGACGTGTATTAGAGAATACGTACTTTAGACTGACCCACTTACACTGTTAAGTATCACACTATGTGGCGGTTGTGTAATTATCTTTAGGACCGGAGTCTACATGGCATCACGGTGTGGATTGTCATGCTTTGACACTATTGAGGTTTCCCCTAACCATAGGGCGATCAAGTGGTAGTGATTGGTTGTGATACTGAAGCATGCGGAGTATACATGTATGGTTGTCTGGGAATCGCGTACCCTATCAATATGGGTGAATATCCGAAATGTCCTTTTTATAAGGAATGTCTTACTCTCGTGAATCTTTGCAATGTGGAAGTAAATGAGTTACTTCGAGAGAGCATGATATCCAGATTATAAGATACGGTCGTTAATGTTTGACACTCGACGTACGACCGTACGGATATTATAACAGCGATAGGATTGTAAGTTACAAGGTAACTGTTTCACATGAAAGGTAGCTCTTCCGATGATTTGGGGGTAACGGTGTGTTTCTAGACGCTATCCCATGATCGTTATGCATGAAAGGCATTTTCGTAATTTTCACTTTGTGTCTACGGCCAACATATTCGGAAGCCTATCGGGTCACACACATATGAACATCTAGCCGGATTAAAATGTGGTTATAGTTGATAACCAAATAAGAAAGGAATTTATCTCACGACTATAAAGGTTATAGTGGTAAATTAACATGGTGGTATTTATTTATTATGAATAAATATAATACAAGATATTAATTGTGTTGTTTGATTAAATATATGTTTATTGATACATATATTTCGAAATATGTATATATATGATATACATGTATTTTACAAATTAATTAATCATAATTTTATATTAACTTAAGAAAATCTCAATTCCCAAATTAGTGGGAAGGGGACGCCTAATTCAAAGTGTATTGGATACATTTGAGTTGTGCAATTTAGTTAATAAGATTACCATAATATTCATATTAAATATTAATTGATTTTGAAAAAATAGATTTGGGGTAACAAGAAAAGTCAATATAAGATATTGACAATATATTTAAAATATTTAATATAGGATATTAAATTTAATGAGACAATTCAATAAAAGATATGTTCCTTATTTTATTACGAAAATGTTTTCTTTCTCCTCAATTTACTAGGAAGATAATCCCAATCAGACGGGGAATCATAAGTGGCGCCCCAACACCTCTATAAGATTGGGGATGGCTAGCTCTTTTGTACATCACAATTCCAAAAGCTAATAGTTCTTGTGAAAAATAGAGAGCTTCTTAGAGAGAGTTTTGAGAGAGAGAAAATGCCGGTCTAGTAGCCGGATTTTTCTAGTAGCAATCCAATGGTGGATTCCGACGGGTTTTTCGTGTGGACTAGTGGTAGAGGCCGAACACTTGGGTGGCTCCGTGCACAACTACTCTCCTTAGACGGTCAAAGCGTCGATCTTTTAGATCAAGCAAGGTAACCACCGTCTTTAGCCTATTTGTTTATTGCTTAAACGAAGTCGATCCTGGTCAAAGGAAATATATTTTTGAATTCCGCTGCGTTCCCGCGTAGATTTCCTAACAGTGGTATCGGAGCGAGCTTCGAGCTTAAGAAATAAGCATGTTAATATGCATAGTTAATTTTATCGTTTAAATCACGTAATTAAAAGATGAAAGATTTTAGATTCGCAAAACGATACACGAAAAGAATAAAAAAAAAGGAGATCGGGTGGTGCTCGGCCTACTGGCGGCGGCACCACACCATCCAATGGCCGCGGCAATTTTTGGCTGTCGGTTGGCGGTGCTTATGAGTCTCTTCCTTTTGTTTTGTGTATTTTGTGTTTCTATATGGTTCATAGTTGTGATTAATATCTCTTTGTTTAGTTATGTCATATGGCTAACTAATGATTCAAATAGTTTGGGTCATTGGGATGCCGCATGGCATTAAAATAATAATTACTTTTCCAAATATTTGATTTGGGAAAAAGCAAAGGCCTAGGCTACTTTCAAAATTTTGATTTTGGAAAATGACCAGACATATCAACCAAAATATTGGCCTTTCCAAATTTTGTTTGGAATAGGTCTAGGACCTTTATCAAAATATTTGATTTTGGAAAAGGCTGCAGCTTCTGTAGCCATTTTCAAAATTTTGATTTTGGAAAGGGTTAAGGAGATGCTTTTGGTTTAGGAAACCAAAGGCATCCCTTTTAATTAGGAATCAAAAGAAAAGAAACAAAAGATACTTAATTTTAATTTTGATTTATTTTAGAATAGTTCTAATTAATTAAAATCGTTCAAAATTAACCGTTAATTTTATTTCGATTGAAATCATTAATTAATTAAATGTTAATTAGTTAATTTATTGGATAAAATTATTTAATAGATTAAACGTTAATTGATTAATTAAGACGCAAGTAGTTAAGTTTTAATTTTATATTTTTCATAAGATGTTATTGTATGTATTATATATTGTGTAGATAATATGATTATATGGACCCCGATTGATCATTGACTCGACAAATATGATAGATGTGAATGATTTTATTTTTTCGTTGGTTTAAAAATTGTACTAGGCCGTTATGAAGAACGTGACCTAGTTTATTTTTTGCATTTATCCCATTCCCGTTGGCTCCTCCCGTGTGTGTCGGTGTATTTATTTTATTAGATAGAATTAAATGTAACAAGAATGGAGCAGAAGACGGAGACCAAAGAAAGAAGAATAAATATCTCATTGGAGAATTGCGCATTAAAGATCCTATTGCCGGTTGCAGCTACCTTAGATTGTGACCCGCGGTTTCATCAGTTTGTATTCGAAACCGCACCTAGGAAAAATCCATGATCATACCGGTTACTTTACGCATTTATTTATCTTGTGCTTGTATTTATTTTATATGATACGATAGATGCATGACTAGGCACGATCTAGATAAATATGTAGGATATATATATATATATATATATATATATATATATCTGTAGAGATAGATATATTTGCTGAGACCGTAATGAATTAATTAAGAGAATTAATTTGAAGTTAATTAATTTACGAACATACTTCCACAATAAAAATCGAGTTATATTTGTCTCCCAATATTATAATGACGGTGAAGAGCTCTTGTTCGGATCCAACTGATCGGCCCTCGTCGGGAGTTAACCTACCTCGGGTATATCGTCGTTATAGAGATATGATCGTTATGAGATCTAATGAATATTTGGGTTACGACACGACTAAGAATCTTGCGGTGATTGGCCCTCGTCAGGACCGACTGATTTTAGAGACAAGGGGTTGACTATCACATAAGATGTGAATTGTCAAAGAGTTGACTAGTCAACCACCAAGAGTCATATAGAGATTTGGTAAAGTGTTACCTACCTTTCGAATTATTCCGGTTGATCACCCTCGTTGGGAATCGAGGTAACTGTATGGATCTTGGCCACTAAAGAATTTTGAAAGATTCTTGAAAGTCAATTGGGAGTAGTTGACTAGTAGGAGAAAAACCATAAATTAAAAGACCATTTTAGATTTTATGTGTATAAACAAAAACAACTGCTTTTATCTTTATTTTATTTTGTAGTTTTTAGCAAACTTTATATTTATGTTTTTGTTCTCGATTAGTAAAACCAAATTATGATCAACCTTTTGGAAAGCGTTCTTAAGTAAGGTTAAGTAATTTTAATCCTTTTAAAATAAGCAATGACAAGGGCAACCCGTTATAGCGATTAGAGACAAGGGACTACATATTCGATGGAGTGCTCCAAGACTTTAATTGTTAAAGAAAACGGAAGCTAATGATATTGGATACGATCCAATATGATCATTCGATCATACAATGACAATTAATTCAAACGTTGGATAAGAATGACCACATCGAATTTTGGAAAGGTTGTTTTCAAAATTGTAAGAATTAAGTATCAACTTATTTCTTTTAATCATTGTTTGAAGGTTAATTAAATAGTTCATGTTTTGAATATGATTCAAAAGGTTAAATAAACTATTTTATAAACTTTAGATTTTCTTTATGGAATGCAATTAAAGACATAGCTCTTGTGATCTTTCTTAAGTCTTATGAAGACTACACTAATAAATATTTACAAGTGCTTAAAGGATTGAAAGGAAAGTTAGGGCATGTGCTTAAATTGAGAACTTATTGAAGTTTCTATTTTAGGCAAGTGTGTTGAGATAAATCTATCTAATCTCAAGTCAACTCTTGGATATATGATATCTTAAATTAGAAAGATTAAATACGGAATACACTTGAGATATGGAAAGTGAAGCAAACACTACGACTTTTTCGGTTTTGTGTTACGAGTCTAGTAAACTGATAAGGGGAACTAAATAAATGTTATTATGTTCGGTTCTTACGAAGAACACAAGTTCGATTATTTGTTACGATTTAGCGAGATATATTCAATTGTAAGGAATAAATGTTATTCCGATAAAGTTGAAAGGTCACTGAACCTAACATACTAGATTGATGTCACTATATAGTTGATATAAGTGAAAAATCTCAACTGAATATTTGTATGGCTGTTATCCTTGATTTGAGGGTGTTCTAGGTACAGTCTCTATGGAAGGGAAGTGTGTAACCAAACGTCATTCTGATGATGATGAACCATATGATTATGAATCATGTGGGTTATACGTATCTTATCCAAAGAGGACTAAGATACCCTTTTAAGAAAAGGTTATGAAACCTAGAAGATTGACTAGAGCCTAAACATATTGATGTTTGTTGGCTTCTGACAATTTATACCATAAACAATTGTTTATCTCTCTCTTGGACTATTTTTTAGAAATAGTTGAATGTACTTATTGAAGTACAACAATTCAGAAAGCCCAAAGTGTTCGAGCTAGTATGAATATGAGATTGATGAGCTACTTAGGAATTAATCTCCAATTGGACTGAAGTAATTAATACCTAAAGGGTGTTTCAAAAAGTCGTGCGAGAGAATAAGATTCTCCCTTGAAGGATACCATTTTTGGGATACACAATTAGATTGTGTTCCTGAAATGGAAACAACACTTTATATGATAAAGGTGTGATGCAACCCATGCAAAGTATTCCTTACCCGTTTCGGGATAGTGCCCTTATACTTAACCAAGTTCCATATTAGATATGGAAGGGGATAATGTCGAATCTATCTTAACCGATGATTTGAATTTGTCATAGGCAAAGTCAGAAAGGCTTGGAGCCTAGTACGACATATGCAACTTTGTGGAATATCATAGCAAGTACGCTAGATATTATTTAATCGTCCGCGGAGAAAAAGGTGTTTGTCTCCAAACACTCTGTCTTCTAGAGGAAGTGTTTCTACCAAAGAAACAAAGGGGAGTAAATTTAGATCTTAAAGGTAGTTTGAGAACCACAAGGAGATATTCAATCATAGGAACGTGAGCGGATGCCATATAGTGATGAGGTGTATAACCTTTGCTCAATGCACACAAAAGTTACAGTAAGTCTCTGGATAACCACAAGCCTGAAAAGGCTGCTAATATGTTCATCTTGAAGAATGAATATCTCACGGCTTATGAAGGAATGTTTGCAAGGCAAGATTGAGAGATAAATATAGTTATACGGACGTATATCTTGATTCTTATGAAGGCGAGTGGGAGCTACAGTCTAGTTTTGCAGTCACTTGATTAAGTGATACAGTGAGCAGGATATGTTCTTGGCTATGGGTCACTGTAAATTCTACAACTTAGCAAAACCACACTAGTGCCCTTAGAAGCTTAAAAGAGCAAGATACATGAGTCTAGATGGTTCATTCCTGAATCTTGTATGGTTCTTCCACCTTTTTTATATAGCTGATATAGTAAGTGGATTCATTGCTTGAAGCAAGGACCAAGGTCTCGTCGGAGATTCATATATGTGTTGAGGCAGTTCCTTTGACTTGATCATTTGGAGCATGGTATGAAGATAGTCTGAGTCCCCACGGATAGCGATCCGTTCACGGCTAGGGCTGGTTGCGAGTATTGCATGAGATTCTTGTGTTTCAACTTGGTCTTGTGTGTACGAGTGATTGGTTTTAGGCCAAGTGGGAGATTGTTGAAATAGTGTCCTAAACCCAATCGGGTTGGACCGGATCCAACCGGGTTGGATCATTTCTACTATTTCTTTATGTTTATACATATAACAAATGGCCTTTATGTTGTCATATATGTGTTCTTTTAAGATAACACCCTTAGTATTAAACTGTGTTAGAAAAACCATGATAGTGATTATGGTTGATAAGATCTCTAATCACTTTAATAAGTTTGATACTTAAATGTCTCTAGGCTGATGTAATATTAAACAGGGCATTGATAGTACAAACAGATTAGCACGTACTTGATGTCTTCTATCTTTTAGGGCAGGGACAGAACTCGTCTATCGAAGTGTAGAGACACTTGGACTGTACATGGACATGTATTAGAGAATGCGTATGTTAGACTGACCCACTTACACTGTTAAGTGTCACACTATGTGGTGGTTGTGTAATTATCCTTAGGACCGGAGTCTACAAGGCATCACGGTGTGGATTGTCATGCTTTGACACTATTGAGGTCTCCTCTAACCATGGGGTGATCATGCGGTAGTGATTGGTTGTGATACTGAAGCATGCGGAGTATACATGTATGGTCATCTGGGAATCGCGTACCCTATCAATAGGGGTGAATATCCGAAATGCCCTTCTTATAAGGAATGTCTTACTCTCGTGAACCTTTGCAAAGTGGAAGTAAATGAGTTACTTCGATAAAGCATGATATCCAGATTATAAGGTACGGTCGTTAATGTTTGACACTCGACGTACGACCGTATGGATATTATTACAGAGATAGGATTGTAAGTTACACGGTAACTGTTTCACATGAAGGGTAGTAGTCATTGCATTTGACTCTTCCGATGATTGGGGGTCACGGTGTGTTGCTTGACGCTATCCCGTGATCGATAGGCATGAAGGGCATTTTCGTAATTTTCACTTTTTGTCTACAGCCAACATATTCGGAAGTCTATCGGGTCACACACATATGAACATCTAGCCGGATTAAAATGTGGTTATAGTTGATAACCAAATAAGGAAGAAATTTATCGATTTGACTATAAAGGTTATAGTGGTAAATTAATATGGTGGTATTTATTTATTATGATAAATATAGTATAAGATATTAATTGTGTTGATTGCTTAAATATGTATATTGATACATATATTTCAAAATATGTATATATATGATATACATGTATTTTGCAAATTAATTAATCATGGTATTATATTAACTAAAGAAAATATCAATTCCCAAATTAGTTGGAAGGGGACGCCTAATTCAAAGTGTATTGGATACATTTTAGTTGTGTAATTTAATTAATAAAACTACCATAATATTAACATTAGATATTAATTGATTTTGATAAAATAGATTTATGGTAACAAGAAAAATATAGTCAATATCTTAGTCAATATAAGATATTGACAATATATTTGAAATATTTAATATAAGATATTAAATTTAATGAGACAATTCAATAAAAGATATTTTCCTTATTTTATTAGGAAAATGTTTTATTTCTTCTCAATCTACTAGGAAGCTAATCCCCATCAGATTGGGAATCATAAGTGGCGCCCCAACACCTATATAAGATTGGGGTTGGCTAGCTATTTTGTACATCAAAATTCCAAGAGTTAATAGTTCTTGTGAAAAATAGAGAGCTTCTTAGAGAGAGTTTTGAGAGAGAAAAAGGCCGGTCTAGCGGCCGAATTTTTCTAGTAGCAATCCAATGGTGGATTCGGTGGGTTATTCGTGTGGACTAGCGTTAGAGGCCGAACACTTGGGCGGCTCCCTGCACAACTACTCTCCTTAGACGGTCAAAGCGTAGATCTTATAGATCAAGCAAGGTAACCACCGTCTTTAGCTTATTTGTTTATTGGTTAAACGAAGTCGATCCCGGTCAAAAGAAATAAAATTTTGAATTCTGCTGCGTTCCCGCATAGATTTCCTAGCAGAATCGTCAAGGTTCCTTTGAAGAGTGGAGTTTTTCTTGTGGTAAGTTTTTTTGAAAGTTGGTGTAGGCACGAGTGGAGATAAAATGCTGTTCTAAAGGAATGGGTGATCGCGTGCAAAGCATTTACTAGCAATAGGACTATGTCTATCGTAGTAGAGAACTGGCGAGTCAAGGTCGATCCCACAGAGACTTAGAAGAACGTCGAATTATCAAGATTGAGCTTGTCACAATTAACGGTCTACGACCAACTATACTCTAGACGGTAGTAAAATTGGTCTCACACACTAACAATATTACGCTAGCTCACATGGATGCAAACAAAAGTTTCTAATTAGTTATTCCCTCCACACATGTAATTGTTCAGCTTCGGGTACAACTCCTAACCCTATCTACTCCGACCATGGTAGTAGGCAATCTATACGCAAGCTACCCTCCTTAATTGGTCCGTAATAGTCCATACACATAAAGAACTAGAGCTGTCGATATTGAGCGCTAACTCATACCGCAAACCCATCTAGACAGCTATCGACACTAATCAGCACGTTTCTAGGATCCATCAAGATAATGTCTAAATTAACACTTCACTATTCTTATTTCATGCTAATTTATGATTACATGCAAATAGTTGATCAAGCTACTAACATGTAAATTAAATCTATCGATCAACATAGCTGGCGCCGATTATCATGAATTAGTAATTTAATAGATGTTCAGATTTAGGATATAGACCGTCTCATATCTGAAGAACGCAACCACTATTTCAAGATTTCTTCACCAACGAATTAGATCTATAACACATGGGGTAAAATAAATTAACTACTACATAATTAAACTAAATAAACAATTAGCACATACTATTCGAATAGAACAACGACATATATACATCTTGGAAAAGACAGAAAAACATACCCTCGAAGATGAGCATAGATCTCCCTCGGATCTCTCCATATGCGGCGACTCCATCGTCTCTCCAACCAGAACACATAAAATAATAAAATAAAGAGCTTTTATTGCATAATAATTGTAATAGTTGTGTGGTACATTGAATTCTGAGGGAAGCCTCTTATTTATAGCTACATAAACCGACTTAGAAACACCTAGCTCTACCTATCGCCTAAGAAAACGTGTTTCGGAAAGATTTGGAACCTCGGTAAGTCAGTGCCCACTCTCACTAAACCTAGGGAAATTCCTTTTTTTCTCTGCCGACTTAGCTTGGAATGTTCTGGAATACTCTTGGCCCAATCCTTTCATTCAGTCCACTATAGATTCGTCCATAATACTCATCCCAATATTTTGTATCCTGAATATAATCAAATAATGCACGACATAATATCAAAATAAGGAAAATAAACATTAAGTGCAGATTTCTCGACTCACGAACACGACATATGATATTCATCTTAAATGGTTCACATTTATAGGTCGAAATAACTATTTTTAGGTCATAATTGATAGAATGTTGATGCCGTAGGATAGACTATTTTAACTGTCACCAACTACCCCTACTAGCCTTCTACTCATCCACAAGCGAGTATCAAGGCGGAATGTACCTCAAGAACAACCTCCATTAACTACCATATATTCAACAAAGATTTCCAGCAGAAACATACATTAAGCCACAACCCATAAGCCCCCCATTAATCACTACTCATCATGCATCAATGTGTCGTGTGATGAATCAGTCGTGATAGTGCGTTCATGAGGAGAATCAAGTTGTATTAACCACACAATCTTAACTTACCTATGCATACACTCGCTCATCTTGCCTTCAGAGTTGGTTACACAACATGGTACTTTAATCGGTCGGGCGGACTCGGGGGGGTGAGCATCGCTCTTAAGTCCTCGTTTGTTTCTTTTTATGCGAGGGTCGTGCCCTTTTTACAAGTGTTCGCTTCCCTCGCTGCCTTTATTGCATATATTTTTTCAAATTTTTTCTTCATCAAAAAAAAAAATCTGGAAGATTTCCTCACTTTTTATTCTCTTTCTCTCACAAGTCTGTTTTGTCCTAGTTACCTCTTGTGGCATTCAAGTTGCTTCCTTTGTCTTACAACAATTTGTTAAAGTATATAGACAGACAAATAATGATTTACCGGTTAAAACAACTTATCATCTAATCTTAAACACTTCTCACTCAGATTATGTGCTCAAATATTGAGTGCAATGATAGAATAACAATTAATATGTTACTACTTCATGAAACATAACATATGCTCATTCTTCCATACTAAATTGAATATGCTATAGCTCACTTCAAATTGAACTTGGGCTCCTTTTCTACCGATTCCTTCCTCGAAAACGTGCAATAAGCAACCTACACACACTGTTAAATTTTCAAAATTATTCCCTTTTTCGATTACCCAGCTAAGACCGCCTACCCCCACTTATTATAAACATTGTCCCCAATGACAAATAATAAAGAAAAGGCCAGGTACTTGGCTTTGTAATTGATCGGCTGAGTCATAGCAAATCCTGGAGTAGAATCATTAGCTCCTAGGTCATTCCTCTTCCAGTTGTTACCTGCGTTCCAAAATACTTCCAAAAATTGGAGTAACATGCGAAGGGCAATAAGAAAATAAGGTGGCGGTAATTGTGCATACCGGAGGAATGCGCAAAAACAGTTTAAGCCACTTTATTCTTTAATGGCCTAAGCAAGACACAAAAACTTTTACGAGGGTATCACATGAGAATCGTGAAGGAAAAAACCACATATATCTCTAACCATACGACCGAAGACGTATGTGATGAAAAACTTTGCGATTGCCATGCTACTTTATTGACTCAAAATAACTAAAATAAACAAAAGAAATAAATAAGAGTTTATAGAAATAGTTCTGGGTTTATAGTCTCCAGCTCGACTATACTAATAGGGCTCCTTTATTCATACTGTGGATCCGTCAACACAAAGACTTCCAACTCAGGTTTAGATTTGTGTTCTAGGTAATGCTTTAGCCTATGGCCGTTTACTGTGAAAGTCTGCCCAGAGTATTCATTTCTAACCTCACACTCGCCTGATTTGGAAACTTTTGTGACTACATATGGTCCATACCGTCTAGACATCAACTTCTCAGGAAAACGACGAAGACGCGAATTATATACCAGCACCTTATCTCCAACTTGAAATGTGCGGTTGAGAATCCTGTTATCATGCAGGCACTTCGTTCTTTCCTTGTAAATCTTTGCATTCTCATACGATTGAAGTCTAAAATCCTCCAATCTATCAACTCTAGCATTCTCTTTTCACCGGCTAAATTCTCATCCATGTTTAGAAATCTCGTAGCCCACAACGCTTGGTGCTCGAGTTCTACCGGTAAATGACACGTTTTTCCAAACACTATCATGTACGTTGACATCCCAATCGTGGTCCTATAAGAGGTTCTGTATGCCCAAAGAGCGTCATCTAATTTCAAAGACCAATCTTTCCTTGTGGGATTCACAGTCTTTTGCCAAGATCCTCTTAATCTCTCTATTCGTGACTTCTACTCGTCCACTCGTTTGGGGGTGATATGCTGCTGCAATCTTATGTCTAACCCCATATCTCAACATTAACTTCTCAAACAACCTATTACGGAAATGACTCCGTCCGTCACTAACTATGGCTCTGTGCACTCCAAAACCTTATCAAAATGTTTTTCTTAAGAAACCACAAGACAAACCACAGCCGTTAGTAGGTGAGGCAACCGCCTCCACCCATTTGGAAACATAGTCAATCGCTACCAAGATGTAACGATTAAATTCTGACGATGTAAGGCCCAACAAAATCAATTCCCCATACATCGAATAACTCCAGATACTGTGTAGTGGCAACTCATTCCGCTTAGAAATGTTTCCGGTCATTTGACAGGAATGACAGGCTCTCGTAAAATCGTAAGCAGATTTATAAATTGTTGGCCAATAAAATCCACACTGCAGTACCTTCGCTGCTGTCTTGCCTGGTCCATAGTGACCTCCAGCTTCCCTAGAATGACATATGTGCAAAATACATGGAATTTCATCGTCATGGACACATCTCCTAAGAATGGCATCAAGGCATAGCTTATTGATGAGACCGTATTTTATGGGATTTTCTGCGCTTATTTTATAACTATTTTGTCGGTAGATGCTCTGTTTCGGGTATGTTTTGTGTGATTTATAGGTTTTGGAATCTCAAGAAAGATGCAGGGCCGGCCCTAGGCCCGGGCGGGATGGGCGACCGACCCGGGCCCACGATACAAGTGGGCCCATTGTTACATGTTTTTCAATTTTATTGGTTCTATATAAATTGACGAAAATTAATAGTTTTGCTATAGCTACGTGTTGGCATAGTGGAAGAGAGGTGATGTTCTATCTTATTGATTCAGGTTCGAAACCTGTTTACCACGTTTTTTTTCTTTCTTTTGTTGTTTTATAAATTTTTCTTTTTTTCTTTTTGTTCTTTTTTTTTCTTTCTTTTGTTGTTTTATAAATTATTATATATAAAATTATAAATGGTGTAACTAGCTGGCACGGTACACCGTAAATCCTATCGGGACACAAGTTTCTTCGCGTCTCATTCATGTTCCACTTCCACACACTTGCACCAATCTTTTTCTTACAAATTTATTTTTTTAAGATCTTAATAATTTTTTCTTGCAATTTTATAAAACAAAATATCCACAGTTTAATTCATCACTCCTTCGTCTACGGATCACGGCCTCTTTGTTCAGGTACGATTTTTTTTGGTTAATTAGTATTTGATAAACAAATGATTTTCCGGTGAATGATTTTATTGATCTGATACATCGATCTAGTTTTTTTATTTATAATTTATATTGTTTGCTCAATTTTATTTAAGTGTCAGGTTTAATCGGGAAGTTCACGAAAGTTTTGAAGGGGTAGCCATTGTTATTCCATGGAAACTACTACTCTATATGGGTGCTTTCGTTAATTTTCTTGTATAATTGTGTTATTGTTGAATATTGATTTTTATGATGGTGCATAAAAAACATTTATCTAGAAGTGAAAAAAAGGGGGGAAAAAAAAAAGAAAACAAGATGAACAATTTCGAGAGTCTCAAAGAGGAGCTCTTGATAAATTTGTTAAAGTAGTAGGTCCTTCTCATGTGAATATTGAGGAATTGGGTAATAAAAAAGGACCATTTTTTTAATCTTGCCTCGGGCGTACTAAATGTCAGGAACGGCCCTGGAAAGATGCTGGAAGATTTTGGAACTTATACAACGATTTTGGGAATTTTTGTGGAAGACTAGAGAAAAGCCAGTTTTAAAGACTTCAAAGTTTCAGTTTTCGTCTATGTCAGGACCTCGACTAGTGGAGAGAAGACAGAGCCGATTAAAGCCCACCGTGAAATTTCACTTTAAATCACATTGGATTATTATTATTATTATTATTATTATTATTATTATTGAGGACTATTTTAATAAATTACAAAAAAATAAAACTTGGTCTTGGCCGAAGTAAGCCTTCTCCATACATTTGTGCGTAGTACGGAAGCAGAAAAGGGAGAAGAGAAGATTAGACATTAGATATTAGATATTAGATATTAGACTTGGGTATTTTTTAGGGAGAGACAGACATGAACAGAATAGAGTTGCGCATCCTTGTTTGCAAGTTGCCGCCGCTATGCTTGAATAAATTGAAAGTGAATAAACGTTTTTTTTGTTTAGTTTTTATAGTATAATGTGTAGTTGGTTTTCTATTCCGGTTGATTAATTGTTTAACCCTCGATTCCATATGATTATGAGATCGAATTGTTCGTTCTACTCGATTAAATTGTTAGTATTAATTTATTTTCTGGTATCTCTGTTGATGATTAGATTTAGATGAATTTTCTAGTCTAGCACCAAAAATCAAATCGAGGTGATTGTCATAAAGGTTTGATTTTAAGTGGTAAACAACACATTGTCTACCGGTTCGTAGCCCGTAGAATTCCCAGTTGTGAAAATAAGTGATCTAGGTTAAAGTTAACCCGATGTGCATTAATACCTAGAATTAGGTTTTTCTAATCGTTAATTCAATTGTTCTCACGAAACCTCTGCGATTGTTGAGAGGTGTGCTACACAATTAAATAGTATCGATGAGTGGCGATTGTCCCGCTTATCGAATATAGGAAAACTGGTTGTTTGGCGATTGTCGGCAACTATAACTAATTTATTAATAATTTAACGAGTCATCTTTGCATCAATGATCAATCGTAGGAATTGAGGGGGAAACGATTGGTTCACTAGACTTTTCTTTGTTTATTTTGCTTTTCTTCATAGGAAATTAGATAAAAACAAAATATAATTTATTTTATAAATTTTAGAAGAAATAAGTCCACCGTTCCCTGTGGATTCGACTCATATTTCTACTATACTAATTATGGATGTTGTAGGTGATTTATCTTTGGTGGTTTGACGACCCACCAAATTTTGGCGCTGTTGCCAGGGAACGGTGTTAAGTGAGTTATTTATTTTGAAATTTTGCACATAGTTTTTTGTGTGTTGTTTTGTTTTTTTTCCTTGTTTGCAAGCATGTCTGGTTACCACTACGCAACTCATATGGAAAATCGTGGTGTGTATGGATACCGGGTGAATAATTCATATGAGGAGAGATGTTATCCTAGTGAGCCGAGTTATCCGGATTGGTGCTACAATTCATATCCACAGATGTTAGGTGTAGTGCCCGAAAGACAATTTGTGTAATTGTTTTTAGTAATGGATGACAGAATTTATCTCACCTTATTACTTGCTTTGTGCTTGTAAAGTAATACACTGCTGCAAACCCTAAGTATATCTGTATGTAACCACTTAACTCAGTGTATGGATTACACGTGAGGATTGAGTTAGTGGAAATATGCTTAAACTGTTAGTCCGTGGTGAACTTAATCAGAGTTTAGGGTCTCTTGATTAAAACACCAATAATGCGCCCAGAACACCTTAGGGTGTGATAGTCTTATCCGGACTGTCGGTAGAGGGTACCTACGTGGGGCATTTATATATGATGGCATTCATATAGGACTGGACCGATTTAATCTGAATTTCTCGGTATAATTCCGTAATCGAGGAATCTTATTAAATCATTAGATGATCATATATGGATCAACCTTAATCCTGAGGTGATCACAGGATCTTTGCTTGTCCCGGGTAGTGTTTGATGTGTTAATTACGGTTCACTTTAATATGTGTTCCAAGCCACTTCTCATTGGCACTATCTCCGGATGAGTGAGTAGTTCTCGATTTTCACGAGACATGGAATCCATTCCTTCCTGCGGGAAGTAGAGAGACAGTCCCCTTATTTGTTAGCCCTAAGAAAGTGATCGATCCCGGGAGTTCACATTTGACTAATTAGCTACTAGTCAGATATGTGCACTAATTGATCATCAGGGGGTTAATGGTAAATAAGGATAAGATATTCTGAGTCGGGTTCACGGAGACTTCCCACTCAGAATGGACAGTCTATGGAGGGTTAATCCGTATGTAGTGATTATATCAATGGACGCTTATTCACTCTATGGGTTGAGTATAAGTATACATCTATAATCGGTAGAGTTCAGTTTCGGGTTTATGGTGGCGTAATCCCGGAATTAATAATTAATGTACTTATTCTGTTCGATGAATAATTAATTATTGGAGCTACTGGTTGTAGGTCCATGGTCCCCGATGTGGCTTCTGTAAATCGGACTAATAATCTTGTTATTTGGGCCTCAATGATAATTAATTGGCTGGGCTAATTAATTGATATGCATGTATATTATTTAGTTGGGCTAAATAATATAATACACATAAAAGACATTTTATGTGGGCTAAAACCCTAGCTAATGTGGCGCCATTTCTCCTTGTAATTATCACAAGAATTAATTTTTGTGATGTGGAAAATAAAAGATATTCTTGTTACATGATTGGTTGGATGACTTGTTATTTGATTTCCTATTGGTCAATACATGTCACAATTAGTCATTAAGGAAAATATTCTTTTATTTTGTTTAATTAATTAATTATTTAATTAATTAATACTTGGAGGCCAAGGATTTACTCTCCTATAAAAGGAGAGTTATTCCAAGGTTTTTTGGGCATGGAAAATTCGACTACACACATTAAAAAGAGAGGAAAAATTAGTTTTCTCTTGTCTAGGGTTTTAGTAGAAGAAAAACTCTAAGTTTTTCTTGGTGTTGCATATCAAGGAGGTTCGTGTATCAAGAAGGGTGTCCACCAACCGCCGTTTGGAGAACACATCGGAAGATCTTGGCTTCTCTTCCTACTATTGGTAACATGATCTTAACCCCCTTGTAGTATTTTAAGTCCTTTAATTATGTATTGTGATGTATGAATCGTGATCCATCCGCTGCGCGTAGATCTAACTCGTTTAGATCTAAGAACCTGCATCCTTCAACAGATTTGCAATCCAGGGTGGACTAACCAATCAAACCACTATTATGATGACTCACATATGTCTCATGATTGGTCCAATTGTCAGCCGTCTATTGAAATTGAAAGTCCGATTCCCGAGTGAAATGAATCTCTTGAAGCCCTGATGCAGTCTCTTACTACCCATATAACGCAAATGCTCCAAATAGCTAATGTAGAGTTTCCACAAGAAATTGGGCTAGAGCTTTCACAGTTCCGAGAAGAGCAAAGCGCATGGGTTTAGAGTATGCAAAGGAAAATTGACGGGCTGAAAACTAAAGTTGATTTGCTTAAGGAACAAAGGTTAAAAACATCCTCACCTCATATATGGTATGAAGATGAAGACGATTATCCAATTATTGATCCGACACTAGAGATGGTTGAAGATGTTGATCAACAAAAGGGTGAAGAAATGCACCCGGTCTTGGAGAGTTTAGAGGATAATATGCCTAAATTAGAGATCAGTCACCCGGAGGAAGTCACTAGGAAACCACTGGAGCGAAAAAGTGTTGAGGTGATTGTGGACATGCGAGTGAGCGAGAAGGAAGTGATCTTCCCACTTGATCACTATATCATGAACTGGGAGGTGGAGGCCCCTAATCCCGTTCTTCTTTTATTGGGAAGATACTTCATAAAAGTGCCTAGAGCCAAGGCACGGCTGATTCTTCCTGAAGATGAGATGGATGGCTCACTTACTGAGTATGCAAGGAAGAATCATGAAAGAAAAACTATTCCATTTGACAATGGATAATCGAGGTAAGTGTGTCTAGCCAAAGACATTATAGAAAGGCGCTCGTTGGGAGGCAACCCAATTCAAATAAATTTATTAGTTTTTATTTTTTTTAATGAATAAGTGGAAAAAAAGAGAGATCTGCATGTTTGGTGGAGGCTTTTGTCGGTTTTGCAGGTAAAGAGATAAATTCTGTGAAGAAATGCGAGGTGTTTATTTGAAGTTCATGTGTGGAGGCACAAGTTTATGGACTTGTTCAAGAAAGGTGAATTTCACTTTCCCATGAAGTCGGGATCTTAAGGTAATCGAGAGGGGCTTATTCCTAAAAAAATTAAAAGAAAAAAATAAATAGTTATTTTGCAAAGTTGGCATCCAAAATTTGATCCCAAAATTGATGCTGAATGGGAATAGGGCTCTCACTCCATTCGTCCGGGAAAAAAAAAAACAGGAAATATGTTCTGCAAAAAAAGAAACAAATAAATATGATTTATATCTTTAATTTTCTTTTTTTTCTTTTTATTTTGGTGCCTCTCCCACCCAAGGTTTTCACTTCTCACCCCGACTTCTACTACCTTGCCACCCTTTCTCTCCTTCATCCACAAGCGACATCAGCGAGTTCAGAATCATTCCAAGTATCTTTCCCTCCCACACCACCCATGGCGCAATATACTTCTCACCTACGGTCCGAATTGTAAGTATTCTCCTCCCTTTTATTCATTTTATTTTCTTTTCATATGTAGATTAGTACTTTTTTGCATATCATGCATACCATGTTACTTGCATATCATTCCATATTTTGCATTCTTCCATCCCCTTTTAGCATACATTGGGGACAATGTATGATATAAGTGTGGGGAGATTTTCATGCATTTGCATATTAGAATTGCATATTTAGGACATTTTAGGACCTCATAGCACCGAGTATATGCCTTTTATGACACTTTACCAAATTTTTCATGTAAATCTTGTGTGAAATAATAATAATCAAACAGTAATTGATTGATGCAAACACACACTTTTGTTGATACACACTTACCTTAGATCACTTGTTTTGTGAACTTTGGAGGTAAAATCATTGAGCCCTAACGAAAAACCACTTAAAACTGAGAATTTCACTTAGCCAAAAAGTGCACTCGCTCATATTTTTTCCTTTGAGTGGTATCCACACCTCCAATGTCATTCTAGAATTTGCATTGACATGCATTTCGAGACCATATTTTTCAGGTTCGTTGCACTTAAATGATTGAGGCACATAGGACTTAACCCCTACCCACTTTTGTTAACCTTCCCATAGTGAATACCCCTTAGTGAGCTGCGTCTAGCCAGACCCCTTCTTTGATTGAACTCCAGAAAATAAACCCATGGCCTTTTCTTACGACATTTCCTTTTTTGTTGACCCTATTTTCATGAGATTGTATGAATAATTGCATGGAATCTTGGAGAAGTACCTAGAAGTGAATATCTAGATAAGTATGGCTCGAGATTATGTTATGAAGGTGTATATCAAGATCTTTAAAGAAAAAGTTGAATGTTAAAAAAAAGAGCTTAAATTGAAAGAGTGTTTTATATATTGAATAAGAAGTTGTTTCCGAGCTCAATTTTTGCAAGCTTCTTTGGAAACTATTTTTTTCACTTCTATTCTGAGTTATTAGATGTGATGTTTTGGAGCCTTGTTGTGTATTTTAGTGGAAGCATTTTTTGTGACTGTGCTTATTGGTGTGGTTATTCATGCATTCTCCTTGACAATTTAGCCTATATATTTCCCTTTCCTACCTTGTTTTCAATCCCTAGCCCGTTACAACCTTTATAAAGAACTCATGATTTGTGCATTGGATTTTGAATGCATAGTGGTGGAGATTTGATTGATATGCAAACATATGGTAATGCTTGTTGTGTGTTGACTTTTGAGATTGTGTGAATTGTCCCTGTGCATTATATTGAGAGTTTTACCCGTGAGGACAAGTTGAGACTCTTTTATTTTGTCAATTTAAAGTTTACGATTGAGTAAGTTAAAGTTAGTTGTATGAACACTTGTGTGTGGTGTGCCTTGCTTGAGTAGCATTTGGTTTGCATTATGGAATGCGAGGTTGATGAGACAGTTGGACGGGCGTCATTTTTGGAATTTCTTATGGTGCTTTGCATTCATATAGTTTTAGCTCATTCATATAGGGTTTAGGTTCATGCATTTTTCTTTTCCTAATTTTTTTGGGGGATGAGAGTGCATTACTTGAGGACAAGCAATGATCTAAGTGTGTGGGAGTGATGAGACCGTATTTCATGGGATTTTCTACGCTTATTTTACACCTATTTTGTCGGGAGATGCTCTATTTCGGGTATGTTTTGTGTGATTTTTAGGTTTTGGAATCACGAGAAGATCTTTGGAAGATTTTGGAATCTTTTTTTTTTGAGCAACCAAATTTTTTTCATTAATCAGCAAAGATGCTAAAAAACATCCACAAATTGTCCATGATATCAAATTAGAAACTCCCAATTACCAAACTAAAAAAGAGGCCCAAAGCAAAACTAATGCAACAGACTCCCTGTCGATAAATGAAGTAGGTTGTCTTCAAAAATCAACAAATTAAATCACCATTTCTATTGTCACAAAGCAAAAAAAGACATCCATTGTATTTATATTGCTTTAACGATGGGTTTGACTTCCATTCTTCCCACTCTAGTTTCCTAAGCCCCTGGAATTTGATAACCAAGAAAAATAAATCCTCTGAATATCCTTGAATATCAATTACGGAATTACAACGTGGAACTGAAAAATGACTTTGTTCCTATGCAACCAGTTACCCAAGTTGTGACACCAACAATATCGGACCATAAACAAAATGCCAAATTCAAGAAACACGCCTAGGTCGACAAGGTAAAAATCACGAGAATGAACGCATTTAGCCCATCAATCTTGCACCAACATCGAATATGCGACCATATCAACAAAGACACATCACAAGCATATAAGAGATGATTAATTGATTCTTCAAATTTATAACATAACGGACAGAAAGCATCCTGAATTGCCACTCCACGACTAATTAGGTTCGGTTTTGTGGGAATACTTTTGAGGTTTTCTTTCCACATAAAAAGATTCACTTTCGAAGGTAACATCTTATTTCACTTTGCAACTTGATCATTAGTCGAAAAAGAATTTTTTTAAAAATCCATCTCGATCATTTTCCGCAAAAAAGCCACCGAGAAGATTCCGTTCGAACACAAATTCCATTTCAGTTTATCTCTTGGACCTGCATTACCACAAACAGAGTTGATCAAAACATCCAACTCACGTACCTCCCTTTCCTCAAAACCCCTCAACCTCCTACTCCAAACCCAAAGACAAGAACACCTACCATTTTACAACACTTCTAACAACATCACCTTTAGATAATGAGAGTCTAAAAAGTCTAGGAAAAGCAAGTCTCAAAGGGCCATTGCTTACCCAAACGCGTCCTCCCAAAACCTCACCTTACTACCATCTCCCACCTCCCACTTTTCTCGAACCCAACATATCCACCCCACCCTCTTTAAACTTTCAACAAAGACTAACAATACCTTTCCAAACCCCCACCTCTCAACCGAACATCATTCACCTCCCAAGCACCCTCAACCCCATAAATAGACACAATCACTTTCCTCCACAAAGCATTTGATTCTGATAAAAATCTCCACCACCATTTACCTAGCAAAGCAGGATTCTGCAACTTAAGACTACCCACCCCGATGCCCCCCAAAGATTTAGGAGCTTGCAACTTTTTCCTGTAGACCCAATTAATTTTATTTTTTGAAGACCCATCCCTACCCCAAAAAAAAGAGGACCTCACACTTTCCAACAGTTTTAACACACATTCAGGAGGATTGTAGATGGAGAATAAGAAGAGCGGAATAGCACTTAGCACAGCTTTATGAGGAGCAATCTACCACCCTCGGACATATAAGACCATTTCCAAGCACACAGCTTCTCTTTACATTTTTTAATAATGCCTTCCCAAGCCTTCAACCTCTTCATATTTTGACCCACACACAGACCCAAATATTTGAATGGGAACTTACCCCTCTTACACACGAAAAATATGCCCCCTGGCAAACATCTTCATCTGAAACCTTTATCCCTGCCAAAGAACTTTTCCCCATATTAATTTTCAAACCCGAAATCTTCACGAAACAAGAAATGATTCTTTTAAGATTCTTCAGGTTTTCCAAGCTCCATTTTCCCAAAAAAAAACCGTGTCGTCGGCATTTTGAAGATAAGAAATCGGGATTTTCCCATTGCCAACATCAACTCCAAAGTATCTTTCTTTTGCTGTTGCTTCCTTCATAAGAACATTCAAGCCTTCATCCGTAGTGAGAAACAGAAAGGGAGATAATGGATCTCCTGGTCTTATACCTCGCTATAAGTTGAACTCCTTAGACGGATTACCCTGCCAAAACTATTGCTCTAGCCGAGGATACAAATCCATGAATCCAATTTCTCCATTTTAGACCAAATCCCATATTTTTCATCGTGTTATCAAGAAAGGACCGATTCTGTGAAATCAAAAGCCCTTTCAAAATCAATATCTAATGCCTAATATCTAATATCTAATGCCTTGACTTTGAAAGGGCAACTATAACTAATTTATTAATAATTTTCTTGACTTGAATTTTCTTTGTTTACTTTTATTTTCTTCATAGGAAATTAGTTAAAACAAAATATAATTTATTTTATAAATTTTAGAAGAAATAAGTCCACCGTTCCCTGTGGGTTCGACCCCTACTTCTACTATACTAGCTATAGAGGTTGTAGGTGATTTATCTTTGGTGGTTTGACGACCCACCACTTATATGTTGGAAAGGTGTCCTAAACCCAATCGGGTTGGATCAGATCCGACCGGGTCGGGTCATTTACAGTCTATTTAGTTCATGTAATAACTTTATTAAGATTAATAAAAGCACTTATGTTATTATATATTGTTTATCTTCATATTATTTGTTGTGTATATATAGTAACGTCCCTAGTATCAATCATGATAGAGAAACCATGATAGTGATTATGGTTGATGAGATCTCTAATCACTATAACAAGGTTGGTACTTAAATGTCTCTAGTCTTATGTATTATCAAATGGGACATTGATAGTATAATCAGACTAGCACGTATTGGATGTCTTCTATCTTTTAAAAGGTAGGGATAGATCTCGTCTATTGAAGTGTAGAGACACTTGGGTATGCGTGGACGTGTATTAGAGAATGCGTGACGTTAGGTGACCCACTTACATTAAGTGTCACACTATGTGGCGGTTGTGTAATTATCCTTTTGACCGAGTCTTCATGGCATCACGGTGTGGATTGTCATGCTTTGACACTATTGAGATTTCTCCTAACCACGGGGCGATCATGCGGTAGTGATTGGGTATGATATTGAAGCATGCGGAGTATACATGATTGGTCATCCGGGAATCGCGTATCCTATGATTGGGATCGAATATCCGAAATGGCCTTCTTATAAGGAATGTCCAGCTCTCGAGAATCTTTGCAAAGTGGGAGTAAATGTGTTATTTCGAGAGAGCATGATATTGTTAAGGGTGATTTTATACGTTTTATAAGGATATATTTTATATCAATATTCCCCATATATGGATGTTTTTCATAGAAATCGAGCTTATAATCGATTAATTGAGTAAATGATGTTTTTAATAGCTAAATCTCAAAACGTAACGAATTATGTGCTTAAATGGTGATTTTATGTTATTTTGGAAATACGTTACGCTTTGGTATGTTTTCCTATTGTTGTAGATACTCATTGATGATGTAAGAGATGATTTTAGAGAGCCAAATTCGTGCTTGGAAAGGATCAATCAAAGTTATGGAAGATTGAAAGATATAAGGAAAGAAATCAATCAAGATAAATGTCGGAAAATCAGGATTCCGGGTAGTGACGACCTTCCAACGAAGTTCTTGATATGATAACAACCGATTTGACTCTGGACCACAAGAGAAGAGTTGTAGGGCTTGAAGAGAGGATTCTACAGGATTTTGAATCACTCCATTCCGACTTACGAGGCCCGAGATATGAGCGTTAAAAGTTCAGAATCTGTTCCAGGAGAGCTGGACGGGCGTCCGACATTATGGACGGGCGTCCGGCCGCGGTTACTGTAGCAGCCGACTCAAAATTCTATAAAAACAGCAGCAGCCCCAACCCTAATTATCATTAGAACACAGCAGCCTCTTCTCAAAACCCTAAAGTCGAGCTGAGAGCAGCCCGGCCGGCCAAGCTCCTAGCTTGGTCGGCCGGTGGTTAGATTAGTTGTTTTTCTTTTCGTTTTTTTTCTTCTTTCTTGTTCGAACAAAGGCTCGACAGCCATGGATGAGCTATGAAGCTTCCTGTTTCCAGCTGCAACTTGATTTAGTTCTTTGGATGATTTTGTAAGTTTTTATTTAAATTGTTTCTTTCTTATGCTTATTTGTATCTTGCATATAAATCGGAAGATGATTGCATGATTTGATGCTACCGTATGACGGAAGTCGGTGTAGTTTAGATCACCGTAGGAAAGTTTGGATTTTTAATCTATACATAACGGAAGTTCGTAGATTAATTATCTAGGTTTACGAGAGAACCACAATTTGATTAATTCGTTTGCAAGATTTTCCTAGATTTGAATTGAGGATATCACCGCTATACCGGAAAGATGAGATTTTTCATGTATTTGTTTCATTACGTTATTCTTGTTCTCTTTCATGTTTCGAGATGCTATATGTTAATCGAATTTAGATAACGGAAGTTAATAAATTCGTTAGATTGCCATGATAGAGATTAACAATTATTGTTCCAACAAACGGAAGTTGAGGGATAAGGTTGTTAGATTAGGATTTCATCCATATCTTTGATTTGTATAGATGTTAGTTAAGACCGGAAGGTAAACTAATGAATGGCGTGATAAATCGGAAGAGGAAACGTTTCTTTAGATAAGATAATAATCTAAGATAACTTGTGAATGAATATGTGTTGATCTTATTTCTTTCGGTGAGATGATGGTTGTTGGGAAGAGGTTGATCATGGTTTGTTTATGGTTGTTCAAGAGATAGATTTACCGTTTTCCTAGATGTAGTTTTATTTATGTTTTTATCGCTTTTATCCTTCCCGGCTTTGGATTAACAATCCTCTGTCCAGTTTATTTTCCGCTTTAGTTTAGGTTTAGGTTAATAAAGAAGGATTAATTAGATTAGATTCAATATCCCTTTTCTCGAGGATCGATACCCGTATTTATCCAACTTTACTAGCAACTACCGGTATTCGGCGGTTAGGAGGTAGTTTTGCATGTAGTATAGGTTTATAAATTTTCTTTTGTTTTAATGATGCAAAATCTCCCCAACAAAAGTGGCGCCGTTGCCGGGAGATTTTGCATCATTAAAACAAAAGAAAATTTATAAACCTATACTACCATGCAAAACTACCTCCTAACCGGCCGAATACCGGTAGTTGCTAGTAAAGTTGATAAGTACGGGTATCGAATTAACTTAGCAATCAACGATTTATACTAATGATTCGATTTATCAAGTAATTAAAACAACGGCAAGGCAACGGGAATCCACCGATCAACCAACCCAACCCCAACTAGACGGCAAGTTAAAGATATGATTTTTAGTAATGATCTATCACGAATTCGATTAAATTTCTCTAAACGAATTCTAGGGTTTCGTTTTCTTTTTCAAATAAAACAAAACGACATGCAAAACACGATCACGAGATTATTTCTAATACTCTTACTCAATTAACTATAAACGATCTCTCGAATTATAATTAATTGCATCAATTAAAAAGATCACAACTTGAACAATATTTTCATATAAATTCAAGGCATAAAAGATGGTTTCATCGATCTCTCGATTCAAATAAAACGTAAACGATAAATAACAAATTCTAATTGATGAAAAACGATAACTTTACTCACTAAAAGTACGGCTAAAAATCTCTCTAGTTGGTGTTGATGTTGATCGGTTTCATCCGTTGTCCCACCGCGATGTGCTTAGCCAACAACCATGATGTTAATCATGATCATTGGATGGGAAGAAATCATCTTCTTTTTGAGATAAAGCTCGGCTGCTCCTCTTTGTAAAAGTGCGGCTGCTACTCCAAATTTTTGTGTGAATGAATTCTTTTTTTTTAGGGTTGGGTATTGCTGCTGTTTAAATAGATTTGAGAGGCGGCTGTTCAATGTCAATGTCGGCTGGAATATGGTGGTGTGAAGATGTTGAATTATTGGAATAAAACTTCTAAAATTCATATCTTGAGTTGTAGACCTCCAAAAATTATGATCCGAATGTCATAATTAAGCTCTTGGAAAACTCTACAACTTTCATTAAGGACTCTTCTTCAGAAAACGCCTTTTTGATTAGCCCGTCGTATTACGAGTCGTTTTCGGGATTTTCCACTTACCGAAATTGATTACCCACTTGACCACCATTTGAGTTGTAGAAGTCCGATTGACGTAATTCAAAGTGCGTTGGAAAGCTCTTTCAAAGATCTACAATTTTCATGAAGAAGTCCTCCCCTGAAAATGCCTCTAAGCTGGGCCAAATCTCCGTCGAAAATATGTAACGATTTAAGTACTTAGGAAATTTTGCTCCGTTGAACTCGTAAACTTGTGGCATCTTCTTCTAACCCTCTAAACACCTCTTTTAGACCGAAGATATGCATCTACAAGATATCCAAAATATTGCAAAGTGTAACAACATCCAAATAAACATAAAACCAACGATAAAAACACATAAATCCGCCACTTTTGTAATTTATTATCTTTAAAACTCATTTGCTCAATTTATCGTTTTGGCGAGTGATTTTCTATAAAAATCACTAAAACACGGAGATAATGTTACTGAAATAACTCGATAAAAACCATAAAATTAGTCGTAAACAACTCCCCACACTTAGACTTTTGCTTGTCCCAAGCAAAACAATTAAAACTAGCTCACTTTATATGCAATCCAAATAGATTCCTAACTCACGTAACAAAAGATACAACAACTATAGCAAACAATACTATCACAGAGATAGATTCGAGTGTATGTGTGACAAGCCCTTTTCAAATTTAACAAGCCTTCCAAAGAAATATCCTCTCAAAATTTTCAATGACTATCCTAGATATAGGCGAGTAATAGCTCCACTCAAAGCCTTCTCACGCACTCACTCGGTAGGATAATCCCTACAACATATCATGCGGTTCTACTGGGTATAAGATCCATGATAACAAAGACTTCACTTTATTTTTACTCATCATTTTCAAAAATTTCAAATTAACGCAAATCAGCATATGCTTTTACCCGTCATAGTAGAGTAGGACATTTCGTGATAATCCCCTACCTACTCAAATCATAAGGTAGCTATAAACTGACTGTCGTGAGCTATTGGTCATCATAGTGGTATAGGACATTTCGAGATAATGCCCTACCTCACCCAAATCATAAACCAGCTTCCGACAAACGTATTTATTAATAATTGCTTACTCACTTTATTCATTCACTATTCAAAGTCATAAGTTACATCTCACTCATCACATTCAAACGTTATGATATTCACAGTACACGGTCCAACTAAGGTGTAACTATACTGACCTTCCTAAGATAAATCACTAAAACAATGAAAGGATATAATTCAAAAGTCATGCTTCAAAATCAAAGGCTTTCGTGAGTGAAAAACGAAACTATCTCCATAAAAGTAAAACATGCTATAATTATCTCACTAAGTCACATACTATCATCGTTAGAAAACTACAACTAGCAAGCATCTAGTTTCAATTACATGCTCAAGATTTACAACTATCCAAGTGCAAAAATTTTAAAATTTTAAAATTTATCAAGGATCACAAATATCTACTCATATTGTCGAAATAAAGCATGAATTGCACCCCCCCACACTTAAATCACATTATGTCCTCAGAATGTGCAAATAAAAGAAAAGAATACTTAGCCGGTTATGAAGTGGTTGTCGGTCGTAGGTTGGCGTGGTCGAGCCGTAGCATGAATAAACCGCCGCACTCAGATGTCGAGACGAGACAATACTAAAGGAATAGCCGGCAACAACCGCTCAACAATGATCAGCACACTCGACATAACATATAATCTCGGGTATATGAGTAAACATGTAGGCACATAAAGCATTCACAAATAGGACAAGGATAACCAACACACAACTCACCAAGGTTTTATTCCTAATAACCTAAAAACTTAACTAAAAGGAATTAACTTAAGAGACTAGGCTGCCTCCTAGTAGCGCTTCTTTTATGTCATTAGCTTGACCTGATTTCAAAGTTAACCCGGATCGGGCCACTTTGGCTTATCACGCCACTTCCTCATCGGAATCAGAATGAAGGACGGGGTTTGACCACAACAACAACAAGTCAAATGCTCTACTAAGTGTTTGAACTTAACTCTCCCAGATAGCACTGACTCTTTTCTTCTTCTCGTTCTTGCGCAGAGTAAGCTTCGTACACCGACATGTTCGTAAGGCTCGGAAGAAAGGTCCTCACGGGTAGATATAGAAATGTCATCATCCGAACTAAAGAAGTTGGATGGGATCTCATCGCAAATCGAATATCAGGCACCTCAACTCTCTTTTGAAAGTACAAGGTCTCGTGGCTTTTCTCTTGGTTGCCCAAAATACTTTTTGAGTCTTTGACCATTGACCTTAAAGGGTTGATCACCATACCCGTTTAACGTGATCGCTCCACTTGGATGAACATCGAGAATCTCAAAGGGGCCAGACCATCTAGATTTGAGCTTACCGGCAAACAAATGGAGCCGGGTATTATAAAGTAAAGCCATATCACCCACTTTGAATTCTCGATCCTTGATCTTAGCGTCGTGGAGTATCTTAGTTCTTTCCTTACTGATCTTCGCATTCTCATATGCTCGGAGTCTAAATTCATCGAGCTCGTTTAATTGCAATAATCTCTTCTCCCCACAGAGCTGGCTATCAAAATTCAAGAATTTAATAGCCCAGTAAGCTCTGTGCTCAAGCTCGACTGGAAGATGGCATGCCTTGCCGTAAACCATTTGAAATGGCGACGTACCCATAGGGGTCTTGAACGCAGTGCGATAAGCCCAGAGTGCGTCGTCCAACTTCAGACTCCAATTGGATCTATTAGAATTCACCGTTTTCTCCAAAATCCGCTTTAGACTTCTGTTGCTCACTTCGACTTGGCCACTGGTTTGGGGGTGGTATGGTGTACCAATTCTATGCTTGACACCATATCTCTCAAGTATTTTATCCAGTGGTGCATTACAGAAATGCGAACCTTCATCGCTGATAAGGGCTCTAGGACAGCCAAATCTAGTAAAGATATTCTTTTGCAAGAATTTCTTTACAACTTTGTGATCATTGGTTTGAGTGGCTATAGCCTCTACCCATTTGGAAACATAGTCTACACAGACCAGAATATATTTGTTACCGCACGATGATGGGAAAGGTCCCATGAAATCGATGCCCCACACGTCAAAGACCTCACATTCCAAGATAGGCCTCAAAGGCATCTCCATCCTATTACTGAGTCTCCCTACTCTTTGGCATCTATCACAGCCCTTGCAAAAGGCTTCAACATCTTTAAACAGAGTAGGCCAGTAAAATCCAGCTTGAAGGATTTTCGTGACTGTCTTAGGTGCTCCGTAGTGCCCACCAGCGGGACCACTATGACATTGTTCTAAGATATCCAGTTGTTCATGATCCGGAACACACCTTCTAAGCAACCCGTCTTTGCAGACTTTAAACAAATGTGGATCCTCCCATACGAGATACTTCAAGTCACTGAAAAACTTCTTCTTTTCCTGATACGTCATCTCTTCTAGATGTCCAGTCGCTAAGTAATTGACGTAATCAGCATACCACGGCCTCACATTCTCTAGCCTCATTAATTGCTCAGTTGGAAAGTCAATGCCTATTTCCTTAGTGTTTTCGTCACCCACGTTCACTAAACGAGATAAGTGATCAGCTACAACATTTTCGCTACCTTTCTTATCCTTAATTTCAAGGTCAAATTCCTGTAGAATCAGGATCCATCTCAGTAACCTTGGTTTAGCATCTGTTTTTTCCATGAGGTAGCGTAGTCTCTGCGTGATCTGTCACACCACCACTTTGGACCCTAAAGATAACTTCGAATTTGTCAATAGCAAAACGCATTGCCAAGAATTCCTTCTCGGTAGTGGCGTAATTGCATTGAGTGGAGGTCAAAAGTCATGGCTAGCATAGTAAATCGGCCTGAACTTTTTGTCAATTCTCTGCCCTAGAACTGCGCCCACCTGCGTAGTTAGAGGCATCGCACATTAATTCAAAAGGTTGAGTCCAGTCGGGCGCGATTAAAATGGGGGCACTGGTTAGCTTATCCTTTAAGCTATTAAAAGCTTTCTTACACCCATCATCAAACAAGAACTCCACTTCCTCTTTCAACAGGTTGGATAAAGGCTTTGCTATCGTCGAAAAATCTTTAATGAAACGCCGATAGAAGCCCACATGTCCTAGAAATCCTCGTACCTCCTTCACTGTCTTCGGGTACGACATTTTCTCGATGGCTTCTACCTTAGCCTTATCCACCTGAATACCATCACTGGACACCTTGTGTCCCAAAACAATCCCTTCTTCTACTAGAAAATGGCATTTCTCCTAGTTAAGCACTAGATTTTTCTCAACGCATCGCTGGAGTACCATATCTAGATTCTTTAAGATCTCATCAAAGCTGTCGCCATAGACTGAGAAGTCATCCATAAAGACCTCCATGCATTGCTCCACAAGTCCGTCAAAAATGGCTAACATGCACCGTTGAAAAGTCGCGGGTGCATTGCATAGGCCGAATGGCATTCTGCGAAAAGCAAAAGTACCAGATGGACACGTAAACGTGGTCTTTTCCTGGTCATTCGGATCGATGGCTATCTGGAAGTACCCAGAATATCCATCGAGAAAACAATAATATTTGTGACCACTCAGTCTTTCAATTAGCTGGTCAATGAAGGGTAAGGGGAAATGATCTTTTGCAGTGACTTCGTTCAATCTGCGATAATCAATGCGCACCTATAACCAAATCCACAAGGCGTAAAGCAATTTCCTCCCTTTTTCATTTTTTCTACGGTAATACCTCCTTTCTTTGGCACAACTTGAGTAGGGCTAACCCACTCACCGTCGGCGATGGCATAAATAATCCCATATCAAGCCATTTGATGATCTCCTTTTGACAACCTCCTCCTGCATATGCGGATTCAGCCTTCTTTGCGGTTGTCTGACCTTTTTCGCTCCTTCCTCCGTTCGGATCTTATGCATGCATACATCTGGGCTGATTCCTCTGATATCGCCCACCTGCCATCCGAACGCGAGGATATGTTTCTCCAGCAATTTGATCAATTTTGCCTCTTGCTTAGGTTCGAGTTTAGACGAGATGATTAGGGGCAACTTATCGCCGTCTTTAAGAAAGATGTATTTTAGATGCTGTGGAAGCGGTTTCAACTCTAAGTCTACAGGTGGTTGCTCGATGCTAGATTTTAACGGACCACCTTTTTCCATTTGAGTTTGGACCGGTTGATTGAAAAACACCTCATCTTCCTGGGGTGGTATCCCAGAAAGGTATTGAATAACGTCATCAAAAGGGATCTCCCTGTCAGCTTCCGTTTTTTCTTTGCGATGTGCAATCATCTTCTTAAGCTCTTCTTCTTCAAGTTCATCGGCAAGTCGCTCCCAATCATCCAACTCCCAATGGGTAGCTTCTCTCCAGAATTCGATTTCATCCCAGCTTCCCATTAAAACTTCCTCTTCAGCAAGGTTAAAGTCTGCCTGATTGAGCTCCTTCAGATCACTACTGCTCATTCCTGGAATGTCCCAAATTTTCTGTTCACTTATAGGCTCAGTATGCGCAAGTTGTTGAGACAGCTCTACAGTGACTACAACTCTTGAACAGTTGTTTTCTTCTTCTTCGTGATTTATGACATCCAGGGCTTCTGTCTCTGCGAGCTCTTCATCAGGGTCAGATTCATCCCCATAAATTGCCTCAATGAATGAAATTCCCTGAATTGGGGATTCTTCAGAACTTTTACCTTGCTCGATGGAAATGGAAGTGTCTCCTATTCTCAAGGTAATTTGGCCAGTGTGGAAGTCAATGGTGGCAAATTGCGCGGTGTCCAAGAAAGGCCGCCTAGGATCGGGGCATTTCCTTGTCGATTGGTAGTCCAATATAACCCGATCGGTTGGAAACACCAATTGTTTAACATGGGTAAGGACATTGTTAACGCAACCGGCCGCTAAACGGCTAGATTTGTCCACCAATCAAGAGAGACGGGCGCCCCTTAGCCTTTTGTCCAACCCGAGACTTTTGCGGATGTTCAAAGGCATCACATTAACAGAGGCACCGTGAGTCGCATAAGACATTGTGGAACGTGCGCGCCTTCGATCATGCAAGAGATTGAAGGTCGTCCGGGTCACCACGTTTATTGCAATGCTCGAGAAATTGCCGAGCATTCTTCGTTTAGCACTTCATCTCGCTATTCCTTTCACTTCTTCTTACTTCCACAGCGTCCTTAAGAAACTTGGAGCATTTAGGCATCTCGCTTAACACTTCGGCAAGAGGCATAGTCACCATGGTTTCTCTGGCGACTTCTCACTCCATCGTAAGTTTTATCGAGTTCAAAGTATTCTCATTTTTCTTTCTTTGGATAAGGAAGGGTTTTCGGATGATTGATTGGAATTTGATTTTTAATGGCTTCGTCCTCCTTATCCTTCCATCTGACAAACTTTTCAGCTTTCTTTTTAGTCAGGGGTTCGGCCATCTGACTACTCTTTTCAACATCCACATCACTTTCTCCCGAAGAATCGTTATCATTCAGCTCTCGCTCACTGTCGCTTTCTTCGGTATTTGTCTGCTGCTTATCCCCTCCTGAACTCATGGCGTCAGGAGGGGCTACTCGTTTCCCGACAGCTTCTCGGGTCCAACTTTCTTTCCGCTTCTAAGTGTAACTGCATTCAACTCCTCCTCTTGTCCATAATTCCACTGCGGTGTGATGGCATTACAGGCACTTACTTCTGCCTTAGGATTTTTATCCGTGTAACTCGGCAGTCTTCCTTGGGGCCTGCTTGCTTGTTGATCAGCCATCTGGCCAATCTGTCTTTCTATCGCCTTTTGACCGGTGGCTAGTGCTTGCACCATATCTACTAGCTCATCGAATTTCTTTTGAGAGATAGAGGTGGGCTGTGGATTTTGCGTTTGAGCCCAATTGCCTTGGGGCTTTTGATTGTTGGAGTTGAAGGACTGGTTGGAATTGGATGCGCCAGTGGCGATATAATAAGCTTTTTGCGGATTTCCGAAAAAGTTACGGTTTGGATTATAGCTTGATTGACCGTAATTTTGATTGAAATTACGAAAAGTTTGATTCGCTTTGCCTACCGCATTTACTTCATCTCCGTTCTCATTGCTTGCCTGCGTTCCCGTAAGACTCATATCCGCCGATCCTTCATTCTTTGCATTTGTAAATTAGCCATCTGTTGGTTTATCATTTCCACTTGAGCAACCAACTTCTGTGTCACAGGATCGCTTGCAACAGATTTCCTCTTATCTTCCTCAACATGAGTCTTCCTGAGGTTGACCACATGTTGTTCTTGGCAATTGTTTCAACTACCCTATAGGCGAAGATCATCTCCTCCGCCTGAAAAAGATCCATGAGCTGTGGAATCTAGATAATCTCTATTGGGTTGAGTAACACCCTGATAGAATAATTCTAGGAGCTCATGTCGAGTGTATCCATGGTTAGGGCATTTCCTCATTAACAAATTCAACCTTTCCCAGGCCTTTCCTACGCTTTCTCCTTATAATTGCTCAAAATTAGCTATATCACGCTTAAGGGCCATTATCGTTCAGTGAAAAGCAATTTGAGCGAAGGCTCTTTTAACATCGGCCCAGTATGGAGAGAGTGATGGGGTAAGGATTTGAACCATCTGTTTGCTTCACCTTTTAAAGCAAACGGGAAAAGTTTCAGCTTAACAATCTCAGAATCAACACCCGGATAGTGGCCTGCTTCGCAAATTTGAACAAAAGTGGACAAGAAGTCATGAGGATCTTCTTGAGCAGTGCCTCCAACCACTCCATTCTATTTTGTGCTCTGTGTGTTCTATTCCCCCTTGTCCCCGAGATATTTCCTTGTTTGTCAAGTGTGCAGGATCTTTGCGATAGCAATTGTGAGTTTCAGACGATGTCAGTTTTCCGGTGGATGGTCCACGATCATCGATTTCTTCACGCATTTCTGGATCTGGATCTAGACCACTTCCAGACTTGCCACTTTCGAACGACAATCAGCTAAGTTCTTTCTTTCTTTTTATTTCTGCACAACATGAGGACATGTTGTAATTTAAGTGTGGGGGAGGGGAATAGCTTATGTGATATCTACATTCATTTGCCATACATTTATATTTCTATGAAAAGTGCTAGATTTTAAAAGTTTTGTTTTGTCCCAAGTAAGCATGGCATGTCTTCATTTGAGTTCTTATATCATTTTTGCGTTATTTTGCATATTTAGTAAATTTAGTTGTTTCACCCAACACTACTTTTCACATGCCATAGTAAATGATGAGCTATAATTTAAAGCTATGCCCATTTGATTAGAGATTTTTTGATGATTATCGCATGATTCTTTGCTTCCATACGAATTTTGAAAATTTTAATAGTTTGTGTTTAGAGTTAAAGTATGACATACTGTGAATATCTGAAGGTTTGAATGTGATAGGAGGGATATAATTTAAGGTTTGTATACCAATCTAAGATGAATAATATGAATTATGTATTTAAGTGTCGGAAGTAGTCATGCCGATGATTTGAGTGCGTAGGCATTATCACGAAATGTCCTATACCACTATGAGGTTAATAGCTCCCGATCGCTGATGATAGTAGTCCAAATAGGGTGTTATCCCGAAACATCCTATTGTTGGGAATGAGGGCATATATGCTATATATATGTGGAATTAAGTCAATCTTAAAGAAAAATTTAGTGAATGGTAATGTGAAAAGATGGTTGAGAACCTTAGTTATCTTCTAACTATCCCAGATAAACCGAAAGATATGTTGTAGGGACTATCCTCTAAGTGTGTCGGAAATATTTTAAATGCTCCCTATTATCTTTTCGAATAAGTATGTTTTGTGAGGTGCATGTTATAATCGTTTTATATTTCTAATTTAAATGGGATGTTGGCTAGTTTTGCTTGAATCAATTTCAAGTGTGGATTTAGTGGAAGTTTATTATGGCTATGCACACACTCACTTGGGTGAACCTCTAAACTACTTGAATATGTTTTATATTTGCTAAGATGTTTATTTGTCTCGAGTGATGATTATGTTTTGTCTTGCTCGGGACGAGCAAGGTTTAAGTGTGGGGGAGTTGTTAAGGGTGATTTTATACGTTTTATAAGGATATATTTTATATCAATATTCCCCATATATGGATGTTTTTCATAGAAATCGAGCTTATAATCGATTAATTGAGTAAATGATGTTTTTAATAGCTAAATCTCAAAACGTAACGAATTATGTGCTTAAATGGTGATTTTATGTTATTTTGGAAATACGTTACGCTTTGGTATGTTTTCCTATTGTTGTAGATACTCATTGATGATGTAAGAGATGATTTTAGAGAGCCAAATTCGTGCTTGGAAAGGATCAATCAAAGTTATGGAAGATTGAAAGATATAAGGAAAGAAATCAATCAAGATAAATGTCGGAAAATCAGGATTCCGGGTAGTGACGACCTTCCAACGAAGTTCTTGATATGATAACAACCGATTTGACTCTGGACCTCAAGAGAAGAGTTGTAGGGCTTGAAGAGAGGATTCTACAGGATTTTGAATCACTCCATTCCGACTTACGAGGCCCGAGATATGAGCGTTAAAAGTTCAGAATCTGTTCCAGGAGAGCTGGACGGGCGTCCGACATTATGGACGGGCGTCCGGCCGCGGTTACTGTAGCAGCCGACTCAAAATTCTATAAAAACAGCAGCAGCCCCAACCCTAATTATCATTAGAACACAACAGCCTCTTCTCAAAACCCTAAAGTCGAGCTGAGAGCAGCCCGGCCGGCCAAGCTCCTAGCTTGGTCGGCCGGTGGTTAGATTAGTTGTTTTTCTTTTCGTTTTTTTTTCTTCTTTCTTGTTCGAACAAAGGCTCGACAGCCATGGATGAGCTATGAAGCTTCCTGTTTCCAGCTGCAACTTGATTTAGTTCTTTGGATGATTTTGTAAGTTTTTATTTAAATTGTTTCTTTCTTATGCTTATTTGTATCTTGCATATAAATCGGAAGATGATTGCATGATTTGATGCTACCGTATGACGGAAGTCGGTGTAGTTTAGATCACCGTAGGAAAGTTTGGATTTTTAATCTATACATAACGGAAGTTCGTAGATTAATTATCTAGGTTTACGAGAGAACCACAATTTGATTAATTCGTTGCAAGATTTTCCTAGATTTGAATTGAGGGATATCACCGTTACCGGAAAGATGAGATTTTTCATGTATTTGTTTCATTACGTTATTCTTGTTCTCTTTCATGTTTCGAGATGCTATATGTTAATCGAATTTAGATAACGGAAGTTAATAAATTCGTTAGATTGCCATGATAGAGATTAACAATTATTGTTCCAACAAACGGAAGTTGAGGGATAAGGTTGTTAGATTAGGATTTCATCCATATCTTTGATTTGTATAGATGTTAGTTAAGACCGAAGGTAAACTAATGAATGGCGTGATAAATCGGAAGAGGAAACGCTTCTTTAGATAAGATAATAATCTAAGATAACTTGTGAATGAATATGTGTTGATCTTATTTCTTTCGGTGAGATGATGGTTGTTGGGAAGAGGTTGATCATGGTTTGTTTATGGTTGTTCAAGAGATAGATTTACCGCTTTTCCTAGATGTAGTTTTATTTATGTTTTTATCGCTTTTATCCTTCCTGGCTTTGGATTAACAATCCTCTGTCCCATTTATTTTCCGCTTTAGTTTAGGTTTAGGTTAATAAAGAAGGATTAATTAGATTAGATTCAATATCCCTTTTCCCCGAGGATCGATACCGTGCACTTATCCAACTTTACTAGCAACTACCCGGTATTCGGCCGGTTAGGAGGTAGTTTTGCATGGTAGTATAGGTTTATAAATTTTCTTTTGTTTTAATGATGCAAAATCTCCCCAACAGATATCCAGATCATAAGATACGATCGTTAATGTATTGACACTCGAGATACAATCGTATGGATATTGTTACAGCGATAGGATTGTAAGTTACACGGTAATCGCTTCACATGAAAGGTAGTAGTCATTGCTTTTGACTCTTCCGATGATTGGAGGTCACGGTGTGTTGCTAGAGGCGTTATCCCGTGATCGTTAGGCATGAAGGGCATTTTAGTAAATTGCACTTTGTGTCTACGACCAACATATTCGAAGCCTATCGGGTCACACACATATTAACATCGAGTCGGATTAAAATGCGGTTATAGTTGATAACCAAATAAGGAAAGTTTATCTCTGACTATAAAGGTTATAGTGGTAAATTAATATGGTGGTATTTATTTATTATGAATAAATAAAATACAAGATATTAATTATATATAAATTAGATTAATTAAAGAATATTCCGTAAGCCAATTTATTGGCATATGGGCGCCACTTTTGAGTGTATAAGATACACTTGGATTGTGCACTTTAATTAATAAGATTGCCATAATATTAATATAAGATATTAATTGATTTTGAAAAATAGATTTATGGTAATAAGATAATTATAATCAATATATGAGATTGGCAAAATAAATTATAATTAAAGAGATAAATCAATCTAGTTGATTTTCCTTATTTTATTGGAAAAAGGTTTTCTTCTCCTACACACCTTTAGGGCGCCACCTTCTACTATATATAGGAGGTGGGTGTCAAGCTCTTTTGCACAACACAATTGCAAGAGTTCATAATTCTTGTGTAAAATAGAGAGCCTTCCATAGTGAGTTTGTGAGGGAAGAAAAGGTCCGGTCTAGCGACCGGAGTTTTTCCGATAAAGAATCCAAGGAGGATTCGGCGGGGTTCGTGTGGATCGGCCCGATAGAGGCCGGACGCGTGGGACGGCTTGCGCGTTGAACTACTCTCCGTTGGCGGTCAAAGCGACGATCTTATAGATCATCCGAGGTATAACCGTCAAACTACTTAACGTATTTATTGCATTAAACGAATAACGATCTAGAAAAGGAAATCAAATTTTAAATTCATTGCGTTAAACTAGTGATTTCCTAACAGTGGTATCAGAGTCAGACTTCGAGCTTAAGCAATAAGCATAATTTAATTGTGTAGTATTTAATCGATAGATGCAAGATTTAAATCACGAAACGTTAAAACAAAAAACAAAAAAAACTAGGGTTTATAGGGGTCGGCCGACGGGCGGCACTCCTTCTTCCTCGGCGGCGCGGTGGCCCCGGGCCGCCGTCCGTCGATCGCCTTCTTCCAATGGGGAGATCAACCCTTTTTCGCTTTTGTGATATTTTATTGTGCATAGATATCTCGTTTATTTAGTTGTGTCATATGGCCAACCAATAGTTCAAATAGTTTGGACCATTGGGAAACCATATGGCATATTGGCCTTTCCAAATTTTGATTTGGAATAGGCTGTGCCCTTTCCAAATATTTGATTTGGAATAGGCTTGTGCTGCACACCACTTCCAAAATTTTGATTTTGGAAAGTGGCCAGCCTAAACCAAAACTATTTGGCCTTTCCAAATATTTGATTTGGAATAGGCCTAGGCCCTTTCCAAATTTTGATTTGGAATAGGCCTAGGCCACTTCCAAAATTTTGATTTTGGAAAGTGGCCAGGCCTAAGCTAAATTTAGTTTTGGAAAGGAAACAAATCGGAGACTTTTAATTTTATTTTGAATAGTTCAAATTTAATTAAAATTAAAATAGATTTAAAATTAAATGTTAATTTTAATTTTCGATTAAGTCATATAATTAATTAAAAGTTATTTAATTATTTGACGTGATAAAATAAAGACGCATGAGTAGTTAAAATTGGAATTTAATCTTTTTCATAAGATAAAATTGTATGGATTAGATGTGTAGATATAATGTGATTATATGGACCCTGATTGATCATGGACTCGACCAATAGGATAGATGGGAATGTTTTCTTTATGTTGGTTTTTGAAAAATTGTCCTAGGCCGTTATGAAGAACGTGACCTAGTTTTACTTTTTGCATTTATCCCATTCCCATTAGCTCCCCCCGTGTGCGGCGGGTGTAATTATTAGATAAATTACTATGTAACAAGAATGGAGCAAGAAGTTGAAGACCAAGGAGAGATAAAGAACCCATTGGCGTACAGCAACAAAGATCCTATTGGCGGTTGCAGATACCCTTAGTTTGTGACCCACGGTTCGCTCGCTTGTATTCGAAACCGCACTCTAGAAAAGTCCATGATCATACCGGTTATTTTATGCGCGGAATGTTGTGTATGTTTTACTTTATATGATATAGTAGTAATATGCACATAGTAGATGAGACCATAATTAAACCAAATTAATTAAGTGAATTAATTTAAAATTATTCCCACGTCAAAAATCAAGTCGGAACTCGCTCTCCCATATTATAACGACGGTGAAGAGCCCTTGTTCGGACCCAACTCACCACCAAAGCGGGGTTGACCTACCTCGGGTATATCGTCGTTATCGAGATATGATCGAAAGAGATCTCATGAATATTAGGGTTAAGACTCGACTAAGAATTCTCGCCACCACCAAAGCGGGTCGTTTGGATTTTAGAGGCAAGGGTTTGGCTATTTTCATAAGATGAAATATTGTCAAAGAGTTGATCGTCAAACAACAAGAATCGTATAAGATACGATCGACAAATCGTTGTCCACCTATTTAATTATTTTCGCCCATCACCAAAAAGTTGGGGGTCGGGTAGTTCAATGGGATCTTGCCCACTAAAGGAATTATTTTCTTGAAAGCCAATAGGGAATAGTTGGCTAGTGGGAGTAAAAACCTTAAAGAATTTTTAAGTGCAAATTTAGGGTTTTTATACATGAGCTTTTACTTATACTATCTTTATTTATTGTTGTAGAAAATGTCAAACAAATTGAACCTTCATTTTATCATCGAAAACAAGCTTGACGAGACAAATTTTCTCGATTGGGAAAGAAACCTCAAAATCGTTTTGAGGCACGAGAAAGATTGGCTATGTCTTGGGCGAGGCCCTACCGGAAAAGCCCGCCGAGGGTTCGCTCTGAGATGTTGTCGAGAAGTACAACAAGCAATCGCTCGACAAGATCGATGCTACATGTATCATGCTTGCTTCTATGACACCTGAACTGCAGAAACAACATGAGTCTATGGACGCCTACTCTATCATGGTCTACCTGAAGGAACTTTATGCTTCTCAGTCTCACACTGAAAGGTATGAGGTCTCGAAGGCCCTGCTTAGTTGTAAGATGGCGTCTGGGACTGTTGTGGGGTCACACGTGCTTAAAATGATCGGGTACATTGTTAAGGGTGATTTTGTACGGTTTTTAACATTATATTTGATAATGATTTCCCCCATAATTCATATGATTTGCATAGAAAACGAGTGTTTAAATGATTTATTAAGCGAGTGAGTTTTTAATTAGTTTATTCGCAAAATGAGGTTGTGTATGTGTTTTAATTATGGTTTTACGAGTATTTGGATTTTGTTACGTTTTGCGGTGTTTTTGATGTCATGTAGGTACATGTTGGAGGCTAAATTGATGATCAAATGTTGATATAATTCGAGCTAAATCGAGATAGAGATGAGAAAAGAAGGATAAAGATGGAAGAAGGAGGAGATAAAGATCAAGAAATCGAGTTACAGCACATATGGACGTTCGTCCGGGTCCCGCCCAGTGGGACGGGCGTTTGATAAAGCGAGACGGGCGCCCAGTGGAAGTATTTTGATACAGAGAGTTTGGACGCTGGATGAACGAACGTCTGGCACAAGTTCAAGGTCAAGGAACGAACGTCGAGATATGGACGAAAGGCGTCGTGAGGAAGAAAATCAGATTCCGGTAGCGCTGAACTTCCAACGCAGTTCTTGATATGATAACAACCGATTTGACTCTGGACCTCAAGAGAAGAGTTGTAGGGTTTGAAGAGAGGATTCTACAGGATTTTGAATCACTCCATTCCGACTTACGAGGCCCGAGATATGAGCGTTACAAGTTTGGATGCTGTTGCTGAAAATAGTGGACGAGCGTCCGGAATCTTCAAACGGGCGTCCGGAGGCGGTTATCTTGAGCAGCCGACATTGAAACTCTATATAAGCAGCGGATTTCTTTCACCCTAATCATATAATTTGAACCCTAAACCCTAGGGGCAGCTTGGCTGCGTTTTCTACAGCTTTTATCTACTTTTATGCACTTTAATTCTTAGATTAGATTAGTTAGTTTCATGCACTTTTTATTCAACAATTCAAGCTTTCAAAGGATGCTAAGAGGCTAATCCCTCTTTGAACAAGCGTTGTGAAGCCTTCCTTCAACAATTCAGTTTTGATTCGTGATTAATCTGTGAGTATCTATTTCAAGTTCGCTTTCTTTTATCATGTTTTGTATGTCTTATTGCATGTTTAATCGAAAGATGCTTGCTTTGATGATTGTTTATATGATGAGAGTCATGTCAATCCTAGATCACCATGATAAAAGAATGGATCTTCGATCTAACTAAAAACGAGAGTTGTTAGATTGATTTTCTAGATTAGAAATTGAAAGATTTCACGCCTAGTTAGAAAGACGTAATCTTTAACATCGAAAGATAAAAGATTAGAAAACGAACTTGTCTATGAGTAGGAGTTTATGCCTTCGATTAGGTGAATCACGACTTGAATAGAGATCATGAAATAATCCGAATTAGAATTGAATGTTGATAGGATAGGTGGATCAATTGCTTGTTGCTCGTTATAACTTGATTTAATCCCTTGAAACTTGAATTGTTTAGCTTTAGTTTACTTTTTCTCGCACTTTAGTTTAGTTTAGTTTATTGCTTTCAATCTTGCCTAGCATTGGATTAATCTCCTCTGTCTAGTTACTTTTTCGCATATTTGTTTAGGTTAGTTCTTCGTTTAGGTTAGTTTCGTGACAATAGTTTAGTTGAAAACAAAAGCTAGGATTCACATTCGCCTAGTTCCCGTAAGATCGACCCGGCATTAGCCTCCATACTACGATCCTTGCACTTGAGGTTAACCGGTTTATTACTTGTTGTTTTGTATTGATAAAATCCGGGACAAGTTTTTGGCGCCGTTGCCGGGAACCGGACGGTTGCCTAGTTTTTGTTTTTGTTTTTAGTTTGTTTTCAATTCTTGTTTTTAGGTTAGATCTTTTCACTTCTTTTTGTAGTTAGTAGTTTAGTCGTTTTAGTGCGTTTATCTGCCGTGTTTTCATCACAAGAGTTAGTATAAATTTTAGCTTCTAAGTCTATACTCTGCTTTTCGCCTATCACGCTCTGCTTTTCTAACCGTTTACGCTTGATTGACGAAAGCGTCCGCTTTTACCGAACGTCCGTCTCCAGCTTCTTGTTTCATGGACGAAGCGTTTATTTTACCGGGCGCCCGTCCGGCTGAAGTTTCTCAATCTCGAATCAAAATTCGACTGCAGACGGCGTTCATACTTCGGGCGCCCGTCCACGAATTTCGACAGCGGACGAGCGCTCAAATTTTGAACGCCCGTCCATTCGAAAATCGGTCGATTTAACGTCCATCCAAATTGGGCGCCCGTCTGTCTCCGTCTGGCCATCGCTTTTATTTTATTTCAATTAGGTTTTCTGTTTTTTTTCGTAGGTAAGTGTCGTAGGTAGGTTTCTAAGGTTGAATCATCTGACTCCAAGTTTTTCACGGTCACATTTTTGGATAAAAGGGATCGTTTTAGCACTCGTTAGTATTTTGGCCGTAACTTTTGGCTCGAGTGTCCGTTTGGAACGCAGGACCCCAATTCGGAAAGCTCGTTCCGACGCCGACGACGTGATGGACAGCCAGAGGCCGTCCGACACCGTTTTCGAGGTCAAAATCCACTGTTTTCCCTTCCATTTTGGGCTCGTAAGATTTCAACACGCTTTTTTCATGTAGTTAGTATTTTCTGTGTTTTTCTGCTTTTAAATTTTTCGTAGTTCCGGTTTAGGTTTCGCTTTCCATATATTTTAGGTAGTTTTCAATAAAAGTAGCGTTAAATAAATTGAGAGTTTTATTTTTGCCGTGTTTCATGACCGTTGGGTTAAGAATGTGCAAGAAGTTTTTACTCAATTTATGAAACGTGAATTTAGGTTTCATAGTTTTGTTTTCGCTTTTAATAAACACTAGGGTTTCGCTTTTAATGATATGATATTAGGTTATGATTTTAAGGTTCTTCCGCTGTTTTACGATAAAATCGAAGTCTGGCCAGTACTTTTTCGTTGAGTCGACGGGCGTCCATAGTAAGTGAACGCCCGTCCGTGCCACAATGCATCCACGCTGTTATGTTTTAAGAGAGTCGACGACGGCGTTTGCTCGCTTTCGGACCCGCCTGCGCTTATGTGGTTCTCGACGGGCGTCGCGCCTACCGAACGTCCGTCCGCCTAATATGCTTTAAACGTCTGCTCGATTGATCAACGTCCGTCCAGTGTTCAGTTTCTAGTGAATAGAGTTTGATTTTTAATGCTTTATTTGATGTGGATACTTTCATATGAGCTTCTGTGGCTAATTATTTTTACGTAGATGTTCTGAACTTGCATGTTTACACCTTTCCATCTACTGATCCATGTTAAATAATTGATTAATTTTTATATACATGCTTCATTAATTGACATGGATGAGCCTCTGTGGCCGTTTTGTGTATGCGTAGATGTCCTGTTCTTTCACCGTTATGGTTTTCTTTCCATCTATTGCAATCCATGTTGAGTAATTCACCTAGCTAGACGTGATTCTAATATGACTTATGCTGTTCCTGTTGTCGTCTATCTAGGGTTACATGATTCATCCATGCATGTTATAGTCACTGTCGGTTCTCGTACGCTATAACTGTTCTTATTGTTATTTAGTAGCTAATGTCGGTTTCCGTTTGCTACATACCGTTGGGATGAATCTTGTTAGCTTTTAAGACTTATGTGCTTCCTTGTTGTTTTTGTAACTCATATGGGTAGCTACTGTCGGTTTTCCGTAATGCTACCATCTTAGGCCATATGAGTTATATCTGTTTAGTATAGCTAACTGTTGGTTTCCATAATGCTATCACCTTTTGATGAGTCTTAAGGCGCGTCTACACTGCATGTAATGGACAGCACTGTCGTTTTATCTTACCTGTCATTATTTGGTAGACGTTTATGATATACATGTCGTGTTGCAAATGAGTGGGCTAGTTTCTTTCTTTTATTTTCTTTTATTTTTGCATATCATTCAGATGCATATCATTTAGCTGCATACCATCTAGTTGCATTGTTTTTCTATTTTTCTTTTATTTTTCTTGAGCGTAGTTAACTGTCGGTTTCCGTAATACTACCTCGTTTTCTTTAATTTAGTTTCTGCATAGGCCGTAGTCACTGTAGGGTTGTTCTCGAAACCTGCTCAGCCTGAGCCTGTCAGAATTCATTTTTATTTTTAGGATTGCATATCATGTAGGCTGCATTGTAGTATATTTTCATGTAGTTGCACCTAGCCTACTGTTGTGTAATATTCCATGTATATGTTCCATCTTTATATGAGCTTAATCTGAAAAATCTTTCTGACTTCTTTTCCATGTATAATCCTCTATCATTATTAGTTGGAGTTTGATGTTTCTGTTTCTGTGGCTTTATTCTTAGATGTCCTGAGTTTAAGTGTTGATCTTTCCATCTGAGCTATTATTTCTTTTTGTGCTTATATCAAACTTCCATATTTAGACGTTTCGATGTTCTGTACTTTCCCTGTTTGATTTTTCCATCCGAAGCGATTCTATTTTGTGCTTTGTATGTTCTATCCCCCCCTTGCCCCCGAGGTATTTCTTTGTTTTTCATGAGTGCAGGGTATTTGCATTAGCTTTTGTGAGTTTTAGACGATATCCGTTTTCTGGTGGATGGTCCACAATCTACTGATATCCTCGAGCATTCCTGGGTGATGCATCATCCTGTGGTTGCTCCCTTCGAAGACAATCACCTAAGTTCTTTACTTCTCTTTATTTTCCGCACAACATGAGGACATGTTGTTATTTAAGTGTGGGGAAGGGGAATAGTTTCATGTATCTACATTCATTTGCCATACTATTATATTTCTATGAAAGAGTGCTGAATTTTAAAATTTTTGTTTTGTTTTGTCCCAAGTGAGCAATGCATATCTTTATTTGAGTTTTTATATCATTGGTGCATTATTTTGCATATTTAGTAAATTTAGTTGTTTCACCCAACACTATTTTTCACGTGCCATAGTAGATGATGAGCTATATTTTAAAGCCATACCCATTTGATTAGAGATTTTTTTTTTTTTTTTGATGATTATCGCATGATTCTTTGCTTCCATACTAATTTTGAAAATTTTAATAGTTTGTATTTAGAATTAAAGTATGACGATCGTGAATATCTCAAGGTTTGAATGTGATAGAGGTATATAATTTAAGGTTTGTATACCAATCTAAGATGAATAATATGAATTATATATATTTAAGTGTCGGAAGTAAATTGCCGATGATTTGAGTGCGGTAGGGCATTATCACGAAATGTCATATACCACTATGAGGTTAATAGCTCCCGATCGCTGATGATAGTAGTCCAAATAGGGTGTTATCCCAAACATCCTATTGCTTGGGAATGAGGGCATATATGCTATATATGTGGAATTGATTGAACTTTAAGAAACATTAGTGAATGGTAATGTGAAAAGATGGTTGGAAACCTTAGTTATCTTCTCGACCATCCCCAGATAAACCGAAAGATATGTTGTAGGACTATCCTCTAAGTGTGTCAGAAATATTTTAAATGCTCCCTATTATCTTTTCGGAATAAGTATGTTTTGTGAGGTGCATGTTATAATCGTTTTTATATTTCTGATTTAGATGGGATGTTGGCTAGTTTTGCTTGAATCAATTTCAAGTGTGGATTTGGTGGAAATTTATTATGGCTATGCACACACACACTTGGGTGAACCTCTAAACTATTGAATATGTTTTATATTTGCATAAGTGTTTATATGTCTCGAGTCTTGATTATGTTTTGTCTTGCTCGGGACGAGCAAGGTTTAAGTGTGGGGAGTTGTTAAGGTGATTTTATACGTTTTATAAGGATATATTTTGTAACAATTCTCTCCATATTCGTATGTTTCTCATAGAAATCGAGCTTTATATTGAAATATTGAGCAAATGAGTTTTAGAAGTATTAAAGTTCAAAATCGGGTTAATTATGTGATTTTGTTGGATAAATATCTTTAGATGTAAGATGTTACATTTTGCATGGTTTTATCGTGATGTAGGTACGCTTGCATGAGGTGAAAGGAGCTTAAAAGATGTTCAAGTGATGATTTGCATGGAAGGGAAGAGATAGAGATGAAGTTGGAATGAAGATCAAGATTAATTTGGAAGAAAAGAGTGAACGCACGCCCAAGTCCCGTCCAAAGTGGATCAAGGCGTCCAAATAAGTGGATCAAGCGCCCCGGGAGGAGTTTTGATTCGAGAGTTTAGACGCCATAGCAAACGGGCGCCCACTGCGTCCTGAAATTCTTGGACGAAGCGTCGCTTGAGTGGGCGGGCGCCCACGGCCGACATGCCGAAAACCGACCTATTTCTCCTATAAATAGCAAAGCGATTTCAACCCTAAAACACGCATTATTCGATCTCATTGATACACCATCATAAGAGGCAAACCTAGGCGGCCCCAGCCCCGTGGGGAGGTGAGTGGCAAGTCGATTAGGTTTTTATTTTGCTTTTATGTTTCTTTGCTTTGCGATGTACTCCATGCTTGTGGGTGCAATTGTTCAAACAATTTGAATCTTTTTCTTCAGGTTTTATCTACTTTTATTTAAGTTTGTTTTATGATTTTATCTCAAAGTTGTATCTTTTCCTATGCGATTATTTGTTATGCGACGTATATCGGAAGATGGTTGCTTATCGATGTTTGATTTTGATGGAAGTCATGTTAAACCTTAGATCACCATAGAAAAGATTGGATTTTTAACCTTGACATAACGGAAGTTGATAGGTTGATTATCTAGGTTGCTAGATTTGAATAAATCTTACACCTTGTTTTGATTGATAGACGAATTATCTACGGAAGTAGGATTCATACTTTTGATTAGGTGAACCACATCTTTAGTTAATCATCACAAGATAACCTTAGATAGAGATAGAGGGTTTGAAGGATTGGATGATTTTGTTTGTTCATTGTTAATCTCCATGTTCATCTTCTTGTTTATTTCCTTTTATAGTTAGTAGTTTAGATTTAGTTTTTATCGCTTTTATCCTTCCTCGGCTTTGGACCGACAATCCTCTCATTCAGGTTTATTTTATCTTTTTTAGTTTCGCTTTTAGTAGTAACAACCTTAGGAAAATTAATGAACTAGATACCCGATTCCTCGTGACCGACTCCGGTATTAATCGCTATATGGATGTTTTTCACAGAAATCAAGCTTATAATCGATTAATTGAGTAAATGATGTTTTTAATAGTTAAATCTCAAAACGTAATGATTTATGTGCTTAATTGATGATTTTATGTTATTTTGGAAATACGTTACGCTTTGGTATGTTTTCCTATTGTTGTAGATACTCATTGATGATGGAAGAGAGGATTTTAGAGAGCCAAATTCGTGCTTGGAAAGGATCAATCAAAGTTATGGAAGATTGAAAGATATAAGGAAAGAAATCAATCAAGATAAATGTCGGAAAATCAGGATTCCGGGTAGTGACGACATTGCAACGAAGTTCTTGATATGATAACAACCGATTTGACTCTGGACCTCAAGAGAAGAGTTGTAGGGCTTGAAGGGAGGATTCTACAGGATTTTGAATCACTCCATTCCGACTTACGAGGCCCGAGATATGAGCGTTACAAGTTTGGATGCTGTTGCTGAAAATAGTGAACGGGCGTCCGACCTTGTGAACGGGCGTCCAAAGACCGTTCTTGTAGCAACCGCCTCGGATTTTCTATAAATAGCAGCGCGATTTCAACCCTAATTCAGACATAATTCGATTCCTATTGTTACCCACACATAAGAGAGGGACCTTAGGCGCCCAAGCCCTTTTGGGAGGTCAGGTGTTAAGATTAGATTAGTTTTTCTTTCGCTTTTCTTTTCTTTTTGTTTCTCCATTGATGAACACGGTTGAGCAGCCATGAACACAGCTTTGTGAAGTTTCTTTTCAGCAGCACTTTTATTTCTTTTCATGGATGATTTTGTAAGTTTTAGTTCAATTGTTTCTTTTCCTATGATTATTTGTATCGTGCAATTTATATCGGAAGATTATTGCTTGTTGATGCTACCGTATGACGGAAGTCGGTGTAGTTTAGATCACCGTAGGAAAGATTGGATCTTTAATCTATACATAACGGAAGTTCATAGGTTAAATTTCTAGGTTTACGAGAGAACCACAATTTGATTAATTCGTTGCAAGATTTTTCTAGATTTGAATTGAGGATATCACCGTTACCGGAAAGATGAGATTTTTCATGTATTTGTTTCATTACGTTATTCTTGTTCTCTTTCATGTTTCGAGATGCTATATGTTAATCGAATTTAGATAACGGAAGTTAATAAATTCGTTAGATTGCCATGATAGAGATTAACAATAATTATTCCAACAAACGGAAGTTGAGGGATAAGGTTGTTAGATTAGGATTTAATCCGTATCTTTGCTTCGTATACATGTTAGTTAAGACCGGAAGGTAAACTAATTAATGGCGTGATAAATCGGAAGAGGAAACGCTTCTTTAGATAAGATAATAATCCAAGATAACTTGTGAATGAATATGTGTTGATCTTATTTCTTTCGGTGAGATGATTGTTGTTGGGAATAGGTTGATCATGGTTTGTTCATGTTTGTTCAATGTTAGTTAGTTTTATTGCTTTCATAGATATAGTTTTATTTTCTGTTTGTTCGCAATTATCTATCCTGGCTTTGGATTAACAATCCTCATTCGATTTATTTTCTGCTTTAGATTAGGATTAGTTATGTGTTTTAATAAAGAGGAATTAATGACGTTAGATTCTACATCCCTTTTCCCGAGGATCGATACCCATTTTATCCAACTTTACTAGCAACTACCCGGTATTCGGCCGGTTAGGAGGTAGTTTTGCAGGGTAGTATAGGTTTTATAAATTTTCTTTTGTTTTCTGTTTTTTCTATTTTTCGTAGTTTAGGTTTCTGTTTTTTGTTTCATACAATCTTTTTCTCTCTTCTTTTCTTTTCTCTAGGTTTCCCTTCTTTCTTGCTCAACATCTTGATCTTGGATCTCGGTTTATGCAAACTCGGAGTCATAAGGGACCACTAATCTACTCCCCTGACCCCGAGCGGACCATAATCCGACCCAATAGGCGGAAACTTCGTTTCGACGAAGGAAACGCTTTTGATCGAGAATTTGAGCAATATCTTGCAGGTGAAATCAAAGACATAGTAATAATGGCAGCAGAAGATAGACGGACATTGGCCGACTATGCCATGCCCGGTACAGTCACCATCAACCCGGCTATCGTCATGCCTACCATTACTGCTCCAAACTTCGAGCTTAAACCCGGACTTATTCAGATGATGCAGCATGCATCAATTTTCCATGGTTTCCCATCTGAAAACCCCCACACTCACTTACACACATTCTTACAGATATGCGGTACTACCCGTATCCAAGGTGTAAGTGAGGACGCCATCAAGCTTAAACTGTTCCCATTTTCCTTACGCGGGGAGGCACTAGAGTGGTATCACTCTCTTCCTCTCGAATCCATCACTACTTGGCCGAGCTCGAGAAGGAATTTCTAAGTCAATATTTTCCTCCTTCAAAACAGCTTCAATGCTGAACGAAATCTTCACATTCTACCGTAAGAAAATGAGTCTTTCTTTGATGCGTGGAAAAAGTTTAAGTCTCTTTTGCGTAAGTGTCCTCACCATGGCTTGCCAAAGGAAAGGCAAGTCCATACTTTCTTCAGTGGATTGACCGAGCTCACCAAGGGCATGGTCAATAGTTCCTCAGTGGGGCATTTCTAAAGAAAACACTGATGAGGGTGGGCACTGCTTCGAGGACATTGCCAAATACAATTATGCCCCTCTTATCACCCATCCAAGCACCTCCTCCTCCTCCCAAGGTCGAAGAGGTGACTATGCAAAGTCTTGTTGCCATCTTTCGCAAAAGCGCGATGGCAACCTCTCAAATGACAGACTTCTCAAAACTTCCCAAATCGGAGTTATCGAGCTCTTCACCTTCACTGAACTCTCAAGTTCAGATCGTGTGAGCTTGTTTCGGGACCGCCATATGGACCGCCAATGTCAATTTTCTTCCCCTCGCCGGCAGAAGTCAATGCTGTTCATGACTATGGACAAGATAATCCAATCACATGCCAAGTATGTGATAGCATGGGCACACACCGCTAAACTCGTCCCCCATGATTGGGCGTAATGCGAAGTCAATGCTTTCTCTGGCCGCATAAAAATCGAGATTCAATAACCACCTCGGCCGTATCAGCTTTCCAAAACCAAGGGTTTAATCGGTCTTCGGATTTAATCCTAATTCGAACTTCAATAGAAACCCTGGTTATAATCGTAACCCAAGCTATAATTCTTCCAATCCACAAAGCAAAGGTTCAATCGAATTGGCCCGCCAATTCTAATTACAGATTCCAAAGTCGGCCAAGCCACCCATTTCCCAGAACTTTCAAAACTCTCAAGGCACCTCCCACCAGGACGATATAAAAGCCGAATGGAATTCATTCCGGGAGGAGCAAAGCAGGACGATGGAAAGTCTTGAGAGGCAAATCGGGAAATTGGCGAGCGCTTAGCCTCTGAGACCGTCAGTAAGCGCTTGCCCGACTTCACGGAAAAGAATCCAAGAGGCGGTCAAGTCACTCAAGCCGATTTAAGCAACAGCCAATGCACTGACCTCGTGCCAATAATGCAATACGGTAAAGAGGAGGCCAGTGCGATGAACTTAAGGAGTGGTTCTCAAGTTGGTGGTCCCCCTGGCTTCCAGGGAAACCACTAGCCCCTCCTGCCGCTGATAAGGCAGGAGGGGAAATTGAGCACCCATCATCCCCTCGGCTGCAAAAGGCAAATCAGGTGGCTGATCCCCTGATAGAAGAAAGAGTTGAGATTCCTCAAGTGGTTGATCCCTTGAGGAATAAAGAATCAATTGGAGGTCCTCAGGTGGCTGATCCCCTGAGGAATGATGAGTTAAATGATAGTCAGGTGGCTGATCCCCTGACTAACAAAAAGAATGAAAAGACGGTTCGGTGGAAAGATTTGGAAGACAAGGCCATTAGTTCGCCCTCGAAGAAAGTATTTTCCGAGGAGGATTTGAAAAAGCTTCCGTTTCCACCGAGGAAGAGCAACATTCCATTGGTTGAAGACAAAAAGTACGAGAAGGTGCTAAACCTTCTGAAAAATACTCAGGTAAATCTGCCATTATCCGAGGTCTTGGTCGAGATGCCTAAGTATACAAAGTTCATCAAGGATGTTGTATCTTCCAAGAAGAAGTTAGCAGGAATGGATCAAGCAATTGGTAAGGAGTGTTCTATGGTCAATTATCAAGACTTACCAACCAAGAGAAGCGACCCGGGCAAATTTGTGCTCACATTGCAGATGGGAGGCCTAGTCTTCCCGAATTCCTTATGTGACCTGGGTGCATCCATCAGCTTGATGCCATTGTCCGTTTGCAATCGCCTTGGTTTGCGAATCTTCTAGAACCCACTACCATGAACTCAGTCACTTCGATAGGTCCTCTAAGAAAGCTTCAGGATCCTAAGGGACGTATTGGTTCAAATAGATAGGTTTACCTTTCCAGCTGACTGGTACGCCTTGGATATTGAGAAAAGTGAAAGTGTCCCTTTGATTCTCGGAAGACCTTTTCTATCTACAAACAGAGCCCTCATCGATTGTGATGGTGGGCATGTCACCATTCGAGTTGGTGACCGGAGGTGAGCTATAGTGTTTCAAATCTATCAATGTACCTTCGGATCTCCAACCGGCTGTTCCATTGAGGAGACGTCTGATGACTTCAATGACTTCATGGATAAGCAAGTCTTGGTCGTAGAAGCGCAATATGAGCGATTGATTGATAATCCCGATAATCATGGTATGGTTAATCTAGACCGCTTAGCGGTGATTTTGAGGATGAGCTAAGAGAAGAAGCCTTGGCGAGTAGGGACCACTAAGTAAGCTCAACATGTTGAGTTGAAGAGTGGCGATCTTAAATCAAGTCTAGAGGATCCTCCCGTAGATTTGGCATCAAGCCGTTACTCAACATCTTAAGTATGTGTTTTTAAGAGAAGGTGACAAGCTTCCTTTGATCATCTCTCGCCAAGCTATCTCGTATAGAATAGCTTAAACTCATAAACGCCTTGCGCAAAAATGAAAAAGCCTTTGGATGGCGGTGGGAGATATCCGAGGATATCTCCCGATATCTCAGATGCACAAGATCAAGACTCGAGGAGGGTGCAAAACGAGTTAGACAAACTTCGAGAGGAGGCTCAACCTCACATGCAAGAGGTAGTCAAGAAGGAGATCATTAAGCTTCTAGATATGGGTATCATATACGCCATTGCAGGGAAAGGTGAGTGGGTATCCCCAACTCGTAGTTCCCAAAAAGGTGGAATTACTATTGAGAAGAATGAGAAGGAGAAGAGATAGCATTGAGGCTCACATCGGATACAGAGTATGTATCGATTATCGAAAACTCAATGAGGTCACAATGAAAGATCATTTCCTTCCCTTCATTGACCGATGCTTGAGCGTCTGGCGGGGCATGCATTCTATCGCTTCTGGATGGATATTCGAGGATATTTCCGATACCCATCGATCCTGCTGACCAAGAGAAGACCACTTTCACTTGCCCTTATGGTACATTCGCCTTCTGGCGGATGCCATTTGGTCTATGCAATGCCCCGCTACCTTTCGTAGAGGTGTATGATGGCAATCTTTGACGGGCTAGTTGAAAAGTGCATGGAGATTTTTATGGATGATTTTTCGGTCTTTGGTCAATCCTTCGATGATTGCCTCGATAATCTTGATCAGGTGTTGTCTAGGTGTGTGGAAAAGAACTTGGTGCTAAATTGGGAGAAATGCCATTTTATGGTAGATGAAGGAATAGTTCTTGGCCACAAAGTGTCCGCCAAAGGTATAGAAGTAGATAGGGCCAAGGTTGAAGCTATTGAGAAGATGAGTTATCCTAAGAATGTTCGAGAAGTCCGAGGTTTTCTCGGACATGTCGGCTTCTATAGGAGGTTCATCCAGGACTTTTCAAAGATCGCCAAGCCCCTGTCTACCTTACTAAAAGAAGACGTTACTTTTGATTTTGATGATAGCCGCAAGCACGCGTTTGAGGAGCTCAAAAATCGCCTGATCTCTCGCTCCAATTCTTATTTCACCGACCGAACTTGCCTTTGAGCTTATGTGCGATGCATCCAACTATGTTGTTGGTGCGATCTTAGACAAATAATCGAAGGAAAGTTCCACCTATCTATTACGCCACCACACGTTGAATCCTTCGCAAGTTAACTATACGACTACCGAAAAGGAATTATTGGCCGTAGTGTTTGCTATGGACAAGTTCCGTAGTTACTTGTTAGGTGCTCAAGTGATCGTGTGGACTGATCACGCTGCTTTGCGGTATCTGATGACTAAAAAGGATGCTAAACCGCGCCTACTGCGTTGGATACTGACCCTACAAGAGTTTGACGTTCAAATCAAAGACAAGAAGGGCAGTGAGAATGTAGTAGCGGATCATGTGTCTAGGATGTTAAATGAGGAAAAGAATGAACCAGATGATATAGATCTTTACTTTCCTCTAGAAAACATCATGTTGATCGATGGCCGTTCTCCGATGTTCCTTGGTACTCCTCCATTGTGAACTACCTTCATGCCAAATACCTTGATCCTGAAATGTCTTATCAAGAGAAGAAGAAGTTCTTCTCTGATATGAAATATTTCGTTTGGGATGAACCTTACCTTTTCAAGATCTGCAAAGATGGTTTGCTGAGGAGGTGTGTTCCCGAATCTGAGCAACGCGATATAATCGAGCAATGCCATAGTGGACCCACAGGTGGTCACTTTGGTCCTTGGAAAACAGTTGCGAAGATCTTTCAATCCGGTTTTTATTGGCCAACGATCTTTAAAGACACAGAAGCTTTCTGTAAAGCTTGTGATCGTTGTCAAAGAACCGGAGCTTTGACAAGGCGATTTGACATGCCTTTGAAACCCATCCTTGAATGCGAAGTCTTTGATGTTTGGGGCATCGATTTTATGGGACCATTCCCATCATCTTGTGGCAACAAATACATCTTAGTCTGCGTTGACTATGTTTCGAAATGGGTGGAGGCAATAGCCACTCCTCACAATGATCATAAAACGGTCATGAAATTCCTTAAGAAGAATATATTTGTGAGATTTGGATGTCCACGTGCCTTGATAAGTGATGAAGGGACACACTTTTGTAACCGACCCTTGGAGAAAGTCCTCGAGAAGTATGGTGTTCACCATAAAATCGGCACACCATATCATCCGATGACTAGTGGTCAGGTTGAGCGAAGCAACCAGAGTCTTAAGAAAATCCTGGAGAAGACGGTGAATAGTCATAGAAAAGACTGGAGTCTGAAGTTGGACGATGTACTTTGGGCATATAGGACTGCCTATAAGACCCCTATGGGTACATCGCCATATCAAATGGTCTACGGGAAACCATGTCATCCGCCTTGTCGAGCTAGAGCACAGGGCGTACTGGGCTACGAAGTTTCTTAACTTCGATTCCCAATCCTGTGGCAAACACCGCCTGCAGCAGTTGCATGAGCTGGATGAATTCAGACTCCAAGCTTACGAAAGCGCCAGGATTAGTAAGGAGAAGATGAAACTCCTCCACGATGCCAAGATAAAGAAGAGAGAATTCAAGGTCGGTGAGCAAGTGTTACTCTACAATTCCAGTTGCATTTGTTTCTGGCAAGTTGAGGACACGTTGGTCCGGTCCTTTCGAGATTCTCCAAATCATTCCCGGAGGTGTGCTAGAATTACGAGGTTATGGTGATCAACCGTTCCGAGTTAATGGTCAGAGGTGCAAGCACTATATAGGTGAACATAAAGAAAAGCCTTTGATTGTTAAATTCCTCGAAATCCTCGGGTGTGGGACTTCCGAAGTCAACCACTTTGACGAAGTTTTCACCCGATTTGTTTTCCGAGGATGACGGTTGTGTTAAATCAAGATGTTCTAGCGGTAGTGCTGATATGGAAGAGTATGAAAGAGAGCAAAAGCTTAAACGCCATCGAGAGGAATCGAGAGAAAGAAAGAAATCAGCCATGGGAAGATTAAACGAGTTTGGAAGGTTATAAAAGATTTTACCCCATGTGTTAGATGTTTGCTTTCGCAGCCACACTACGGACCGGAGCTTAAACGAGGTAGTGGTCGCGTAAAGGTTAAATGGCCTGATCCAGTGAGCTTCAAATGTGTCGAGCTAACGACAATAACCATTAGCGCTACTAGAGGCATCCTAGATATCCCTTATTATATTAGTTTCTTTCTTTAGTTATTTTTCCTTGTTCTAGTTGTTTTAATCTTATTAGGATTGTGTTGTTTTTGTCACTCAGCCATCCTAGGCTTATAAAGGGTCGAAGTGTTGTTTTGCTTACGATTTCCTCTTATCTTTATCTCTATCACTTTTGCGCGATATGATATAATCCCTTGTATCCCCGAGGTATTTCTTTTTGTTTTTCAAGTGTGCGATATTTTCGATAGCGATTGTGAGCTTTAGACGATTTCGATTTTCCGTGGATGGTCCACGATCTCATCGATTTCCTCAAGCATTTCAGATCTCGACCATGGCCACTTCCAGACTTGCCACTTTCGAACTACAATCAGCTAAGTACTTTCTTTCTTTTTTAATTCTGCACACCATGAGGACATGTTGTTATTTAAGTGTGGGGGAGGGGAATAAGCTATGTATCTACCATTTGCTTAATATATGATGTTTCTGTGCAAAATGGGCTTAATTTTTCAAAATTTTTCGACACTTTTGTTTTTGTTTTGTCCCGAGTGAGCAATACACGTTTTGTTCGGTTTGTTGTAGTCATTGATGCTCTATGCCATATGTTCCGTAAGTTAGTTGATTCACCAGATTTATTTTTCACGTGCCATAGTGAATGATGAGCTAATTTATAAAGTTATACCCCGTTTTGGATTAGTAGTTTTTGATTATCTTATAAGTCATGTACTTAGTGCTACGTATATATCGTGAGACTTATGATAGTTTGTGTTTAGTTCCAAGTACGATGTACTGTGAATATCTAGAAGTTTGAATGTGATAAGTAATACGTAACTAATGTCATTTGAAAAAGTTGAGTTAATAATGAAATCAATAGTGTGTGTCGGAAGCTGGTCGATGATTTGAGTGCGGTAAGGCATTATCTCGAAATGTTTTATTCCACTATGATGACCAAAAGCTCACGACAAATCGTAAAAGTCGCTTTATGATTTGAGTAAGGTAGGTATACCACGATGTCCTATTCTCGCTATGATGAGCAATAGCTTATTCGATGTGTGTTTAAATGTGAAATCAATTGAATCTACTTAAGAATTGGTATGAAAAGAATGAAATGAGACTTAGTTATCGTTAATTTTATCCCCAAAGATAAACCGATGGATATGTCAGTAGGATTATCCTCTAAGTATGTCGGAAAGGTCTTAAATGTGTTCGATCATTCTTTTCGGGATATGTCACGCTTGTAGGGTGCATCTTATGAGTGTCATTTATCGCTAGTCCACGAGGGGTATTAGCTAGTTTTACTTTGAGTTCCTCAAGTTTGGATTTAGTGGAAGTTTTCTATGGCTATGCACACACACGGTGGTGAACTTCTAATTTATTGACTATGTGGTATATTTGTTGAAGTGTCTATACTCTTTCCGAGCCTTTATCTTGTTTTGTTTTGCTCGGGACGAGCAAGGTTTAAGTGTGGGGGAGTTGTTAAGGGTGATTTTGTACGGTTTTTAACATTATATTTGATAATGATTTCCCCCATAATTCATATGATTTGCATAGAAAACGAGTGTTTAAATGATTTATTAAGCGAGTGAGTTTTTAATTAGTTTATTCGCAAAATGAGGTTGTGTATGTGTTTTAATTATGGTTTTACGAGTATTTGGATTTTGTTACGCTTTTGCGGTGTTTTTGATGTCATGTAGGTACATGTTGGAGGCTAAATTGATGATCAAATGTTGATATAATTCGAGCTAAATCGAGATAGAGATGAGAAAAGAAGGATAAAGATGGAAGAAGGAGGAGATAAAGATCAAGAAATCGAAAGTTACAAAGACATATGGACGTTCGTCGGGTCCCGTCCCAGAGTGGACGGGCGTTGATAAAGCGACGGGCGCCCAGGGAAGTATTTTGATACAGAGAGTTTGGACGCTGGATGAACGAACGCCTGGCACAAGTTCAAGGCTGAAGGAACGAACGTCGAGATATAATGGGACGAAAGCGCCCGTGAGGAAGAAAATCAGGATTCGGGTAGCGCTGAACTTCCAACGCAGTTCTTGATATGATAACAACCGATTTGACTCTGGACCTCAAGAGAAGAGTTGTAGGGTTTGAAGAGAGGATTCTACAGGATTTTGAATCACTCCATTCCGACTTACGAGGCCCGAGATATGAGCGTTACAAGTTTGGATGCTGTTGCTGAAAATAGTGGACGAGCGTCCGAATCTTCAAACGGGCGTCCGAGCGCGGTTATTGTAGCAAACCGACATTGAAACTCTATATAAGCAGCGGATTTCTTTCACCCTAATCATATAATTTCGAACCCTAAACCCTAGGGGCAGCTTGGCTGCGTTTTTCTACGCTTTTATCTACTTTTATGCACTTTAATTCTTAGATTAGATTAGTTAGTTTCATGCACTTTTTATTCAACAATTCAAGCTTTCAAAGGATGCTAAGAGGCTAATCCTCTTTTGAACAAGCGTTGTGAAGCCTTCCTTCAACAATTCAGTTTTGATTCGTGATTAATCTGTGAGTATCTATTTCAAGTTCGCTTTTTTATCATGTTTTGTATGTCTTATTGCATGTTTAATCGAAAGATGCTTGCTTTGATGATTGTTTATATGATGAGAGTCATGTCAATCCTAGATCACCATGATAAAAGAATGGATCTTCGATCTAACTAAAAACGAGTTGTTAGATTGATTTTCTAGATTAGAAATTGAAAGATTTCACGCCTAGGTTAGAAAGACGTAATCTTTAACATCGAAAGATAAAAGATTAGAAAACGAACTTGTCTATGAGAGTAGGAGTTTATGCCTTCGATTAGGTGAATCACGACTTGAATAGAGATCATGAAATAATCCGAATTAGAATTGAATGTTGATAGGATAGGTGGATCAATTGCTTGTTCGCTCGTTATAACTTGATTTAATCCCTTGAAACTTGAATTGTTTAGCTTTAGTTTACTTTTTCTGCACTTTAGTTTAGTTTAGTTTATCGCTTTCAATCTTGCCTAGCATTGGATTAATCTCTCTGCTCTAGTTACTTTTTCTCATATTTGTTTAGGTTAGTTCTTCGCTTAGGTTAGTTTCGTGACAATAGTTTAGTTGAAAACAAAAGCTAGGATTCACATTCGCCTAGTTCCCGTAAAGATCGACCCGGCATTAGCCTCCATACTACGATCCTTGCACTTGAGGTTAACCGGTTTATTACTTGTTGTTTTGTATTGATAAAATCCGGGACATACATAGAGAGGCTTGGGAAGTTGGGCCACAAGTTGGAACGAGAGTTGAGTATTGACTTGATTCTCGCAATCTCTACCGATTCATTCTCGCAGTTCGTGATGAACTATCACATGAACAAGATAGATTGCTCCTCATGGAGTTATTGAACATGTTGAAGACCGCCGAGGCACCGTGTGGGAAGGGGAAAGCAAGTGTTGCTTTGGTCACTTCGAGCAAGGGCAAGGCAAAAGCCCGTAAGAAGTCCAAGAAGGCGAAGGTCGCACTCTAAGCCAACGCCTAAGATAGCGAAAGACAAATCCAAGGATGCTTGCTTCCATTGCGGTGAGACCGGACATTGGAGGAGAAACGCAAAGGCTTCTTGAGTACCAAGAAGAAGCATTCGATGCTTCGACTTCGTATATATTATGATTGAGATCAATATTGCTTCTTCTAAGTCTAACCACCGGGTATTGGATACCGTTGTGGTTCTCATATTTGTACGAATATGCAGCACTAAGAAGAACTAGAGATCCGAGGAAAGGAGAGGTGGACCTACGCGCTGGAAATGGAGCAAGTGTTCGCTACCGGCCGTAGGAGTTTATTTTCTTTCATTGCCCAAAGGGGCTAGTACTAGAACACAATAATCATTATTTTGTTCCTGCTTCTTTACGAAGAGCATTATTTCTATTTCTGCATTAGATGTTGATGGTTTTTCATTTACGCTTGAGAATAAATGTTGTTCTTTTCACGTGATGGAATCTTTTATGGTACTCGCATACTTAGCAATGGTCTCTACATATTAGATATGAATGCCGACGACTTAATATAAATAACAAGAAAGCTAAAACAAATGACTTGAATGAATCCTACTTATGGCATTGTAGACTTGGCCATATAAATAAGAATCGCATCTCCAAACTCCATAAAGATGGAATGTTGGATCAATTCGATTACTTAATCGCTTGACGTGTGCTGAAGCTTGTTTACTTGGCAAGATGACAAAGTCACCTTTTAGTGGCAAAGGGATAAGATCCAATGAATTGCTTGAGCTCATACATACTAATGTGTGTGGCCCAATGTCGATTCAAGCCAAAGGAGGATACTCTTATTTTATCACTTTCACCGATGACCATTCTCGCTATGGTTATATATACTTAATGAAGTATAAGTCCGAGGCCTTTGAAAGGTTCAAGGAATTCGTAAGTGAAGTGGAGAAACAACTGGGTAAAGAAATCAAAACACTTCGATCCGATCGAGGTGGAGAATACCTAGATGGAGAGTTTCAAGACTATTTGAAGGAGAATGGGATTCTACCCGAATGGACCCCACCCGGGGCGCCACAAATGAATGGCGATCTCGAGAGGAGGAACCGTGCTTATTAGACATGGTGCGATCCATGATGAGCTATGCGCTTCTCCTAAAATCGTTTTGGGGGTATGCTCTAGAAACCGCATCCTATACACTGAACCGAGTTCCATCAAAGACGGTTGACTCTCGCCATACGAGGTATGGACCAAGAGAAACCCGAGCCTAGGTCATCTAAAACCTTGGGGTTGTCCGACTTACGTGAAGCGGATGATGCCTGACAAATTAGAGCCCAGGTCTGACAAATGTCTATTTGTGGGATATCCTAGGGAAACCAAAGGGTACCAATTTTACCATCCTGAGGAACAAAAGGTGTTTGTTGCCAGGACTGGCCACTTTCTAGAGAAAGAGTTTATTCTGGATAGGGTCAGTGGGAGTAAAATTGATCTTGAAGAAATTCGAGAACCACTTACGGATAACAGTCAGTTGATGGAAGTAGAGGACTTGCCACACGCAAATGTGTGACACCACCTTTCTACCGTGGACACACTAGCACCTCGCAGATCCACCAGGGAATGCCGTGAACCTGAAAGGTATACTGGCGTGTATCTCATGGAAGATGAGGACCCTAGAACTTCTGAGGAAGTGCTATTAAGGCATGACAAATAGAAATGGCTAGAAGCCATGAATTCTGAAATGGAATCCATGAAAGACAACCAAGTTTGGAACTTAGTTGATCCACCTAAGGGAATAGTTCCCATAGGGTGTAAATGGGTCTTTAAGAGAAAGACCGACATGGACGGTAACGTGACTACCTACAAGGCTAGATTAGTGGCAAAAGGTTATAAGCAGAGACAAGGAGTTGACTATGACGAAACCTTTCGCTGCTGCCATGTTAAAATCCATTAGAATTCTCGCTCGCTATTGCAAAGATACCATGATTACGAAATCGCGCAGATGGATGTGAAAACAACTTTCCTTAACGGGAACCTGTCTGAGGAAGTGTATATGACACAGCCTGAGGGTTTCACAACCAATGACGCCAGGATGGTGTGTAAACTGCAAAGATCCATTTATGGATTAAAGCAAGCTTCTCGGAGTTGGAATCTTCGCTTTGATGAAATAATCGAACAGTTTGATATCATCAAGAACGAAGATGAGCCTTGTGTTTACAAGAAGGTTAGTGGGAGTGCCATTGTGTTCTTAGTGCTTTATGTAGATGACATATTGCTCATAGGGAATGATGTGCCTATGTTACAATCAGTCAAAGCTTGGTTATCCAAGAACTTCTCAATGAAGGACTTGGGTGATGCAGCCTATATTCTAGGAATAAAGATCTATAGAGATAGATCTAAAAGGTTGCTTGGTCCGTCGCAGCTCCACCTACATAGACAAGATGTCAAGAGATTCAAAGATGGTGCGATCAAGAAAGGATTGCCGCCCATGTCACATGGGGTCTACTCACAAAGGGAATGAGTCCTAAGACAGAGGAGGAAATGGCACAAATGAGTAAGGTCCCTTATGCTTCGGCAATCGGGTCTATCATGTATGCCATGCTATGCACAAGACCGTATGTCTCGCACCCTCTTAGTATGACTAGTAGGTACCGGTCCAATCCAATCCAGAGGGTCACCGGATTCTCAGTCAAGAATATCCTTAAGTACATGAGACGACGTCATTAGGGATATGTTCCTGGTTTTCGGAACGATGATTTAGTATTACGAGGTTACACAGATGCCGCCTCAAATCGACAAGGACGACTTCAAGTCGCAATGGATTTGTTTTCACGCTAATGGCGGAGCAAGATGAGTGGTGGAAGAGTTCCAAGCGTAAGACTATCGCGACTCTACAACGGAAGCCGAATATATAGCACCTCGGAGGCGGCAAAGGAAGCAATTTGGATGAAGAAGTTCATTATCGAACTTGGTGTGGTTCCTCCATTGAAGGTCCAAAGATCTCTGCATCGTGATAATAATGGAGCGATATCTCGCCTAAGGAACCAAGGTCTCATCGTAAGTCAAAACATGTGCTACGGCGCTATCACTTGATTAGAGAGATAGTAGATAGAGGAGATGTAAAGATAGAGAAAGTCCACACGGATGATAACATAGCCGATCCGTTAACTAAGGCATTGTCTCAAGCTAAGCATGAGAAACATGTTCACTTGCACGGGCTTAGGCATATGGGTGATTGGCTTTAGGCCAAGTGGGAGATTGTTGGAAAGGTGTCCTAAACCCAATCGGGTTGGACCGGATCCGACCGGTCGGGTCATTTACGCTATTTAGTTCATGTAATAACTTTATTATGATTAATAAAAGCACTTATGTTATTATATATTGTTTATCTTCATATTATTTGTTGTGTATATATAGTAACGCCCCTAGTATCAATCATGATAGAGAAACCATGATAGTGATTATGGTTGATGAGATCTCTATTCACTATAACAAGGTTGGTACTTAAATGTCTCTAGTCTTATGTATTATCAAATGGGACATTGATCGTATAATCAGACTAGCACGTATTGGATGTCTTTTATCTTTTAGAAGGTAGGGATAGATCTTGTCTATCGAAGTGTAGAGACACTTGGACAGTACGTGGATGTGTATTAGAGAATGCGACGTTAGATCGACCCACTTACATTAAGTGTCACACTATGTGGCGGTTGTGTAATTATCCTTTGACCGAGTCTTCATGGCATCACGGTGTGGATTGTCATGCTTTGACACTATTGAGATTTCTCCTAACCACGGGTGATCATGCAAGAGTGATTGGGTATGATATTGAAGCATGCGGAGTATACATGATTGGTCGTCCGGGAATCGCGTATCCTATGATTGGGATAGAATATCTGAAATGGCCTTCTTATAAGGAATGCCTCACTCTCGAGAATCTTTGCAAAGTGGGAGTAAATGTGTTATTCCGAGAGAGCATGATATCCAGATTATAAGATACGATCGTTAATGTATTGACACTCGAGGTACGATCGTATGGATATTGTTACAGCGATAGGATTGTAAGTTACACGGTAACTGTTTCATATGAATGGTAGTAGTCATTGCTTTTGACTCTTCCGATGATTGAGGGTCACGGTGTGTTGCTAGACGCTATCCCGTGATCGTTAGGCATGAAGGGCATTTTAGTAAATTGCACTTTGTGTCTACGGCCAACATATTCGGAAGCCTATCGGGTCACACACATATGAACATCGAGCCGGATTAAAATGCGGTTATAGTTGATAACCAAATAAGGAAAGTTTATCTCTAGACTATAAAGGTTATAGTGGTAAATTAATATGGTGGTATTTATTTATTATGAATAAATAAAATACAAGATATTAATTATATATAAATTAGATTAATTAAAGAATATTCCGGAAGCCAATTTATTGGCATATGGGGCGCCACTTTTGAGTGTATAAGATATACTTGGATTGTGCACTTTAATTAATAAGATTGTCATAATATTAATATAAGATATTAATTGATTTTGAAAAATAGATTTATGGTAATAAGATAATTATAATCAATATATGATATTGGCAAAATAAATTATAATTAAAGAGATAAATCAATCTAGTTGATTTTCCTTATTTTATTGGAAAAAAGTTTTCTTCTCCTACACACCTTTGGGGCGCCACCTTCTACTATATATAGGAGGTGGGTGTCAAGCTCTTTTGTACAACACAATTGCAAGAGTTCATAATTCTTGTGTAAAATAGAGAGCCTTCCATAGTGAGTTTGTGAGGAAGAAAAGGTCCGGTCTAGCGACCGGAGTTTTTCCGATAAAGAATCCAATGAGGATTCCGGCGAGGGGTTCGTGTGGATCAAATGATAGAGGCCGGACGCGTGGACGGCTTGCACATTGAACTACTCTCCGTTGGCGGTCAAAGCGACGATCTTATAGATCATCTGAGGTATAACCGTCAAACTACTTAACGTGTTTATTGCATTAAACGAAGAACGATCTTGAAAAGGAAATCAAATTTTAAATTCCGCTGCGTTAAACTAGTGATTTCCTAACATTATATAGGTAGGGATCATCCCAATGGTAATGCTTTAGATACGTGAAAAACTTTTTCTTATCCGCGTTCGTGAATTCCTGTGGTAGTTACCTTCCGGCTAGATAATTCACAATGTTAGCAAACCAAGGGTATACATTGCCCACTCTTGATGTATTTTGTCGGGTCTGAGATTCAACTCGAGCTACCATTAAGACGGCTAAAACTTGTTCATCAGGAAAGCTCTCCCTATCAGTCGGTTGCTCTTCTTCTAGCATAGTTAGTCTCGACAGATTATCAGCCACCTGGTTCTCAGATATGGTCGAAACTTGTCAAATGCAAAGATAACAGCTAAGAGTTCCTTCTCTGTAGTCGCATAATTCATCTAGGAACTGTTAAGGGTACGACTGCGTAATAGATAGGCTTCAAGATTTTATCCTCTATTTGTCCTAGGGCTGCTCCAACTACCGTGTCGTTTGCATCACACATAAGCTCAAAAGGTTTGTTCCAATCTGGGGCTACCAGAATTGGGGCGGTTATGAGCATTTGCTTCATTGTGTTGAACGCTTGTTTACATTCTTCTCCGAACATAAAAGGAACATCCTTTGCAAGTAATTCTGTCGAAGGTCTAGAAATTTTAGAGAAGTCCTTGATAAATCTCCTATAAAATACTGCGTGGCCAAGAAAGGCTCGCAACGTCTTTAAGTTCTTTGGAGGGGATAACTTCTCTATCACCTCTATCTTTGCCTTATCAACCTCCATTCCTTTCCTCGAAATCATATGACCCAACACTATTCCTTCTGTAACCATGAAACGGCATTTTTCCCAGTTAAGTACAAGGTTGGTCTCTTCACATCTCCTCAGCACTATACTCAAGTTGTCCAAGCATTTATCAAAGCTATCTCCAAATACCAAAAAATCGTCCAAAAAAAATCTCCAGAAAATCTTCCACCATGTCCACAAATAATGACATCATGCACCTTTTGAATGTTGCTGGTGCATTACAATGTCCAAAAGACATGCGATTGTACGCCAAAGTTCTATAGGGACATGTGAAAGTGGTTTTCTCGGTCCTCGGCGGCAATATGGATCCGATAGTAACTGAATATCAATCCAAGAAATAATAAAACGCATGACCATTTAATCTTTCTAACATCTGATCAATGTATGGTAAGGGAAAATGCTCTTTACGAGTTGCGTCATTCAATTTCCTGAAATCAATGCAAACTCGACGTCGAGTAATTTTTCTCACAGGGATTAACTCATCAAACTCATTAGGTTTTACAGTGAATCCTCCTTTCTTGGGCACCACATGAATCGGGCTTACCCACACACTGTCTGCAATTGGGAAAATTATTCGATTTCCAACATCTTTATAATCTCTTCCTTAACAACATCCTTTAGTTGTGGCGTCAACCTCCTTTGAGGTTGTGCTACCACTTTCTTCTTGGGATCTACAAAGATCTTATGCATGCACACCGATGGGCTTATTTCTCTAGTATCTTCAATTGTCCACCCAAATTCTCCATAAAGCTCTCTCAGTACTCGTAAAAGTTTCGCTTCCTCTAAAGGTGATAACCATGATGAAATTATGAGGGGAAGAGTATCATCTTATAAGTATACCTACTTCATATGAGATGGAAAAGGTTTCAACGTTAAGTTCCTTGGTGGCTCCTCTAGTGATGAGCTTAACAGCTTACCAGTCAATTGTAAGTCAAAGAATTTGTGCCACGAAGGTCTATGAATTGTTCCTCCTAAATCCATAGAAGATATAGGCTCTACTTCTCGCACCTGACCTTCGCTACACCCATGCATGGTTTCCTCATAACTTCTTCTTCCTTCAAGAGTAAAGTCTCTCCTTACTTCAAGGTCTAGTGCCACTTGGTCGATATAATTCCAAAACAAGCTCATCTATGGCATCTAGAATGTAGCATACTTCTCCTCATCTTTGCATATCTCATTAAATTCATCACAATGAACACTACTTTGTCCTCATTCACTCTCAGAATCAGCTCACCCTTAAAAACATCTATCAATGTCTTACTCATCGCTAGGAAAGGTCTTCTTAAGATTTGTGGAACATCGTGGTTAGCTTTCATGTCTAGCACCACAATTTCTACGGGAATACATACTTATCCACTTTCACCAAAACATCCTCCACCACTCCACATGGTTGCTTCACGACGTATCCTCTAATTGAAGGGTTATCGATGTTTCATTCAACTCTTTAATGCATAACTTATGAAAGATGGAGAGTGCATTAGATTGACACTAGCTCCAAGATCACACAATGCTTTGGAACACTCCTCCAATTGTGCAAGGTATGAGGAAGCTCCCAGGGTCCTTACACTTATGAGGCGGCTTTATGCTGCAAAACTCGCCGAGCATTCCTCGTTAAGGCAAATAGTCTCAAGGTCTAACAACTTCCTTTTGGTAGAGATTGCTTCCTTCAAAAATTTCGCATACTCGGCATTCCGGGTAGAGTTTCTACCAAAGGTATATTCACTTGCAACTTGTTAAACAATTCTATGAACTTTTATAATGAGCATCGTCATTATTTGATCTAGAGATATAAAAGGAAATCAACAACGAGGGGACTTGATTCCGATTCAACACTTGAATTGGATACGTGAGACAATTTTTTCAAAAGAGTTCACCCAAGTTCATACAAAATTCTACATGTTTCTATATCATTTTCCTAACTTGAATCATGGTTAATTACCCGATTACAATTTTGAGCAAGATCACAAGGTAAGTCTTATGTTTATAATCGACCGATGTAATCGGCCAGCTTAATTATGATTTGCTTTAGAAAATTTGATTCATTTCATTTGTGAACTAAAAATGTATTATTTAAAACTGTAGAATAGAAAATTTGTGCAGCTCTTACACTTACAAGGTGCTCAACAAGATCTTCCCTATGATCGTCCTTGGTGTATTTAATTCTCTACGGAAACCCCATCCCCTAAAGACGAAGATAAACTGCTGTTTGATATAAAGTCAAGTCATGGAAGTGTTGGTATTTTTATGTGATTAAGTATTTTAAACGATTTATATTATATTTCATAATTAACATATACAGTATACTTTTCAAAAAAAAAAAAAAAAAAAAATATATATGATGTAACCTCGATAAATAAATACCTCAAATGAAAAAAAAAAAAATCCTTTAATGAGGTTATTCATTTTTTTGTTATTCCCATAACGGGTTCTCAACACCCGGTTTTACGCCTAATTATACTTAAATTTCACCACTGTAATCGACGCACTTGTAGAGAGGTTATTCATTTATCAAATATTATTTTAAGCTTCATTACCCAAGTCGACCATAGAAAATTATTCATTCGATTTATGTTATTCATTTATCGAATATTTATTTATCGAAGTTATAATCTGTATCAACTTTCATTGTATTTTATTATTTATGGATTAAATTAATCTTTTACCTAACATTAGCAATTATTTATTTTTCTCCTTATTTAAGTTTGTTTAATTCTTAAAAGAGTATGCAATTAAATTTCCAATAATTGAGCAGTTTATACTTCATTCTCTTTGACTACAATATTGGATGTGGCCATTTTGCATTTTGGAAAGGATTATCGTTTGTATCACGCTCATTAATTCTACTTTTGCAGCACAATATAATCGACCTTGTGAAAGTCGGTTTTGCAGCACAATATAATCGACCTTGTGAAAGTCGGTTCTAGTGCCAAGAACCGACTTTCCGTAGGTGCATTGTGAGAATCGACCGTGGAAAAGTCGGTTTTTGCTCCAGAACCTACGAGAAGTCGGTTCTTGGCTCCATAACCGATTTTTATAAGGTCGATACTGTTGTGGTGCACATATAGAGTGATGCACGAGTAGAATTTGTATTGTAAATAAATATCCCTTTTAAAAAACGGAAACTAAATCATGTGGTGACTTTATTCTAATTAGCCCAAGAAATAAGTGATGCGGTCCGAAACATCACGGGTGTGGTGTATAGATCGTTAGTGGATATCTGGTTTAGTGTTTAGTTTTTACGTTTGCGTATTATTCAAGAAACGTTTATGAGGATTGACAAGAACAATATGCAAATATAACAGAGAGTGTTTGTCGATAGATTGACAGAGCTTGGCTGCATATTTTAATTATCCCTTCACTTTAGAAAGAGGTAATTCCGCTATTTAAAGGGCTTACAGAGTAGGTTATAAGGCGGGAAATAAGATACAAGTACATAATTCATAAAGCTGCGATTTAAGCTCCTTGTATGCGAAAGCGGACTGTGATCGCGGCACTGCAGGTTCTTCCCCTATAACTTGTGATTTCGTTATCTAGTTATGTGGGCAGTGAGTTGAGGTGCGAACTAGTCGGCCCCTAGTGCTTCGGGTCGTCATAGAAAGGAGAGTTGAAGGCTTTGACATCTGATGCCTATGGTCCGCCAACAATATGTATCATAATGGTGCGAGGCGGGCTAGATTATACCTTGCTTGGTTTGGCTTATAAAGGTGCGAACTGAATGGGCCAAGGACCCTATTCGTTATTGGGCCTTCGTAAAGGCCCAATGTGAATCCGAGGGTGTTGTTGCGGGTTTGGCGTATCAATTGCCCCCTACTCCTTGAGCTATCCATTGTGCAAATAGAAGTCATGGAGTAAAGTTGTTGGTGGCTTGATTTACCACATATCCTTAGATACGCTTGCACCACACACGCTTAGTTAGCATAAGGGCCTTGAGCATAAGTCGGGCTTAGGTGGCCTAGCTAAAGTCAGGCTTAGATGGCCGAGCTGAATTTGGTCTTAGATGGCCGAGCTGAAGTCTGGCTTAGATGGCCGAGCTGAAGTCGGGCTTATCAGCATTTTATGGTATAGACGGGACTGGCTGAAAGGTGTCGCGCTTTGAAGCGTACGGACCTAATGGCCGTGCTTTGAAGCGTGCGGGCTTATTGGCCGAGCTAGAGTCAGGCTTGATAGCATTATATGACGTAGACGCGACTGGATGTAAGGTGCTGCGCTTTGAAGGGTACAGACTTAATGGCCGTGCTTTGAGGCGTACGGGCTTATATGGATGAGCTGAAATTGGGCTTAGGTGGCCGAGCTGAAGTCGGGCTTAATCATTGACTTGAGGGCTGATGAGCTGAGGCATTCGAACCCGTGAGCGAACTGATTGGGCTGACTTTTATGGAGATCGCGAGGAGAATTGGCTTGATTCGCTATCCTGCGAGTTGAAGGATTTCCCATCAATCATTTACTTGACTGTTATCTTGATCTTATGATTTGTCGTAACTGCCCATATTCAGAGTTGTGGCCAATAACTTACCCACATTCCCCGAGTAACTGGGCGGTTTGATAGCCGCTGACGTTATTGCTTCGGGTTCTGAACAGCCGCCATAATTATGGTTTCGAAATTGAAATTTTAAACTTCGAAATCTCAATAGTTGTTGGCGTGGAATTCGAGCTGTCCTTAAGACTCTATAGAAGGAGATGGATTCTGTCGGCTGAACACTTTTCGCATATTGGAGATTTATCAAGTAGGGAAATCCGGAAAGATTTTGAAGATTCCGATGGCGAGAGAAGGTTTCCGGTGACAGAGCCAACTGATGTGGTCGGAAAACATCACGGGTGCGGTGTATACGTTGTTAGTGGATATCTGGCATAGTGTTTAGTGTTTACATTTGCGAATTATTAAAGAAACATTTACGAGGATTGACAAGAACAATATGCAAATATGAGAGAGAGTGTTTGTTGATAAATTTGCAGATCTTGGTTGCGTATTTTATTTATCCCTCACCTTTAGAAAGAGGTAGTGCCGCTATTTATATGGCTTACACCGTAGTTTACAAGGCGGGAAAAATAAGATACATGTAAATAATTCATAAAGTCATGAGTTAAGCTTCTCGTATGCGGTGTGACTCAGATCTCGCCATCGCAGCTTCTTCCCTATAACTTGTGATTTCGTTGCCTAGTTATGCGGGCTGCGAGTTGAGGGACGATCTGGTCGGGCCCCAGTGCTTCGGGTCGTCCTAGGAATGAGAGTTGAAGGCTGGCCAATGATGTGTATCGTAATGGTATGAGACGGGCTAGATTATACCTAGTTTGGTTCGGCTTATGAAGGTGCGAACTGAATGGGCTAAGGACTCTATTCGTTATTGGGCATCCGTGGAGGCCCAACGTGAACCCGAGGATGCTGTTGCAGGTTTGGCGTATCAATAAGGAAGTGCGGGGTTTGGGAAAAGACAGTTTGTTTGGGTGTTCTCTTATAGAGATTGTTACTTGTTCGAGTATTGATTATGAAAATTGTTATTTGTTCGTGGCATCACTTGAAGGCAATATTTAAAGACAACTGCATTGTATAAGTGTATTTTTTGGCCTTTTCTTTTATAAAATATATAATTTGTATCATTTTATACATCAAATACTCTCTCCGTCCCGAAATATAAATTTATTCAGCTTTTTGTTTTTGTCCTACTAATATGAATTTATTTAGAAAACCAAAGAGATTATTACATTTTTCTTCGTTTTTTCTCCTAATTAAATTTTTTGCCTCACTTTTCATTACTTTATACTACCTCTGTCCCAAAATATAAGTTCATTTAGGTTTTTGTTTTTACCATAATAGAAGTTCATTTAAAATATTTACCAATGGAGTATTTATTACATGTATTCATATTTTACAACTATTCCATTAATTGCTGTCAAAAGGTTCTTTTTGATTTTTTTTGTTATAATCAATGTCATACAACCAATTTAACAAACTTTGTTAAGCTGAGTGAAAAATCTAAGGGGAGTGATACTCTCTTAAATCTACACAATTTTTACTCCGTCATCATCTCGGCACATGTTGAAAAAACTTCAAACAAGTACAACCACAAGATTTTGTTGTGTGTAGAAATGATGTAGACTGAAGGAATAACTCTACCATTTCCCAAAATCTAAATAGACTTAAATTTTAGGACCAAGGTAGTAATTATTACATTTACAGAAGTCAGTGATTTAACCCAAATTGTAAGGTGGGGTGCAAATGCTTACCCACTCAAAATTTCGGGCGAAGTTACTAATATACCGCTCTTATAATAATAAAGTTGTGTGCATATATATTATTTCAGACAGTTTCCACAACAATTATTCATTTAATTCAATTGATTAGAAATTTTGTTACTTATCCTAAGGTTATGTGTTCGAGATTTGCCTGTAAAGTCTTTTTTCCACCTTTTCTTAAACTCGGTCCCTGCTGAAAAACTTTCGTAGACCCGTAACTGACGGAATCAGATGTTTATTTTAGATATTTATCCCTTAAAAATAATAATACCTGACCAGTTTTTAAACAAGCTACATAAAATTTCTAGATTGACTAATATTTTAAGGCGAAAAAAATAGTAGATCCACACTTAAAGGCGTTTATTGCTCAGAATAATGATAAAGCGATAACAATTTGTGATGACATAATGAGTGATTATAACGATGATCTGCATCATTGATCATTTTAGATTTCCATCTGATCAATTTAGATAATAACAGATCAATGATGCAGATCGCTATTGTCTCATTAGTTGTGCCACCGTTATACCGCTATTATTACTCTATTACTTTTAGGATGCAAAGGTCCAATGATACTTGTGTGTAATTATTGCTCATTCATATAGACCGGCGTTTACTCCTAAAATGAGAAAAGTCAAACGAAACTAGCCATTATTGCCAATTACTAGACACATGCCCTCTTCCCACAAGAGACAAGACAGAGACCTCTCCTCCGAAATGTAAATCAAATATTGATTAATAATTTACAAGAAAAGCATTATTCCTTTTTATAAAAAGACTTGATTTTCCGAACAAATTCAAGTGCACTATTTTTCTAATTACTTATCTACATCTCTCACAGCAATATGGCTGCAAATAAAGTTGTTGAAACCATAAAAATCTGCTCATTCTTAGCATTCCTAACCACGTTTATGACTGCAGATTCCAAAGGCCTCCGTCTCAAAGAAACAAAGATGACCCTTTTTATGCACGACTTCTATGGTGGCGGCCCAAACGCCACCGATGTTTCGGTTGCCGGAATCCCGATGAAGGAGTGGAACGGGTTGAAATTCGGCACTGTTGCCGTCACTGACGATCTCATGACACAAGGCATACTACTCGGTTCGAAACCGATAGCTCGAGCTCAAGGCACGTATACGACCTGCTCACTAGACGGCATCAACGCCCAAGCACAAGTTTCGATTCTTTACACTAATGCAAAATATAATGGCAGCACCTTGCAATTACAAGGTTTATACAATCAGCTTGGGGGCGTGACTGAAATTACTATAGTTTCTGGCACCGGAAAATTTAGATTTGCTAGGGGTTATGCTACCTTCCAGCCGGTCCACTACGAACCTTTAATTTCTTATGCTGTTTTCAGATGCAACATTACTGTGCTGCATTATTAAAGGACTTACCGTGTTGATTTAATGCTGATTGCACTTATCGTAAAGTAAATCAAATACTTTTAATTGAATTGCAATGTGTTTACATCGAGATATATATAGCCACGTATGGTTTGGCCAACAAGTAAATGATAAATACCAAAATATAAAATACAAATATTTAATAAATTAATCCTTATCTATAATATTTTCAACACGCTCCCGTAATCCCGTGGGAAGAGGCTGAACACGGAGATTGGTTTTGAGTAAGTCGAATCGAGGTCGGGCAAGTGGCTTCGTGAGAAGGTCGGCGAGCTGATCCTTCGAACTGAGAAACGAGATGGAGAGACGCTTGGAGGCAACTAGTTCACGGACCTGATGAAAGTCAATTTCAATGTGCTTAGTGCGGGCAAGGAAGACCGGATTGTGGGCAAGGTAGGTGGCCCCAATACTGTCACACCATAAAGTCGGCGGTGAAGGAAGTGGAATTTGCATTTCGGTTAAGAGACTACACAACCATTGGACTTCATCAGCTGTATTTGAAAGTGTTTTATATTCGGCTTCCATACTACTCTTGGAGACGGTAAGGTGTTGTTTGGAGCGCCAACTAATGAGATTGTTGCCGAGAAAAACACAATAGGCACCGACAGAACAACGATTATCTGTGTCGGCAGCCCAGTCGCAATCTGAATAAACTTGCAGCAGAAGAGGTGAGTGACGCGAAAGAAATAAACCTTCAGAGATAGTGTGTTTGAGATAGCGGAAGATTCGTTTGACGGCATTCCAGTGATCATCGTGTGGGGATTCCATGAATTTGCTAACCTTATGGACTGCAAAGGCGATGTCCGGGCGGATGAAGCTGAGATACTGTAACGGTTTGCATTTGTCCATGCCGCTTGCCGTAATGTGATTGGAGGATGTATTTCCGCTGAGTAAGATTGAGTCTATCAGGAGTAGGGAGAACCTCGATGCCCAAGAAGTAAGATAAGGAGCCAAGATCTTTGAAAGGCTATCATGAAATGAGAAAAGTAATGACATTTGTAATAAGAGAGAGAGAGAGAGGTACCTGTAATAAGCACATCATCAACATATATAAGTAAATTAACACGATGACCACCACGAGAGTATATAAACAATGATGTATCGGCTTTGGAGGCCGAGAAGCCGAACTGAGTCAGAACATCAGAAAGACGAGAAAACCAGGCACAGGGCGCTTGACGGAGGCCATATAGACTGCGCTTGAGGTGGCAGACATAATCTGGATAATCTGGGTGAACGAAACCCTGCGGCTGTTGCATGTAGACAGGTTCATTCAAATGACCATGAAGAAATGCATTCTGGATGTCAACTTGGTGAGGGGACCAGCCTTGAGATACTGCAAGGGAAAGGAATAAGCGAATCGTGACCGGCTTAACAACCAGACTAAAGGTATCTGTAAAGTCAACACCCTCTGCTTGGTGGAAACCTTTGGCGACCAACCGAGCTTTATGATGCTCAAAACTGCCATCAGCATGATGCTTCGTACGGTAGACCCACTTGTTACCTACAACATTCATATGCGACTGAAAAGGCATGAGATCCCAAGTGTTAGTACGTAAAAGAGCATTGATTTCCTCTCTCATAGCATTACACCAAATCACGATGTTTGGAGGCTTCAGTGTAGGAGAGGTCGGTCGAGGAGGTAGTGGAGTTAAGGAGAGCTCAGGGAAGCGGGTAGTGAATGTAATCGGGCATTTGAGTTGGTTTAAGGGAGTTTGTTTTAGTGTGGGTAACCAATGGATGGGCCGGAGGAAGATCATGGGCAGGTGATGTAGAGGCACTGGCCGGTGTGGGTGGGGATGGGGAAGAGGGTGAGGAAGAGGGAGCCGAGGGAGATGGTGGGTCGGCTGGAGGTGGGGAAAGGGCAGGATGAGTCGGATGCGGGAGGATTATGGCCGGTAAGGGAACAGTGATAAGATCGGGGACGATGGGGGTGCTCGAGGGAGTGTAGGGAAAAGTGGTTTCGTCAAAGATGACATGACGAGTAATGTAAACATGACCAGAGGAGAGATCAAGGCACTTGTAGCCGTGATGGTGTGGACTGTAGCCAAGGAAGATGGAGGACTTTGATCGGAAGTCGGTTTTATGAAGGTTATAAGGACGAAGGTGAGGCCAGCAAGCACAACCGAACACTCGAAGGAAGGAGTAATCTGGTACGCGTCCAAAGACTAACTCATATAGGGATTTGTCATTGAGGACTCGGGTAGGGAGACGATTGATTATGTAAACATCGGAGACAAAGGCATCTTCCCAGTAAGTGATGGGAAGATTTGACTGAGCGAGAAGGGTGAGACCGACCTCGACAATTTGACGGTGACGCCGTTCGATGGCGCTATATAGCTTGTTCGTGAGTGTGTGGAAAGGAGCGGCGGTGAATGATACCGAGGGCGGTGAGATAGTGCGTGAGATGGCGATATTCACCACCCAAGTTAGTTTGCAAACTTTTAAGTTTAGTGTTAAATTGCCGCTCAATCATAGTGAGGAAGTCACGAAACACTGGTTCAATATCCGATTTACGTTTTAAGGGAAAAATCCATAAAAACTTTGTAAAATCATTGATTGAGGTCAAGTTAAATTATTAACTCGATGCCTAACTAACACACTAGCAAGAGAACTAGGTTCAATCGTAGTATAACTAGATAGAGTCGAGGTCGATCCCACAGAGACTCGGCACAAACAAAACACAACTTTATTCTATCGAACTAAATCGAAAGAAAGCGGCTCTACGACCAACTAAACGCGATAAATGATATAACGACAACCACAAGACAAAGAATACCACAAAGACAAACTAACGACTACTAAACAAGAACAAAAGTATTAATACTATCTTAACAAAGAATATTAAGAATATTGATTACGCTAGTAGCTAATGATTCCCCCATGTAAACTAGATTGACAACGAGACAAAACAAACGTTAAAGATTAATTATTATGACTACGGAGTCATCCCCAAAGGTAGATTTAGCTCCAATTAGGCCATCTAAATCATTGTGCCTCCATTACGTGACTTAGCCTTTTAATGCCTCCATCTCATATAACCCGACACAATTACAATTAAAACTAGGGATGCCGGTATAAACCGTAACCTCATCTAAGCAACATTCCTAGGGTAAGGCGTGCTTCTTAGATGCCGATTCAATCTATATCCTAAGTAACAATCACTTTTTAAGTTTCATGTTAAATTACAAATAGTTAAGTTGATCAGGTTTAATTACTTGTTTTAATTCCAAATCAGAGAATCTGACGTAGTCGAAGCCGGTCATAATTATGCCCTAAACTTCACCACACTCGGTCGACCGAATGACATGTCTCGGTCGACCGAGTGACATGTCTCGGCTGACCGAGTGAAGGTCTGTGTAGGTACACATTATGACCACTTCTTAACGTTTCTAATCTAAACACATGGGTTCGTAATTAGTCTACATCGCGGAATCAATACAAGAAAACTACTCCATAATAAAATACATCAGATCTACGAATAAAGATTGCATAATTGAAAAGTCATACCCTCGAAGATGAGAGTGACTCCCACTCTTTAATGCGCTCTCTAACCGGAGAATCTGATGAATCCACAGTGACCAAACATAAAGAAAAGAAAACTAAAACTAAAAACTCAAATTGTATAAATTGTATTGTGTTGTAATGGTGTGTCTTCTCAATTTAAGTAGTTCTTTGCTTATAAAGAGGATTCTTCCGACATAGGATGGATCTAGAAGATATGCACTCGTTTAGGTCTCTGGCGACCGGGTGACCGAACCACATGCCTCGGTCGACCGAATGAAGTGGCTCGATCGACCGAGCCTCTTTCTAGCACATGTTAAATCGTTTCTTGTCTAACTTGCTCCCCAACGCATTCATTCTTCGTGCTAATCGATTTCTCGACTTATCTCTTAATTAATGCTCCGATTTTCTTCCTTATTATCTTGAGATTTTCGGATTGAACGACATTTATCCTCCCGATTATCATGATCTACAAAATCAGCATTTATCGCACAATAAATTGGTCTTTAATAATAAAAACAGCTAAATACCAAAAATCATATTGATAATCACTTAACATTAAATAATGAATATTAACAAGTGATTTAATATGAAATATATATAATTAACTCCGATTTAAGGTTAGAATTGATGACATAAATAGGTATATTTTAACCGTCATCAAAATGCCCCCCACTTAAACTTTGCTTCGTCCCGAACAAAGCATCAATAAGTCATTCCCCAAGACAACATTTTCCTTGGTCATCTCATACTTACACAAGAAACTCAAGTCAACTCATACCAGTCATGCTCATAAGATAAGCATCATTCGCTACTCGCTATGAATCGGAGTGATTGTGTGCATGTGCATTGGTTTTATATAAATTTAGAAAGATTAGAGTTTATGCAGAATTCATATCAAAATTCACCAACATCGGCATTCATACTTCTTATGCCTCGCAATGGTTAAAGCACTAGAACAATAAGCAAGAGCGTATCTATAGGGATTTTGGACTTGGAGACCGAGTACTACTCAAAGCCTCTAAAACTTGAAATTTCCAATGTTTCATATTTTTCAAATACTACCAATCTCAAGGAAGAAAACTCTTTTCTCTTTTATGAGTATCCTCCCTATCTTAGATCATGCATAGTATCGAATATTACCACAAGCGCGGGGCTACTTTGGTAATGTTACTACAAGCCCAGTGTCTTAACGCATTGTCAAAACACAGGTACGTCCCAAGCTTATTACTCAGCTTTGATGGCTAGAAGATCAGAATACATCAGTCGATAAATAACGACACTAGGTAAGCATAACCAATCATCTATGCAATGTAGACATACCTCTTTCTATAATTCATGCGGTACTAAGCGATTCATATTTTGAGTAGTTGAACAATACCTAACTACTTGCAATTGTTGGCATGAATATCCTTAAGTTTACTAACAATTTATCGCAAAAGTATAATATGACCGCGTACTTACGCAACTTGGTTCCTTTCCTATCAATTCTAAGTATAAGAACTTCACAAATTTAAGGGTACGAGTTAAACAACTTGGCATTTATCCATAAAAATTTTAAAATTCGGCTCAATATTCCGTTGCCCTGTACATTTTTAACATATAGCTAAGCTAAGTCCCTTGCCCCCCCACTTAAATATGGCATTGTCCTCAATGACAAAAATAAATGAGAGTTCAAGAAGAAAGACTTAGCTCTGGAAACGGCTCCCAAATAAAGGAACAAAATCGGAGTAAACATCAGCACGTCGTGGAGATACAGACACATCCTGTATAAGCAAACAAGCTCCACGAAATCGTCAAATACCATGTCTATGGAAGTTATAAAATAATGTGGCAGTAATTAGATATAGATATCTAAAAACAGTTTAAGCCACTTTACTTTATACTGCCATGGACAAGACCAAAAGGGATTTAAACCTAAATAAACAACTCACATGACGGCTATTGTTAAGGGTGAAATTATATGTTTTATAAGGTTATATTTTGTGATGTTTTCCCCTTTTATTTGTATAATTTGCATAATAATAGGGTCTTATATGGAAATATTTAGTAAACGACATTTTTGACGGCTTAATCGCAATATCGATATATTTATGTGATTTTATGGTTGAGTTATAATTATTTGGATATTATTACAGTTTGCGATGTTTTCCATGTCTCATAGGTATTATTATGAGGTTCAACTGATGATCAAAAGAGATAAATTTCGAGCTATAAAGATTTAAGGAAGAGATAATGATGAGGTGGATTGAAGAGAAGAGATAGAGATGCAAAAATCACATTCAGGCCATATCGGACGAGCGTCGAGTCCCGTCCGTGCGGACGGGCGGTTGATCAAGCAGGCGGGCGTCGGAAGAAGCGATTTTGATCTGAAGAGCCTGAACGGAGGCTGGGCGGCGTCGAGGAGAGTTCAATAATTGCGGACGGCGTCCATTATAGTGAACGCTTCGTCCGTCCGCCCGACTTAGCGAACCGACTTAATCCTCTATAAATACACCTTTATTTACGCACACACAAAAAAAAAAAAAAGCCAACATTATTCGAACCTAAACCCTGAGGCGCAGCTTAGGCTGCGTTTTCCTTGATTTTCTCTAGTTTTATGCACTTAAACTTCTAGATTAGATTAGATAATTTCATGTACTTTTATTCATCAATTCAAGCCTTCAAGAAGATGCTAAGAGGCTAAACCTCTCTGAACAAGCGTTGTGAAGCCGTCCAATTCAACAGTTGATTTCTAGTTCGTGATTATTTTGTGAGTCCTATTTCAAGTTCGTTTCTTTTATCATGTTTTGTATGTTTTATTGCATGTTTAATCGAAAGATGCTTGCTTTGATGATTGTTTATATGATGAGAGTCATGTCGACCTTAGATCACCATGATAAAAGATTGGATCTTTGATCTAAATAAAACGAAAGTTATTAGATTGATTTTCTAGATTAGAAATCGAAAGATTTCACGCCTAGGTTAGAAAGACGTAATCTTTAACATCGAAAGATAAAAGATTAGGAAACGAACTTGTCTACGAGAGTAGGAGTTTATGCCTTCGATTAGGTGAATCACGACTTGAGTAGAGATCGCGAAATAATCCGAATTAGAATTGAATGTTGATAGGATATGTGGATCAATTGCTTGTTCGTTCGTTATACTTGATTTAATCCCTTGAAACTTGAATTGTTTAGCTTTAGTTTACTTTTTCTGCACTTTAGTTTAGTTTAGTTTATCGCTTTCAATCTTCCCTAGCATTGGATTAATCTCCTCTGTCTAGTTACTTTTATGCAATATTTGTTTAGGTTAGTTTTAAATGACAATAATTAGTTAAAAACAAAAGCTAGGGTTCACAAACGATCTAGTTCCCGTAAGATCGACCCGGCACTAGCCTCCATACTACGATCCTTGCACTTGAGGTTAACCGGTTTATTACTTGTTGTTTATTTCATTAGCAATAATCCGTGACAAGTTTTTGGCGCCGTTGCCGGGGAACCGGACGGTTGTCTAGTTTTTGTTTTCTGTTTTTCTGCTTTTGTTTTTCCTGTTTTATTTCGTTTTAAATTCCCGTTTTTAGTTGATAAAAATTTAGGTAATCGATTAATCGGGGTTTTAGCTTATGGTTTAAGGTTCTCTTGTGATTAGTTCTTTTCTCATCTCTTCTTTTATCTCATTCTTTTACGCAAATTTTTCTTTTGATTTCTTGTTTTCCGTTTCTAAGCGGACGTCGAAAATTGGCGCCCGTTCTTGGAAAGTCTTCGTTCTGAACCACTTTTATTCACTTAGACGGCGTCCATAAGATTTGGACACCCGTTCAAGTATTACATTTTAGACGGCGTTTGGACCACTAAACGCCCGTCCGATCTCAATTTCATCCGACGCCCGTCCAAACTCTTGGGCGTCCGTGCTGTTCGATTTCCTTTTCTTCTTTCCCATTCCTTTCTTTAGGCTTTTAATTTTAGTTTAGGCTTTTACTTT
>JAOBSW010001252.1:0-142806 GCA_026214975.1 Gentiana macrophylla | reverse complement strand
AAATTGATCTAAGGAGAAGGTATCCCTTTATCTATCAATCTTATTTCTTGAACTTGCTTTGAAGCTATTTTGCTTTTTCTTTGGAGAGGTTTGAGAAGATATTTTTTGAGAAAATAAATAGAGTGATAGACGGTTATAGATTTGATCCCACATCTTTTATAAATCATGTAGTACCATTTGAAATTCCACTGAGTATATCGGTATTCGATACATGTACTATTTGGATTTTTGTGGGTACATACGCAACATTTTCTGACAAATTCAGCGGTAATTTATTGTGATGTGACCTTTGTCGAATTTTTCATTTTAACCTTTGAATACCATTTACTAGGTGAAACTGATTTGAAGTTTCAGTAGTCAGTCCTTTGTAGTGGTCAGTTCCTTTCTGGTTTAGTTCCATACTCAGTTTGAGATTGTTGATGTCATTGACTGATCTGTCAAGCGAGCTCACCCATCATGACAAAGATCAATCCTCTCGACGAATCTCAGTTGTATAACTGACTTAACTGACTTTGATAATTCCTAATTCAGTTCTCAGTTTTGAAAACCTTTGTTTATCTAAAGGTTTTGTAAATATATCAGCCAACTGGTCCTCATTAGGATATAGACAACTGTGATGTCCTTTGTCTCTACATGGACTCAAATGAAGTGATATCTCACATCAATTTGGTTTGTCCTTGAATGTAGAACTGGGTTATATGTTATTGCTATTACACTTGTGTTATAACACATAATAGGTATCAACCCTTCTGCAATTCCATAATCTCTCAGTTGTTGTTGAATCCACAAAACCTGAGCACAACAGCTTCCAGCTGCAATGTATTCAGCTACAGCTGTGGAGGTTGAAATTGAGTTTTACTTTTTTCTAAACCATGACACAAGTCTATTTCCATGTAACTGACATGTGCCTGAAGTGCTCTGTCTATTTTGCATCCAGCAAAATCTGAGTCTGAGTAGGATATCAGTTTGAATTCTCCTTCTCTTGAATACTGTATTCCCACTCTAAGTGTGTCTTTGAGATACTTCAAGATTCTTTTGACAACTATCATGTGACTTTCTTTAGGTTTAGTCTGAAATCTTGCAAAGACACCTACTTCAAAAGATATATCAAGTCTACTTGCTATGAGATAAAGTAGACTTCCTATCATTCTTCTGTAGAGTGTTTGATCCACATCTTTTCCATCTTTTTCTTTATCCAATCTTACATTGGTTCCAATAGGTGTTGCTATTCCTGCACTATAATGTTCTCCATTCCAAACTTCTTGATTAGTTCTCTTGTGTATTTTATTTGGTGAATGAAGATTCCATTGTCCATTTGCTTGACTTGTAATCCAAGGAAATAATTTAATTCACCCATCATACTCATCTGAAATTTTCTCTTCATGAGGCTTGCAAAGTTTTCACAGAGTTGCTGATTTTATGTTCCGAAAATGATGTCATCCATGTATATCTGAACTAGGCGAGTGCTTTCACCAATCTTCATTCTAAACAAGGTCTTGTCAATGGTTTATTTGATAAAACCATTGTCAACCAGAAACTGTGACAACGTTTCATACCAGGCTCTGGGTGCCTATTTTAGTCCATAGAGTACTTTTCTTAGTATGAAACTTTATCTTCTTGATCCTTGATTTCTTAGTTGCACATACACTTCTTCTTCAAGTACTCCATTTAAGAATGCACTTTTAACATCCATTTGGTAAACTTTGAACTTCTTGTGAGTTGCAAATGCAAGAAATAATCTGATTGCCTCCAATCTTCCTACTTGAGCATAAGTTTCATCAAAGTCTATCCCTTCAGCTTGTGAATATCCCTTGGCCACCAGTCTTGCTTTACTTCTAACAATGTTTCCATCTTCATCAAGTTTATTTCTGAAAACCCATTTGGTGCCAATTATATTTGCATGATCAGGTCTCTCTACTAATTCCCATTCTTGATTTCTTTCAAATTCATTCAATTCTTCCTGCCTGGCTAGTATCCAATCTAGATCTTTCAAAGCTTCTTCTACCTCCTTTGGTTCGAATTGAGATAGAAAACATGCTATCATTGCATCTAACTGATTTATTGTACGAACTCCTTGTTGAAAATCACCAATCACTTGTTCCTCAAGATGGGCTTTCATCCATTGAAGAATTGGTGGTTGCATTATGGGATCTTGATTTTCTTGAACTAGTTCTTCATGAACTTCAGCTTCTGGGATCTGATCTGCTTGAGCTTGATTCCTCTAGGCTTGAAATAGGTCAGTTTCATTCTGTACTGGTTGTTCCACTGTAGGTTCTGTTGTCTGTAACTGAGACTGATCTTGATCATAAGATTCTGATAATTTTAACCTTCCCATATCTACAAAAACAGATTCTGGAGTCTTTTGTGACTGAGGTTGAGAAACTGGTTCTAGTTTGTCTTCAATTGTGTCACCAGCAAAGTTTGGTTCATAAAAAATCACATGTATTGATTCTTCATGCTTGAGTGTCCTCTTGTTTAAAACTCTAAATGCTTTACTAACACTTGAATATCCTAAGAACAGCTTTGGGTTGAAAAGTCCTGAGGTGATCTTTTCCATTGTTATGGATAGAGCATTTGCTTCCAAAAGCATGAAAGTATGAGACATTTGGTTTCCTTCCATTCCATATCTCATAGGTGTTTTCTCCAACCTTTTGTTCATTAGGGCTCTGTTTTGTGTGTAACATGTTGTATTCACTACTGGTGCCCAATACCTTTCAGGTAACTTAGATTCACAGATCATTGTTCTTCCTATTTCTTTGAGTGTCCTGTTTCTTCTCTCAGCTACTCCATTTTGCTGAGGTGTTGTTGTAGCTGCAAGTTGGTGTAACACTCCATTTTCTTCACAGTATTCAATGATAACATTGTTGAGAAATTCAGTTCCTTTGTCAGATCTTATCTTTACAACTATAAAACTTTTCTAATTTTAAAGTTTCTTCAGCAGTTCTGTAAGCCTTTGCTTGGTCTCACTCTTCTTTATTAAGAAAATTACCCATGTGTACCTTGAGTAATCATCAACTACTACCAGTGTATACTTTTTTCCACTGACACTGATAGGTTTAACTGGCACAAACAAATCCATGTGCAATAGTTCTAAAACTCTTGTTATTGAATGCTAAGACTTGGTCTTGAAACTTGCTTTTACTTGCTTTCCTTTTTGACAAGCATCACATAAGCTGTCCTTCTTTTAAGAAATCTATGGCAGTCCAATTACTACTTCTTTCTTGACCAAAAGATTGATGTCATCAAGGTTGAGATGACTCAGTTTCTTGTGCCATAACCAGTTGATTTCTGATTTGGTATGCAAAAGTAAACAGGTTTCTGAAACTGCTGTTGTCCAGTCAACAACATACATATTCCTTCATTTTGCTTGCAAGAACTAATTGATATGTAGTTTCACTTACAACAATGCAGAATTCTTTATCAAAAGTAACTTTGTATCCTATGTCACAAAATTGACTAGTGCTGAGTAGATTGTAATTGAGTCCTTCAACATATGCTACATTTATGATCTTCAAACCATTCTTGATCAAGGTTCCATAACCTCTTGTATAACCAAGTTTGTCTTTTCCACCAAAATTGACTTTGGGTCCATCCTTAGCTTGAAAATCAACCAAACAGTCTTTGCTCATTGTCATGTGTCTAGAGCAACCACTGTCAAAATACCATATTTCTTGCAAAACAAGTTAATATGTTTTAGGTACCCCACTCTCTTTGGGTCCATAAGGGTCATTTGTACGTACAACATTTAGGATATTTCCATAGGGTCTCCTTTGGAAGTTGTTGCACTTATTATCATATATATAAGCTACATTCCCATAGTATCTATTTCTGGATTGTGTCTTATTTATATGCTCTCTCAAGCCTTTTGGTCTAAAATGACTTACATATTGCTTTTTATTGTTAAAAGCTGAGTAATAACCATCATTCTGTCTGTAGTAAACATCTTTGTATTGAGGTCTATGCTGACTTATGTACTTAGGATTCTGCTGAGACCTAGGATAAGTTCTATGTTGAGTCCTTGTCTGAGACTTGCAGTAAGTTCTTTGTTGTGAGTGATTGTTCTTTTCAGTTTTAGCAATAGGTTCAAAAAAGTTCAAATCATCATCAATAGGATATAATCAGCCTTTCCCCCTGAGTTTGTAATTCCTTGAATGATTATCATTCTTGGATTTACTTAGATTTTACCTTTTCTGGTTCTTAGCATGGTTAACTTCTGTAGATCTGGCATTTGATCTACCATCCTTATTTCTTTGAGGTGCAGTTTATCTACATTTAGATTTACCTTTCTTATTGTCTGTAGCTGACTTCTTAGAAAACTGATGTTGAAACTGAGTTTATTCTTTTTGAGGTGACTTAACTGGTTCAGCATGCTTCTCAGTTTGAGGAATGAGTTCAGCTATGAACTTAATGCCAGTTTAGCATTTGGTTCACCAGTTTTGCTAGTTCCTTCCTATTGGGAATAAAATTTAGTTTTGATGATGATTCATCTTATTCAAGAACATGTTTGTTTACACCCATTGATGAAGTGCTAAAACTAACTGTTCTAGTGGAAAGCTAAAAGATGTCTAGAACTGAATGTATAGGTTTTACAAGAGTCTGATAATTGAATAGGTTATATCAGACAAGCACTGTAATAGATAGAAGTGTCGTAGAATCAAATCAGAAATCATCTAAGAAACTGAAGAAAACGCCGAGATAATCGGAATCGAACTTATGATCAAGATATACACCCAAGAACTGAAGTTCACTCAGAACTGAAGAAGGTAAGTTCACTGAGGGACACAGACTCGGTTGGCTTATCTATAACTGAAGGCTGAGGGAACAAACTCAGTATTTGAAGAACTGAGGGACACAGATTCAGTTAAGGAAGATTGAAGAACTGAGAGTTCAAACTTAGTTATGAAGATTTTAAGCCGAGACTGTAAAGTTAGAATTCCGGTAAGTCTGTGATGACCAGAACTGACTTTATGGATCTTGCAGAAGACCTAAGTATCATAAGGACAATGATATCTTAGATGATCTTTATAAGGAATGGTGTAATCTGATTCAGTCACATATAATCAAATAAATAGAGTATTGATGTTTTTGAAGAAGAGTAAAAACTCAGTTAATGCTCTAAGTTAGTTAAGTAAACTGAAAACTGACACACTCAATATAAAACTGATCAGGAAACTCAGTTTTATAGTCAGTCATCCAACAAACTGAAAGTACATTCAAACGTTGTAAACGAAGCAACTCTATTGGATGAAATACTGACAAGTCAGAACGGTCACTAAATATAGCCGTTACAAGATAGACGTTGATACAATTTGAATTCAAGCAAGATGAACGTTGGACCTCACACTATAAATAGAGGACTTTTCACCAAGGATCAAACACCCCGAATTAACCAGATTACAAGCATTTTTGTGCACAATTCTCGTTCATTCGAATTACTATCAGTATCTGCGCTCAACAAGATCTTATTCAGAATTCTTCAAGTGTTCAAGCTACATCGATCTTATCCAGATTTCTACACTTTGAAGAACCACAAGCAAGAATCAATTTATTGCTTCTCAGCCCAACTTTGATTCTTAATCAAAGGCTTAGACTGTGAAGCAATCCGGTCAAGGTGTTGCCAAAGACAGTTTTGACATTTTGCAGTCGGGTAGACTGTGTTTGTGGTGGTAGCTGGTGAAGAGGCAATACAACCGTCTAAGGACCAGTGGTTCAAGCAGTTGAAGAGCAGCCATACAACCTGTTCTTTAGTTGTTTAGATAGTGACACTAGGGATTAGTCATGGACTATTAGTTAGGACTTTTTGTAATAGCGTATCTCAAGGAGTTCTACTGGAATTTTCCTCCTACATCACAGGGTAAGAGTGGATTTACAGGATTACACCACTTGGAACCACTATAATTATTTCTCTACTTACTTTACGCATTTACATTCTGTTATTTACTTTTACAGCATTTATATTTGTTATACATCATACTAAAACTGATTGTTATAAGCATACACAGTTCACAAACTGACATTCACCAGAATTCAGTTTTGCATAACATCTTTTTCTTATAGAATAACAAGATCCAGTTAAAGGCTAAAATCTTATCTGCTTCCGGTTGGCTCAGTTTTGTATAAGTCAGTTTGACTTAAACTCAGCTTTGTCAGCTCAACTCTGCACAAGTTAAAACTTAACTTTAATTGTTAATCAATCTATATAAGACTCATTTCTCAGTTAGATTTTTTTGGTGACAAGTTTATTCACCCCCTCCCTTTAAACTTGTGTTAGCCATTCCAAGGGACCAACAATTGGTATCGGAGCAGTGTTCTTTGACAAGTTATTGTTGAAAACTCACTTGCTCTAATTTTCTCCTCTAGTTGTTCTCCGGAAAAAGCTCAGTGTTTCAATTTCCAGTCTTTGCATAATCCAGTTTTCATTCACTCACACAATAGATAACAATCAGTATGCCAGACAAATGCTGATGTGCAACATGGATAGATTTGATGAATATAAACGTCGTTTGCAGGCTTTTCTAGGAGCTTCTCATGATGAGATGATTGATGTACTCACTGATGGACCTATCCAGATCACCCACATACAAACTATTGGTGAAAATCAAGTTAGAGTTCCCAAGCCTAAAGACGAATTGACCTGTGATGATCGAAAGAGAAATAACCTGAACAATGTCGTCATGGATATCATACTCAGAACTCTTGACAGCAACATGTACCTTAAGGTCAAGGATTGCACTACTGCAAAAGAAATGTGGGAGAAACTTCAGTTAGTGTGTGAAGGAACTGACTCTATCAAAGAAAATAACATCTCCGTCGCAAAATAGAAGTTTGAGAATTTCAAGATGAAGTCAGGCGAAAATATTGATCAGATGGCAACAAGTTTCAGTGCTATCATGGATGAACTGGCTCTACTCAAGATTGAGTACACCAAGAAAGAAATCAACACTAGAATCTAGAAGGCTTTACCAATGTGCTGGAAGATAAAAGTCACAGCAATGGAAGAATCAAGAAGACTTGACATAGAAGACTCCTTCAAAATCTTCTCAAATCTTAAAGATTATGAATTCAGTGAAGAATTCACCATGACTACAGCTCTAATCAAAGCCATGAAGGAACCCAAAACAACAGCTCTTGCAACAGCTGCCTCAAATGATAATCAAGAAACCTCATCTAGCAATCTTCAGCAATTGGATGAGATGGTGGAGCAGATGGCTCTAATGATGAACATAATTTGAAGAATGAAGAGTGGACACCCAGTCACTCTAAAGTTCATCAAGAGGACTCCTGAAAAGAAGAAAGACGAAGAATATATTTGCTTCAATTGTAAGAAGCCTAGAAACTTCAAAGCAGAATGTCCAGAGCTGACTGTAAGAAGACTCGGCAACGAAGAACTGGCAGAAGAGCACTCTTAGCCGGAGATGAGTCAGACTATGAAGCTGGTACTGAAAGATTTTCAGATGACACAGCTTTAATGGCTCGTATGGAGAATCCAAATGAGGTATGTGAATCTAACTCTGAATATTCCTCAGCTCAGATTTCCATACAAAATGCATGTTCTTCGACTTCTGACTCCAATCCAAAAAATCTAGAATTAGAAGAAACAATTGATGAATTGATGAATCAACTGGTAACTATTCAAGCTCGTTATAAATCAATTGAAGCTGAGAAAGAAGTTCTAATTCTTGAAGTTGAAAGATTGAAGTCCGAACTAAATATGATGAAACTGACTGGAACTGATAAAGGAAAGAATCGAGATCGACCATCGCATCATCGAAACAATCGAATATTTTGCTCAATCAAGTTCAACCACTGGATTCAAATCCGGAAAGCCTTATGGAGACAGAAATGGCTTAGGATTTGATACACAACAATCTTCTAAGGAAGGAACTAGCAAAGCTGCTGAACTTAGTATCAAAACTGGTATTAAGTTTGTAGCTGAGCAACTTCCACAAACTGAGAAAATTGTTGAACCAGTAAAGTCAGCCTCACATAAGACAACTCGGTTTTCTAAGAAGACAACTGTACCTACCAACAAAGGTAAACCAAAGGTTAGACCAGCTGTACCACAAGGAAACAGAAATGGTCGATCAACTACCAGATCTACAAAAACTGATCAAGTCAAGAACCAGGAAAATTATAATCAGAGTAAATCTAAGAATGTCAATCATTCAAAGATTCACACATCCAGGGGGAAAGCGGATCAGTACTTGTTTGTTTGATGATTGGAATTTCACTGAATCTACAATTAAAACTGATAAGAACAATCATTCTAGACAGAAAACTTATTACAAGTTTCAGTCCAAGACTTAGCAGAGAGCTTTTCCCGTTCTCAGCAAAATTCCCAGTACGAAGGTCAGTCCAGGCCTCAGTACAGAAGAAATGATGGTTATTATTCAACTTTTAATAATAGAAGACATTTTGGAAATCAGTCTAAACCAGAAGACCTGAGATCATATAAATGAGACACAATCCTGAAAAAGATATTATGGAAATGTGGCTTACATATATGAAAATAAGTGCAACAATTTCCAAAGAAGACCTTATGGAAATATACCCAGAGTTGTACTGACAACTGACCATAATGGACCCAAACAGAGTTGGGTACCTAAAGCATTTTAATTTGTTTTGCAGGATATTTGGTACTTTGACAGTGGATGCTCTAGACACATGACAAAGGGCAAGGACTGTCTCACTGATTTTGTAGCTAAAGATGGACCAAGAGTCAATTTTGGAAGTAAAGATAAACTTGGTTACACAAAAGGTTATGGAAACTTAATCAGAAATTGACTCACAATCAAGAATGTATATTACATGGAAGGACTTCACTACAATCTACTCAGCACAAGTCAATTCTGTGACATGGGATACAAAGTTACCTTTGATAAGGAATATTGCATTGTCGTCAGCGAAACAGCTTTCCCAGTAGTTCTCACTCGAAGAAGAGAAGAGAATATGTATGTTGTAGATTGGTATACAGCAGTTTCAGAAACTTGTTTGATCGTGCATACCACGTCAGAACTCAGTTGGCTGTGGCACAAGAAACTGTGTCACCAAAACTTTGATGATATCAACCTGTTAGTCAAAAAGAACTTAGTGATTAGACTACCAGAGATGACATACAAGAAAGACAGCCTGTGTGATGCATGTCAACAAGGAAAACAAACAAAAGCAAGTTTCAAAGTTAAGTCTCAGCATTCAACAAACAGAGTTTTACAACCGATGCATATGGACTTATTTGGACCAGTTACACCAATCAGTGTTAGTGGAAAGAAATACACTCTGGTGGTGGTTGATGACTTTTCTAGATACACTTGGGTTATTTTCATGACCAAGAAAAGTGAAACTAAGCAACAACTGACATAACTTCTCAAGAGACTCCAAAATTAGAAGAGTGTTACAGTAGTCAAGATCAGATCAGATAAAGGAACATAATTTTTCAACAATATAATCATTGAATATTGTGGAGAGAATGGAGTACTACACCAGCTTGCAGCTACAACAACACCTCAACAGAATGGAGTAGCTGAAAAGAGGAATAGAACACTCAAAGAAGCTGGAAGGACAATGATCTGTGAATCTAAATTGCCAGAAAGATATTGGGCAGAAGTTGTAAATACAGCTTGTTATACTCAGAATGGAGCTCTCATGAACAAGAGACATGAAAAGACACCTTATGAGATTTGGAATGGAAGAAAACCAAATGTCTCATACTTCATGCCTTTGGAAGAAAATGTTTTGTTCACAATAATGGCAAAGATCAGCTCAAAGTTTTTCAGCCCAAAGCTAATGAAGGAATATTTCTGGGATACTCAAGTGTCAGTAAAGCTTTTAGAGTGTTAAACAAGCGGACACTCAAGCATGAAGAATCTACACATGTGGTTTTTGATGAACTAAGTTTACTGGAGACACAATTGAAGACAAGGAAGAACTAGCTTGTCAGCCTCAGTCAGATAAGACTCCAGAACCAGTTTTCCTTGACATTGGAAGATTAAATGTCTCAGATTCTTCATATCAGGATCAACCTCAATTACCAGTAACTGGACCAGCAACTACACAGCAACAAGAAGAAACTGATCCAGTTGAAATTGATCAAAATTAAGAAGAACCAGCTCAACAAAATGAAGACCCATTGATGCAACCACCAGTACATCAATGGATGAGAAATCACCCTGAAGAACAAGTGTTAAGTGGCTTTCAAGCTGGAGTTCGTACAAGACACCAATTAGATGCTATGATAGCATGCTTTCTGTCTCAGTCTGAACCTAAAGAAATTGAAGAAGCCTTAAAAGATCCAGATTGGATTTTGGCTATGCAAGAAGAACTCAACGTATTTGAGAGAAATCAAGTTTAGGATATAGTTGACAAGCCAGATCATGTCAACATAATCAGAACTAAATGGGTTTTCAGAAACAAGCTTGATGAAGATGGGAATATTATCAGAAACAAAGCCAAACTTGTAGCAAAAGGTTACCCATAAGCTAAAGGGATAGACTTTGATGAAACTTATGCCCAGTTGCAAGGTTGGAGGCAATCAGACTATTTCTTGCCTTTGTAGTTCACAAGAAATTCAATATGTACCAGATGGATCTTAAAAGTGCATTTTTGAATGGGATACTTGAAGAAGAAGTGTGCGTTCAGCAACCCCCAGGATTTGAAATTAAAGATCAAGCTTATAAAGTCTTTAAACTGAGAAAAGCTCTTTATGGACTCAAACAAGCACCAAGAGCTTGGTATGAAACTCTATCTCAGTTTCTAGTGGATAATGGTTTTACAAAAAGAACTATTGATAAAACCTTATTCATAATGAAAGTTAAAAAAAGTACTCTCCTAGTTCAAATCTATGTAGATGACATCATTTTTGGATCAGAAAATGAGCAAATCTATGAGAAATTTGCAAGCTTAATGAAAAACAAATTTTAGATGAGTATGATGAGAGAACTAAGTTATTTTCTTGGTTTACAAGTAAGACAGATGGACAATGGGATTTTCATTCACCAAACCAAGTATGCAAGGGAATTCATCAAGAAGTTTAGAATGGAAAAATCAGCTGGCATTGCTACACCAATTGGAACCAACATCAGATTAGATGAAGATAAAGATGGCTAGGATGTGGATCAAACTCTCTACAGAAGAATTATTGGAAGTCTACTTTACCTAACAGCAAGTAGACCTGATAAATCCTTTACTGTTGGTGTATGTGCCAGATTTCAAACTAGACCTAAAGAAAGCCATCTTACTGTCGTCAAAAGAACCTTGAAGTATTTAAAAGATACAGAAGGAGTTGGGATATGGTATTCAAAAGAAGGAGAATTCAAACTGATATCCTACTCAGACTCAGACTATGCAGGATGCAAAGTGGACAGAAAAAGTACTTCAGGCACATGTCAGTTATTGGGAAATAGACTTGTGTCATGGTTCAGCAAGAAGCAAAACTCTATTTCGACTTCAACAACTGAAGCTGAGTTATAGCAGTTGTATGCTATTGTGCTCAAGTATTATGGATCAGACAGCAATTAAGAGATTATGGAATTGAAGAGGGAATGATTCCTATAATGTGTGATAATACAAGTGCAATTGCTATAACCGACAATCCAGTTTTGCACTCACGGACGAAACACATTGATGTGAGACATCACGTTATAAGGGATCATCTGGAAAAAGAAGGATATTACTGTTCTCTATGTCCCGACTGAAGATCAGTTGGCTGATATCTTCACCAAACCTTTGGACAAAGAAAGATTTGTCAAACTGAGAACTGAATTGGGTATAATCAATGTCAGCTAAGTCAGTTTAAGCCTAGAGATTCGTCAAGGGGATTGATCTTTGTTATGTTGGATGAGCTCACTTAAAAGATCAGTCATTGACATCAACAATCTCAAACTGACTAACTGAAACTGAAGAATTGACGAAACTGAATTTATTCTAGAACTGACCTCAAGCATCAGTTTACCCAGTCAAGAAAGTCAAATGGTTGAAAGGATAAAACTGACAGTGGTTATATCGCATTTAATTACCGCCGTTTATGTCAGAACCTGTTGCGTGTACACCCCCACCTTTGTCAGAACAGTTCAGGCATCGGTTACACAAACCATCATGGAATTTGAAAAGTTGGTACAAAATCCTCAGAATATCATGTATCTGTCCATGAACCGTCAGTACACCCACTATATATCCAACCCCTTGCATATCCTTACTCACCAAAAAGAAAAATTCGAACTTTGTCTCTCACAAAAATCAAAATTTTATCTTTCTCAAAATCACTTCCTTTTCAGAAAAATTTGTAATGGCAGCCTCCAAGAAATCACAAGAAGAAAGGCTCATCACTGAATTGGATACTCTATCTTTTGAAGAGTATGAAGCACTCTGCAACAACACCCTGTTAGCAAGCCTTATGTGCGAGAAGATACAACGTCGGCCAGGATTAAGAGACATCCTGGAAGTGAAATTCAACAATGATTGTGATGTAGAAGGGATTTTACAATTCTGGAAAAACATGAGAGTGGTAAGGAAATTCCTAATTACAAAAGTTCGAGGAGAAAGGATTATTTTCAATGAAGAAGTCATCAAGATGCTATTCGATTTCAAGGAACCACTTGTGAAATCAATATATTTGAGTTGTTTACCACTCAAAAGAGACGCCTTTCTTAGACAAATTTCTTTGACAAAAGAACCAGCAGCTATTGACTCACATGTGAACGACTTCAAACCAGAGTTTGGCCTCCTCAGCAAATGGCTCTGCAGGCATGTCATTGGTAGATACAAAGGAATCGCCAGATTATCTGAAGACAGCATTTACTTGATGAACGTCATCTGGGATGAACGTGTGTTCAATTGGGTAGGTTATGTGTTTAATCAGATAAAATAACAACACTTAGCTGAACTGGAAAGTGTTCGAAGAGCTCAAGCTGAAGGAAGAGAACCTGTTAACAGACTTCAACTGAAAAAGACACTCAGTGGAGTTATTCAACATTATTTAGAAAGACTCGGAATGGAATGCAGCAGAACAAATTGTTGGTACATCTACAAAGAGAATGGATACATCCACAGGAGATGTAACTATAGTTCATTCTTGGAAAGAAATCTCCAAGACTTCCCAACCAGAAGCCAAGAAGAAAACTGTGTCCCAGCAAATAGATGAACACAAAGGAATCAAATGAAAAGCTGACTCAGAGAAAGTTAAGTTAGTTGGACAATGTTTGTTCCCAGGCACCTCAAGTCAGTCTGCACCAACTGAGGAGAAACAACAACTGACAACTGAAGACACCAGGAAAGTCAGCATAGCAACTGAAATTGTTTCTCCGTTACAACAGACAATCTCAGAGAAACAAGTTTCCGTTATGCATGCTGAAATGAAGCAATAGCAATTTCAGTAACCAGCTCAGCATTCAGCTCATATTTTTGAAGCTGAAAGAATAATCAGGCTGAAGAAAATGAAGCTCAAGACCGAAGATTTTCGTGAAGCTACTCTACCAAGTGAAGAAAATTTTTTATTGGAGAAACTTGAAGTCAGGGATCTATATGCTCTATTTCCTATGGAAGAGTTTCTCACAAACTGTTTCAGAAGGTTCACTGAGTTAGCTCAATGAAAATCAGCCATGTCATCAACTTTGGATACTCAAAAGAAGAAGGATGATGACAAAGATGATGAATCAAAGAAAGAAGCTGATAAGATTACATATTTGCAGACATATACTCAACCTCAAACTCAAACTACGCAAATTGTTAATCAATAAGAAGAATTCCCAGTTGGAAACCCTACAACTGACAATCCGCAAACAGATGGAACAATTGATGATCAGCAACGAATGGTAATCACATATGATACTCAGCCAGAAATCCAACAAGATGAAGAAACACATCCCTCTGAAATTTTGACAAAAGAAGAATTGAGTAAAGTACGTGAAATTTGAAGATTATGCTCAACCAAAAGGAATAATACAATGGCCTTTTGTCAAGTATTTTTAGATATTTGGAATATGAGAAGAAGACGGATGTCTCAGTCCACACCAAGTTGGATATTATTCAGAAATCAAGTTCTAGCTCAGCCACATAAATTCTCAGTCTCAAAGAAACCCTTGAACTCACAACCACAGTAGACAGAGAAACGCATGCTCAAGAAAAATGGCATTTAAATCAGCGTATCTATGGTTTAAAAACTCAGCTGAAAGAAGTACTCACTTCTCAAAAGAATATCTCAGCCGATCAAATAGCAACCCATTAGTTGGTAAATCAGTTGTATGATGCCAAAAAGGGGGAAGCGGAAAAAGAAAAGCTGAGACTGCTTGATAAAAAGCTGAAGCTGGAAGAGGACTGAAGAAATACAAATCAACAGCAGATCCTTATGTGAAGATAAAAGAACTATCTGAAGAGAAGCTAATTGAAAAATATAGTCAACCTGGAGAATGGAGAGCTACTCTTACAAAGGATTTGTGGATGAAGTTTGTCAAAGATCATAGCAATGTCCAACTCAAGTACAAAGACAAAACTTAAGAAGAATCTCTTGTTTACTTATTATCTGATCAGTATCATAATCAGAAGATGGCACAGTACAAGAAGTTCAAGAAGATTGAAGAGAAATTGCAGATCAGAGACAAGACTGAACAAATGAAAGCTGATGTAGCAGAATTTGAAAATTATTATAAGGATGAATCAGCATTGCCAAAGCTAGTTTTGTGGAGAAAGTGGAAACTTACAACTCAAGTAGACTATCTCAAAACCTTCTCCAAGGTAGACTCAAAGCTAGAACATGCGTATCTACTTCATGATAAAGAGAAGAAATTTATCAAAGTTACACAAAGAAATGCCTAAATTCTATTTCAGTTTTATCAACTGTGTAACTATTCCAGTTTTTGCAGAATTCTTAATGAAATCCAGTTTCCGGTTTTACATTGTATTTATCTTTAAGCTTTTCTTTTAAGGAAGGGTTTGGCATCATCAAAAAGGGGGAAATTGTTGGGAATAAAATTTAGTTTTGATGATGATTCATCTTATTCAAGAAAATGTTTGTCTACACCCCATTGATGAAGTGCTGAAACTAACTGTTATAGTGGAAAGCTAAAAGATGTCTTGAACTGAATGTATAGGTTTTACTAGAGTCTGATAATTGTATAGGTTATATCAGACAAGCACTGTAATAGATAGAAGTGTTGTAGAACTAAAACTGGAAATCATCTAAGAAATTGGAAAACACTTAGATAACTAGAACTGAACTTGTGACTGAAGATGTGCATCCAAGAACTGAAGTTCACTCAGAACTGAAGAAGGTAAGCTCACTAATGGACACAAACTCGGTTGGCTTATCTATAATCAAGGCCGAGGAACAAACTCAAGATTTGAAGAAGCCGGGACACAGCACTCAGCTTATGGAAGATTGAAGAACCGAGGACACAGCACTCGATTAAGGAAGATTGAAGAATTGAGGTTCAAACTCGCTTATGAAGACTTTAAGCCGAGACTCAAAATTTGAATTTAGGTAAGTCTGTGATGACCTAACTGACTTTACGGATCTTGTAGAAGACATAAGTATCAAAAGGACAATGATTTCTTAGATGATCTTTATAAGGAATGGTGTAACCTGATTCAGTCACATATAATCAGATAAATAGAGTACTGAAGTTTTTGAAGAAGAGTAAAAACTCAATTAATGCTCTAAGTCAGTAAAGTAAACTGAAAACTGACACACTCAGTATAAAATTGATCAGGAAACTCAGTTTTATAGTCAGTCATCCAACAAACTGAAAGTACATTCGAATGTTGTAAAGGAAGCAACTCTATTGGATGAAATACTGACAAGTCAGAACAGTCACTAAATATAGACGTTAAAAGATAGACCTTGATACAATTCGAATTCAAGCAAGATGAACATTGGACCTCACACTATAAATGGAGGACTTTGCTCCAAGGATCAAACACCCCGAATTAACCAGATTACAAGCATTTTTGTGCACAAGTCTTGTTCATTCGAATTACTATCATTATCTGTGCTCGACAAGATCTTATCCAGAATTCTTCAAGTGTTCAAGCTACATCGATCTTATCCAGATTTCTACACTTTGAAGAACCACAAGCAAGAATCAATTTATTGATTCTCAGCCCAACTTTGATTCTTAATCAAAGGCTTAGATTGTGAAGCAATCCGGTCAAGTAGTTGCCAATGACAGTTGTGACATTTGCAGTCGGGTAGACTGTGTTTGTGGTGGTAGCTGGTGAAGAGGCAATACATCCCTCTAAGGACCAGTGGTTCAAGCAGTTGAAGAGCATCCATACAACCTGTTCTTTAGTTGTTTAGATAGTGACACTAGGGATTAGTCATGGACTATCAGTTAGGACTTTTTGTAACAGCGTATCTCAAGGAGTTCTAGTGGAATTTTCCTCCTACATCACAAGGGAAGAGTAGACTGACAGGATTACACCACCTGGAACCACTATAATTCTTGCTCTACTTACATTACGCATTTACACTCTGTTATTTATTTATTCTGAATTTATATTTTTATACAAAGATATCTTTAAACAGTTGTTATAAGCATACACAATTCACAAACTGACATTCACCAGAATTCAGTTTTGCATACACAGCTTTTTCTTATAGAATAACAAGATCCAGTTAAAGGCAAAAATCTTATCCACTACCGGTTTACTCAATTTTGTATAAGCCAGTTTGACTTAAACTCAGCTTTGTCAGCTCAACTCTACACAAGTTAAAACTGAACTTTAATTGTTACTCAATCTATATAAGACTCAGTTCTCAGTTAGATTTTTTTGATGACAAGTTTATTCACCCCCCACCTCTAATCTTGTGTTAGCCTTTCCAATGGACCAACACTTCCTTTGAAGTTTGTTGTGTATCAAATCCTATGCCAATTCTATCACCATAAATCTTTCTAGATTTGAATCCATTTGCAGAACTTGATTCAGCTAAAGATTCAGCTGCTGCTACTGAAGTAGTATGATGATGCTGATTCTTTGCTGGATCAGTTCTTAGTAGTTTCAGAATGTTCAATTTAGTTTTTAATCTTTCGACCTCTATAATTAGAGATTTTTTTTCTCTGCTTTGATTGATTCATAACCATCTTGTATTTCTACCAACTGATTCATCAGTTCATCGAGAGTTTCCTCTAATTCAGGATTTCTTTTATTAGAACCAGCTGTTGAAGAACAAGCATTTTGTATGGAATTTTGTACTGAGGTGTACTTAGAGTTAGATCCACATACCTCATTCGAGTCCTCCATATGAGCCATTAAAGTTGTGTCATTTGAGAGTGCCTTCTCGGTTTCAGCTTCATAGTCTGACTCATCACTGGCTAATAATGCTCTTCTTCCAGTTCTTCTTTGTTGAGTTCTTTTTTTGGTCAGTTCTAGACATTCAACCTTGTAATGTCCAGGCTTTTTGCAGTTGAAGCACAAGTACTCATCATCTTTCATTCTCTCTGGAGTTTTCTTGATGTATTTCTGAGTAAATGGCTAGCCACTCTTCATTCTTCCAATTCTTTTCATCATGAGTGCTATTTGTTCCTCCATATCATCCCGTTGTTGAAGATTTCTAGCTGATGTCTCCAAGTTATCATCAGCTACTGCAAGAGCTGTAGTATTTGGATCTTCAAGTGCCTTGATTGCTTCAGAGATTACTGTGAAATCTTCACTGAACTCATAGCCTTTCAAGTCTGAGAAGATCTTGAAATAATCTTCTTCACCAAGCTTTCTTGATTCTTCCATGGTTGTAACTTTCATCTTCCAACATAAGGGTAAAGCCTTCAAAATTCGAACATTGATTTCCTTCATGGTGTAGACTATCTTGAGAAGTGCTAGCACATCTAGAATTGCACTGAATATTGTCTCTATTTGCTCAATGGATTCTCCATGTTTCATCTTGAAATCATGAAACTTTTGTTTTGCTACTGAGATCTTGTTTTCTTTGATTGAATCAGTTCTTTCACACACCAGTTGTTGTTTCTCCCATATTTCTTTGGTAGTAGTACAATCTTTGACGTTTAGATACATGTTGCTATCCAAGGTTCTGAGAATAATATCCAAAGCAACATTGTTGAGATTGTTCCTCTTCCTATCATCATTGTTCCATTCAATCATGGGTTTGGGAACTCTAATTTGATCACCACCATCAACAGTTTACATGTGAGTAATCTGAATTGCTCCATCAGTGAGTACATCCATCATTTCATCATGTGTAGCAACAAGGAATCCCTGCAATCGTCTTCTACATTAATCAAAACGGTTGTTGCATATAAGAATTTGTCTAGCATACTGATTGTTGTCCAAGATGCAAGTTTGTGAAAACTGAGTTATGCAGAAACTGGAAACTGAAAACTGGGTTTTATCAGAAGATCAACTAGAAGAGATTGTCAGAACAAGTTCTTATTAAAGAACACCGCTCCAATACCAATTGTTGGTCCCTTGAAAAGGCTGACACAAGTTTAGAGGGGGGTGCATAAACTTGTTACCAAAAATTGGATTCTTAAAAACAGATTAGGTTCAGTTTAATCTTGTGTGGAGTTAAGCTAACTAAGCTGAGTATAAGTCAAACAGACTTGTGCTCAAACTGAGTTAACCGGCAGTGGATTAAGTTTTAGCCTTTTTAACTGATCTTGTTGTATCTATGAAAATTTTGATATGCAAAACTGAATTCTGGTGAATATCAATTTATGTGCTGCGTGAATCACAATCAGTTCTGTATGCTTGATCAAACAATCACAAATACTGAAAAGTAAATAACAGTAAGTAATTGCGTAAAGTAAAGTAAGGCAAGAAATTATGGAGGTTCCAGGTGGTTTAATCATGTCAGACCTCTCTTCCCCTGTGATGTAGGTGGAAAATTCCACTAGAACTCTTTGAAGTAGATCAGTTACAAAAGGTCCTAAACTGATAGTCCTTGGCTAATCCCTAGCTTCACTATCTAGGAAACTAAAGAGCAGGTAGTATTGTTGCTCTGCAACTTGCGCTGGTCCTTAGAGGATTGAATTGCCTCTTCTCCAGTTCCCCCACAACCACAGTCTTCCCTGACTGCAAAAACAACTGTCCTTGGCAAATCCTAGACCGGATTGCTTCACAGTCTCAACCTTTGATTAAAATCAAAGTTGGGCTTAGAATCAATTAAGTGATTCGTGCTTGTGGTTCTTCAAAGTGTTGATGTCTTGATGAATTCTTTGTAGCTTGAACACTTAGAAGATTTCTTGATAATTCTTTGTAAGCACGATGATGATAGCAATATTCTTGAATGCACAGATGACATAACTTAGGCTCAATAATTCTCGAATTCTTGGTGTTTGATCCTTGTTGCTAAGTCCTCTATTTATAGTGTGTAATCCAACATTCATCTTGTTTGAATTTGAATCCTTTTAGCTATCAACGGCTATATGTTAGATGTCAGTGACCGTTCTGGCATCTCAGTCCATCATCCAATAAAAAATGCTTGATTTCTAACATTCTGATTTTCTTTCAGTTCTTGGATGCCTTCAGCTTTAGACTAAGTGTCTGAGAAATTTCAATTTTATGCTTTATAAACTGAGTAGTTCAGTTTTTCAATATTTAACCGATTTAGAGCATTAACTGAACTCTTCTTCAAAACTTAGTACTCTATTTTCATCTGATTTTTATTGACTTAATCAAAGTACACCATAACACTTAAGTAATCTAAGATATCATTGCCCTTATGTATCTTAGGTCTTCTTACAAGATCTATAAAGTCAGTTCAGGCCATCACAGACTTACCTGAATTCTAACTTTACAGTCTCGGCTTTAGTCTTCATAAACGAGTTTGAACCCTCGCTTCTTCCTTCTTCAATAATCGAGTCAGTGTGTCCTCACCTTCTTAATCGAGCTTGTCCCTCGACCTTGACTTTTAGATAAGCCAACGAGTCTGTGTCCTCAAATAACTTACCTTCTTCTTGATTATGAGTATATCTCGCCAGCCTTACGAGTAACATTTTCAGTTTCTTGATGTGATATCAGTTTGTATATAGTATCCAATTTTCTATATAATTTCTTGTTTTCAGTTCAACAACTCCCTATCTATTACTGCACTTGACTAATACAGCCTATACAAAGACCAGACTTTAATAAATCTTTTACATTCATATCTAGACATCTTTTAGCTTTTTACTATAGCAGTTGGTTTCAACACTTCATCAATAGGGTGTAAACAAACAATTAAATAAACAAAGACGAATCATCATCAAAACTCAAATTTTATTTCTAGCAAAAACTCAATCTATCTCATATATTTAATACATAATATTAATGCATTCTGTCTTATCCATACTAAATACACATAATCTTTTGCATCAATAAAAGGACATCCACATCTTTACTTTAACTTATAACACTCCCCTTTGAATGTTCATTACAATAATATGCAACTCATTTGATCTACGTATATTTCATATACTATAAACATTGTTAGAAAAACCCAGTGGGACAAAAACTAAACAAGGAATATAGTTCATGGCATATGAATTTTATGTATTGCACTGACTCCCTCGTTGAAAACCTTTAACTAAGAAAACCTTGTGGAAAAAAACTTAGTTAAAGGGAAAAAGAGTACATTCATTGGTCTTAAATATTGTTTGAATTGCTCACTCCCCCTGAAGATGACAATCTTTATGCCTATGCATTCCAATCTTATGAACAAGTTTCTCGAAAGTATATGTAGGAAGAGACTTGGTGAATAAATCTGCTAGATTTTACTAGAGCAAACCTTTTCAATGACAACCTCACCGCTCTTCTAGAGCTCATGTGGATAATAGAATTTTTGTGCAATATGCTTAGTCAAATTTCCATTAACAGATCCATTGCTCATTTGTGTAGCACATGTTGCATTGTCCTCGTAAAGGAATGTGGGGGATAAATTCTCTGACACAATACCATACATACTACGAATGTGTTTTATCATTGACCTTAGCCATCTCGTGAGGCTTCATATAAAGCTATAATCTCTGAATGATTTGAAGAAGTTGTAAACATTGTCTGTTTAACAGACCTCCATGAAATTGCAGTGTTACCAATTAGAAAAACATAACCAGCATCTGGCATTATGGGGATCAAACATATAGCCAGCATCTGAATAGCCCATCAATGTCATATCTTGATCTCTTGTATAAAGTAACCCAAATCTAATATGACTTGAGTATACCTAAATATATGTTTAATGCCTTTCCAATGTCTCCTTTTAGGAGAAGCACTAAATCTTGCTAGCAAGTTTACTATGAATAAATTATCGGGCCTAGTGCAATTTGCAATATAATGTAATGCTCCAATGGCACTCATGTAAGGAACTTCTGGTCCTAACATTTCCTCAGTATCTTCTTTGGGTCTAAATGGATCCTTATCCACTTCACGGGATCGGACAACCATAGGTGTGCTAAGTGGATGAGATTTTTCCTTGTTAAATCTATCCAAAACTTTCTTCAAGTAGGTTGACTAGTGTATGAATATTCCTTCATGTAGATGATCAATCTGCAGGCCAAGACAGTACTTGATTTTACCCAATTCTTTAATTTCGAATTCCGCCTTGAAGTATGAACTTGCTTCATCAATCTCCTTGCATGTTACAATAATATTTATATCATCAACAAAGATTGATATAACACAAAAACCAATATGTGTTTTCTTTATGAACACACAGGGACATACATCATTGTTTTTATATTCCTTTTTCAGGAGGTATTCACTTAGTCGGTTATGTAAGGAAATCAATCGAGTAGCGTAGCGGAATTTCAAAAATTGATTTCCCAATCCAGGATCGTATTCGTTTAAAAACTAAATATATAAGAGAGGGAACGGTAATATCATCTTGGTTGATCTAAAAGATCGACGCTTTGACCATCCGGTAGGAGTAGATGTGCGTGAGCCGTCCACGTGTCCGGCCTCTACCAGTAATCCACACGAGCACCTCATCGGAATCCTGCCAAGGATTGCTACTAGAAAAACTCGACTGCTAGGTCGACCTTTTCTCTATCTATAATCTCTCTCTAAGAAGCTCTCTTATTTTTCACAAGAACAATTAGCTCTAGGAATTATGGTGTACCAAAGAGATAGCCAATCCCTCCTTTATATAGAGTATGGGGCGCCCCTTTATTGTCCCAATCTGATTGGGAGAAGCTTCCTAGTAGATTGAGGAGAAGAAAAACATTTTCCTAATAAAATAAGGAAAATCCATTGATTAATTTATCTCATTAATATTTAATATTCTTATATTAAATATATTTCCAAGATATCTATTGACAATATCTTATATTAAATATATCTTATTATATTACCATAAATCTATTTTCCAAAATCAATTAATATCCAATATTAATATTATAGTAATCTCATTAATTAAATTGCACAATCCAAGTGTATCTTTATACACTAAAATGTGCGCCCACTTTAGCAACTAATTGGCTTCCGAAATATTCTTTAATTAATATAATGCTATGATTAATTAATTTGAAAATTACATGTATATCATAGATACATATGTATAAATTTCGAAGTACATGTGTCTTGATGTTCATATGTGTGTGACCCGATAGAGTTCGCATATGTTGGCTGTAGACATAAGGCGCAATTACGAAAATGACCTTCACATCTAACAATCACGGATAGCGTCTAGCAACACGTCCATGACCCCAAATCATCGGAAGAGTCAATATGCAATGACTACTACCTTTCATGTGCTCGGTTAGCGTGTAAATAGAATTCTATCACTGTAATAATATCCATACGATCGTATCTTGATCGTATCCCATAATCTGGATATCAAGCTCTCTCAGAATAACTCATTTACTTCCACTTTGCAAAGATTCATGAGAACTAGACATTCCTTATAGGAAGACCCTTTCAGATATTCATCCCTACTGATAGGGTACACGATTCGCAGACGACCAAACATGTACACTCCGCATGCTTCAGTATCATACCCAATCACTACCGCATGATCGCCGTATGGCTAAGGGAAACCTCAGTAGTGTCAAAGCATTATAATACATACCGTGATGCCACGTAGACTCCGGTCCTAAGGATAACTACAAAACCGTCACATAGTGTGTCACTTAAAAGTGTAAGTGGGTCAGTCTAATGTACGCATTCTCTAATACACATCCACATACAGAGCAAGTGTCTCTACACTTCGATAGATGAGATCTATTCCTATCCTTAAAGATAGAAGACATTTAATACGTGCTAGCCTGTTTGTACTATCAATGCCCTGTTTGATTGTACATAAGCCTAGAGACATTTAAGTATCAAACTAATTAAAGTGATTAGAGATCTCATCAACCATAATCGCCTATCATGGTTTCTCTATCACAGTTAATACTAAAGATGTTATCATATACCAATTCATAATTGGTTCTTTAAAAGAACAAATATATGACAACGGATAAGTCATTTATTATATATGTATAATCATAAAGAGATAGTAGAAACGATCCGACCCGGTCAGATTCAGTCCAACCCGATTGGGTTTAGGACACTATTTCAACAACCTCCCACTTGGCCTAAAACCAATCACTCGCACACACAAGACCAAGTTGAAACACGTGAAACTCATGCAATACTCGTAACCAGCCCTAGCCGTGAACGGATCGCTATCCGTGGGGACTCAGACTATCTTTATATCATGCTCCAAATGACCAAGTCAAAAAGGAACTGCCTCAACACACACATGAATCTCTGGCGAGACCTTGGTCCTTGATTCAAGCAATGAATCCACCACTATATCAGCTATATAGTAAAGGTGGAAGAACCACACAAGGTTCATGAATGAACCTTCTAGTTCCATGTACTGCTCCCGCTGCGCCTCCAATGCGCATACTGTGTTTTGGCACAGGTGTAGTATCCATAGTGATCTCCAGCTAAGAACATTTCCAGCTCATTGTATCACTTAATCAAAGTGACTACAAACCCAGACTGTAGCTCTTACTCGCCTTCATAAGACTCAGGATATACGTCTGTATATCTATATTTATCCGTTTTGATAAACAAGGAAACCATCATTAACTTTTTTAAGGATATTCTCGACACTCACCAGATTTACTTTCATACTTGCTCATGACTCTTCATGGACTATGAACATCTGGCTTTACTTTTATGATGGTTCCTATCGCAGTGGCAAAGGAAACCTTCTATAAGCATCATCTTTCACCTTATCTTTAGGACTAACGTCCTAACACAGATAGATCTTGAGAACACCAGCTAGTAGTATCTCATGTCGCGATCTATGCTAAACTCTTTTAGCATCACATCTATATAGGTAAACTATAAACTAACAATAGTTGAATATATCACAATTGATTCTTATTTTTAAAAATAAGAACTGCTAATCCAAGTGCTTTCGTAAAGACCTTGAACTACCAAACATCAATTGACTGTGACATAAGGTGATAATTCCCGAGAGAGATATCCAATACCCTTACTCAAAAGTCGTAACACACTCCTACTATCCCTCTTGCATATTGGGCTTATCCCTTCTGTTGGCTACATCAAACTTCTTTGATTATCAAACAAAGAAATTGTCTAGAGAAACTTGTTTGAGTCCATTCATGGGCTTGCATATCATGTTACCTTCTATGAACATCGAACTGTTTGCCCAACTTCTTCAACACTATCATATAGCCACGATACGAAGTTATAACAAGCATAGTCTGAATAGAACTAGGCTCAGCTGGCAGCATAAGGATAATTACAAGGTTTACACCCCGTACCCTTCAGCCGTCCTTATAGCCTTATGGTAATCATATCACTATCCATGTCAACCTCTCAGGGACATTCCCTCTAGGTAAGACAGACTAGGTTCACAACTTGGTTGTCACTGATGGAATCTAATTCAGATATTATGGCACCTGGCCATATATCTCAATCTTGCCTTTCAAACATTCCTTCATAAGTCGTGAGATATATTCATTCTTCAAGATTAACGTACCAGCAGCCTTTTCAGGCTTGAGGTTATCCACAGACTTACAGAACATTTGTGTGCACTGAGCAGTGTTCTACACCTCATCACTATGTGGTGTCTGCTCACGTTCCTATGGTTGAATCTCTCCTTATGGCTCTCAAACTCTTTCGAGATCTCATTTACTCCCACTATCTCTTTTGGAAGAAATACCTCCTTTAGAAGACAGCATGTTTGGAGACAAACATTTTGTTCCGTGGGAAAGTAGACAATATCTAGCGTACTTGCCAAGACATTCCAAAAAGTTGCATATGTCGTACTAGGCTCCAAGCCTTTATGAATTTGCCTATGACAACTTCAAATCATCGGTTAAGATATATTCGACATTATCCCCTTCCATATCCCAAAACGGGTAAGGGATTCTTTGCATGGCTTACGTCACAACTTAATCGTATAAAGTGCCGCTTATATTTCAAAACCGCAATCCGATTGTGCATCTCAAAATGGTATCCTTTTAGGGAGAATTTGATTCCTTTTCAGACGACTTTTGAAACACCCTCCAGTTATTAATTGCTTCAATCCAATTGAAGACTAATTTCTAAGTTTCATTTATCTCATATTCGTACTAGCTCAAACTTTTCGGGCTTTCTGAATTGTCGTACTTCAATAAGTACATTCAACTATTGCTAAAATAGTCCAAGAGAGTGATAAACAATTATTTATGGTATAAATTGTCATAAGCCAACAAACATCAATACATTTAGGCTCTAGTCAATTTTCTAGATTTTATAACGATTTTCATAAAAGGGTATTTTAGTTTTCTTTGGATAAGATACGTATAACCCACATGATTCATAATCATATGGTTCAGCATCATCAGAATGACGTTAGATTACACGCCACCCTTCCATAGGGACTATGTCTAGAACAACCTCAAAATCACGGATAACAGCCATATAAATGTTTAGTTGAGATTTCATCACTCATATCAACTATATGGTGACAATAATCTAGCAAGTTAAATTCAGTGACTGTTCAACCTTATCGAAATAACATTTATTCCTTACAATTGAATTTTTCCATTAAATCCTAATGTATAGCTGAAAATATGTTCTTCATAAGAACGGAATATAATAACATTTATTTAGTTCCATTATCAGTTTACTAGATTCAGAATATGGTAAGTGTTACATCGTTTGCTTCACCTATCTCAACGTGCTTGCCTGAAATAGAGACTTCAATAAGTTCTCTTATTTAAGCACATGCCCTGACTATCCATTTTAATCCTTCAAGCTCTTGTAAATATTTCTTAACTTAATCTTCATAAGACTTCAGAAAAATCACAAGAATTGTGTCTTCAATTTTTTTTCATAAAGAAAATCCAACGTTTGTTAAATTATATATTTAAACCTTTTAAATCATATTCAAATGATGAATTATTTAATTTATTTTCAAGCAATGATTAAAGAATTAAGTCGATACTTAAATCTTATAATTTTGAAAACAACCTTCCCAAAATTCAACGTGGTAATGTTTGAATAATCATCATCGTATGACGGAGTGACCCATTGGATATCGTTATATTCAATATGTGAGCTTCCATTAATAATTAAAGTCTTAGAGTACTCCATCAAATATGTAGCCTCATTGTCTTCAACTACGAAAACGCGATTGCTCATGTCATTGCATATATTAAAAGGATTAAAATTACTTAACCAACTTGAGAACGTTTCTCAAAAGGTAACAGTCATTTAATTTTGGTTTTTAACAATCCAGAATACAAAACATAAATAATATTTGCTAAAATTACAATATAAAATAAAGATAAAAGAGTGTTGTTGTTTATAAATGCAAAATCAAAGATGGTCTTTGGGATTATGATTTTGCTCCCACTAGTCAACTACTCTCAATTGACTTTCAAGAATTTTAAAAAATTCTTTAGTGGCTGGAATCCTATCTAGGTTACTCGATCCCCGACGTGGGCCGATCGACCGGGTCAATTTAGACGGGTAGGTATTCTTACCAATCGCGCCCAACGCGACTTCCAGTGGTTTGACTAGTCAACTCTTTGACAATTCACATCGTCTATGTGATAGCCAACCTCATGTCTCTAAAGTTAGACGGCCCTGACGTGGGCCAATCACCGCAAGATTCTTAGTCGAGTCGTAACCTAAGTATTCATAAGATCTCATAACGATCATATCTCGATAATGACGATATACCTGAGGTAGGTCACCTCCCGACGTGAGCCGATCAGTTAGATCCGAACAAGGGCTCTTCACCGTCACAATAAGAATGGGAGACATATTATACCTCGATTTTTGTCGTGTGAGTAATTTTAAATTAATTCACTTAATTAATTTTTTATTTAATTAGGGTCTCATCTCTTACGTGCATATTTCTACAATATCATATAAAGTATAACATACACAACATTCCGTGCACAAAATTAACCGGCATGATCATGGACTTTCCTAAGTGTGGTTTCGAATACAAACTGATGAAACCGCGGGTCACAAACTAAGGGTAGCTGCAACCGCCAATGGATCTTTAATGCTTCATTCTCCAATGGAATCTTTATTCTTCTTTCATTTGGTCTTCATCTTTGTCTTCAATTTATTTTTTACATAAAAAAAATCTAATAAATTATACACCTGCCGCACACGGGGGGAGGGGGGGGGGAGCTAACGGGAGTGGGATAATGCAGAAAAAAACTATGTCACGTTCTTCATAACAGCTTAGGACAACAATAAAAACCAACAGAAAATATAACATTCACATCTATCCTATTGGTCGAGTCCATGATCAATCGGGGTCCATATAATCATATTATATCTACTATCTAATCCATACAATCAATATCTTATGAAAAAGATAAAGTTTAAATTTTAACTACTTGCATCATGAAGCATCCAATCAATTAATTAATTAACGTTTAATTAATTGATAAATTTAATTTCAATTTCTCAAATTCAAACTATTTTAAATAAAAATTAAAATCGAGTGGGTCTCTTTGTTTCTTTCCTTTTGATTCATAATCAAAAAGATGCATTTGGTTTGGTCCAAACCAAATTTAAAGGAATCCTAGGCCCTTTCCAAAAATCAAATATTTTTGTAGAGGTTCTAGGCCCTTGGACCTTTTTCAAAATCAAATATTTTAGAAGAGGCCTAAGCCTATTCCAAAAATTTGGAATGGCCTAGATCTTGGTTCATAACGAAAACTTATTTCGTCCCTACAAATTGTGTGATGCCATATGGGTTCCCAAAGTCCAAACTATTTGAGCCATTGGTTAGTCACATGGCATCAACTAAACAAAAGAGAAATTACAACTATGGGCCATATTGAAAACATAAAGATGCACAAAACAAAACAAGTAGGGGAGGGGGAACGGTGCTGCCGACAGCCCGGAAGCCGCCGACGCCACCGGCGCAGATATGGCTGTTGGATCTAATTTACTACGCGAATAAATGATTCTTATTCCTTAAGCTCGAAGACCGCTCTGATACCACTGTAAATAAATTCATCGAGTAGCACAGCGGAATTTCAAAAATTGATTTCCCAATCCAGGATCGTCTTCGTTTAAACAATAAACATATAAGAGAGGGGACGGTAATATCACCTTGGTTAAAAGATCGACGCTTTGACAGTCCGGTAGGAGTAGATGTGCGCGAGCCGTCCACGTGTCCGGCCTCTACCAGTAATCCACACGAGCACCTCGTTGGAATCCCTCCAAGTATTGCTACTAGAAAAACACGACTGCTAGGTTGACCATTTATCTCTCTATAATCTCTCTCTAAGAAGCTCTTTTATTTTTCACAAGAACAATTAGCTCTTGGAATTATGGTGTACCAAAGAGCTAGCCAATACCTCCATTATATAGAGTATGGGGCTCCCCTTTATTGTCCCAATCTGATTGGGAGAAGCTTCCTACTAAATTGAGGAGAAAGAAAATATTTTCCTAATAAAATAAGGAAAATCCCTTTGATTGATTTATCTCATTAATATTTAATATCTTATATTAAATATATTTTCAAGATATATATTGACAATATCTTATATTGAATATATCTTATTATATTACCATAAATCTATTTTCGAAATCAATTAATATCCAATATTAATATTATGGTATTCTCATTAATTAAATTGCACAATCCAAGTGTATCTTTATACACTAAAATCTGCACCCCCTTTAGCCATTAATTGGCTCTGGAATATTTTTTAATTAATATAATGCTATGATTAATTAATCTTCAAAATATATGTATATCATATATATATATATATATATATATATATATATATATATATATATTTCGAAATATATGTATCTATATACATATTTAATTAATCAACATAATTAATATCTTGTATTATATTTATTCATAATAAATAGATACCAGCATATTAATTTACCACTATAACCTTTATAGTATGAGATAGATTCTTTTCTTATTTGGTTATCAACTATAACCACATTTTAATCCGACTTGATGTTCATAAGTGTGTGACCCGATAGGCTTTCGAATATGTTGGCCGTAGACATAATGCGCAATTACGAAAATACCCTTCACATCTAACGATCACGGATAGTGTCTAGCAACACATCCATGACCCCCAGTCATCGAAGAGTCAATACGCAATGACTAATACATTTCATGTGCTCGGTTAGCGTGTAAATAGAATCTTATCGTTGTAATAATATCCATACGATCGTATCTTGATCGATCGTATCCCATAATCATGATATCAAGCTCTCTCGGAATAACTCATTTACTCCCACTTAGCAAAGATTCACAAGAACTAGGCATTCCTTATAGGAAGAACCTTTCGGATATTCACCCCTTCTGATAGCGTATGCGATTCTCAGACGATCAAACATGTATACTCCGCATTCTTTAGTATCACACCCAATCATTACCGCATGATCGCCCCATGGCTAAGGGAAACCTCAATAGTGTCAAAGCATGACAATCCACACCGTGATGCTATGTAGACTCCTATCCTAAGGATAATTACACAGCCGTCACATAGTGTGACACTTAACAGTGTAAGTGGGCCAGTCTAACGTACGCATTCTCTAATACACGTCCATGTATAGTCCAAGTGTCTCTACACTTCGATAGACGAGATCTATCCCTACCCTTAAAGACATCTAATACGTGCTAGCCTGTTTGTACTATCAATGCACTGTTTGATAGTACATAAGCCTAAAGACATTTAAGTATCAAACTTATTAAAGTGATTAGAGATCTCATCAACCATAATCGTCTATCATGGTTTCTCTATCACAGTTTAATACTAAGGAAGTTATCATTTAACCATTCATAATTGGTTCTTTAAAAGAACAAATATATGACAACAAAAAAGCCATTTATTATATGTATAATCATAAAGAAATAGTAGAAACGATCCGACCCGGTCGGATCCGGTCCCACCCGATTGGGTTTAGGACACCATTTCAATATGTTACACCATATTCCACCCGACTACTTTAAACCATATAATGACTTTTGTAAATTTATGCTATACATGTTGCGGTTTTCTTTTTTATTTAAATTAGGAACATTAAATCCATCAGGGATTTTCATATGTATATCAGTATCTAGTGACCCATATAAGTATGCAGTCAAAACATCCATTAACTACATTTCCAAATTCATTTTTGCTGCCAGGGATATTAAGTAGTGGAACGTGATTCCATCCATAACAGAAGTGTATATTTGATCAATGTCAATACGGTGTCTTTGAGAAAACCCTTGATCTACTAGTCTCTCTTTATATCTCACCACCTCAATATTTTCATTTCTCTTTCGTACAAACACCCATTTATATCCTACCGGGATAACATTATAGGGTGTACATACTATAAAGATATAAAATTTTCTTTTATTTACGAGTCTAGCCCAGCCTCAATTGCTTCCTTCCATTTCAGTCAATCCGAGTGCTACCGGCACTCTACTATTGTTCTTGGTTTTGGATCCAGATTATCATTTGAGATAGTATGAGCAATTATCGAGGCAAATTCATTGTCAACGATTGTGATATTTCTATTATAAGTTTCTCTTGTGTTTACAAAATTCATGGCCACTTCAATATTTTAATCAACTAGATCTTCATTTCCAATACATTTGATCTAGTTGTTCCGCAGTCCCAGTGTTATGATTGTTTGAAGCACGTGCATTTTCACTTGGATTCTTGTCTTCAGGAGGTTTCAGGAATGATAAAGATTCTTTATTAGATTTGTCTTCCACGGATTCTTATATTTTGCACCAACAGGTCTCCCATGCTTTTAGCGGTAAGGAGCCTTGTCATTGTCCTTAGGAATTTCCACTCTTTGTGGTGCATTTACTGCTACTATATGAGATTTAGTCACTCTTTTATGATCAGTAAAAGCATCTGGCAGGTTACTTGCTAAATGTTGCAAGTTAATTATCTTATGAACTTCCAGTTTAGTTTGACTAGTGTATGGATCTAAATATTGAAGATCTGGTACATTCCATGCGATTTCTCGGAATTCCATTGATTTTGGGATTTTATCTCCCCCTAATGGAAGGAAATGGTCTTCATCAAATATGCAGTCAGTGTACTGAGCTGAAAACTGATCTCCTGTCATCGGATCTATGTATTTAAGAATAGATGGAGATTCATAACCAATGTAAATACCTAATTTACGTTGAGTACCCAAAGATATATGCTTTCGTAGTGATATAGAAACATAAACTGCACAACCAAAAATTCATAAAGGGTAAATGTTTGGTTCTTGACCGTGCACAAGTTGGGGGGGAGAGAAATCATGATATGCAGTTGGCCGAATTTGAATTAAAACAGCAGCATGCAAGACTGCATGTCCCCAACATGATATGGGTAATTTGGACTTTTGTAGCAGTGGTTTAGCGATTAATTTAACACACTTAATCAATGATTCAGCTAGACCATTTTGAGTGTGGACATAGGAAACATGATGCTCCACTTTAATGCCTAACGCCATACAATAATTATCAAATGCTTTTGATGTAAACTCACCAGCATTATCCATACGAATAGATTTAATATTATAATCAGGGGATTGAGCTCTGAGTTCAATTATTTTAGCAATAAATCTAGCAAAGGCATTATTTTGTGTGGACAATAGGTAGATATGAGTCCACCGAGTGGAAGCATCAATTAAGACCATAAAATATTGCAATGGTCCTGATGATGCATGTATCGGTCCACATATATACCCATGAATCCTTTCAAGGAAAATAGGGGATTCAATTCCAACTTTAGTATGAGAAGGACGTACAATAAATTTTCCTTTTGCACATGCTTCACAAAAATATTCAAATGTCAAAGGAAGTTTGCCATTAGACATATTATGCCCAACTGAATTAGATAAAATCTGGCCTATCATTGTTTGCCCACGATGACCCAATTGATGACGGTCAAGTTATAAAAATAACTCGATACCTAAATAACCAACTAGCAAGAGAACTAGGTTCAATCGTAGTATAGCTAGATGAGTCGAGGTCGATCCCATAGAGACTCGGCTTAAACAAGTACAACGTTATTAAACTAAAAATAGATTAAAGGACGGTCTACGACCAACAGTAACGTAGAAATAAAGATTGACACGATAGAAAACACAAAGACTAACAATACAACACAAGACACTAAACACTTGTTTTTATGGTTTTATAAGACTCTAACAAACGGTATTGATTACGCTAGTAGTAATTACTCCCCCATATATGTATATCTAAGCCGAGACAGAAAAGACATTAAGGTTGATTATATTTTGGCTACGAGAGCCATCCCCTAAAGCGGATCTACTTCGTGAAGCGGATAAAAGATCTTTATGCTTAATTACTTAATCCTTCCTTGGACGAGATAGAACATCATATAACAAGCATGCTATACCAAACTAGGAATGCCGATCTAAAATCGTCACCTCGTCTAGGCAACCACCGTGGACAAGTTGGCACACCTCCTAAACGATCGGCTAACTTATGTCCTATTTAACATGGCAATTTTCACAATATATCATATTAATTTACGAGAACGATGTAACAAATTGGCCAGATCTATTACATGTGTATATGAAAAACAGAAAAGCACGACGTGGCGAAGTCGTTCACGTAAAAATTACTAGAATCTTGATGGCTAGATCTAACCATATAGACCGTGGTAGATCTAGACCGGTGACTCTAGAATTTGCTCATAAAACACCTTCTGCATTTACTTAGATCTACATGAATATGGGTTTGTTAATTAACTACATCACGAAACCAATACACAAACGACTACTCCATAACGAAATAAAATAGATCTACGAATAAAAAGGACATATTTGGATAGACATTACCCTCGTAGACGGAGGGTCCTCCGATCCTTTAATGCAATCTCTAATCGATGAATCCATCACCTCCGTGATGAAGCAACATAATATAAAATAAAAAGAACTATATTGATAAACTAAAAGTATTGTAGTATTGTGTTTTGTAGGTTGGTGGTTTTCTCAGCATCGTGGCTGCTTTTTATATAGGAGTTGTAGCCGACATAGGGAGAATCCAGAAGATATGCACGCATTAATCTGATTAGGCTCGGGTGACCGAACGATTCGCGCTCGGTCGACCGAATGGCATGGCTCGGTCGACCGAGCCTCCTCTTTCGTGTTTTCAATTTAAGCCGTCGACTTGTTCCCCACTTCACTCTTATATGCCGATCTGATTTGTCTCTTCATTAATGCTCCGATTTTCTTCCTTATTTATCTTGAGATTTCCCGATTGCATGACAATTATCCTACCGATTCGTTATGATCTGCAAAATCAGTATTTATCACACAATTAATTGCTCTTTTATAATAAAAATAGCTAAATACCAATTATCACATTAATAATCACTTATCATTAAATAATAAATATAAACACGTGATTTAATACGAAATATATATAATTAACTCTGATTTAAGGTTAGAATTGATGACATAAATAGGTATATTTTAACTCATCATCAAAATGCCCCCACTTAAACTTTGCTTCGTCCCGAACAAAGCATTAATAAGTCATTCCCAAGACAACATTTTCCTTGGTCATCTCATACTTACACAAGAAACCCGAGTCAACTCATACCAATCATGCTCATATGATAAGCATTATTCACTACTCGCTATGAATCGAAGTGATTGTGTGCATGTGCATTGGTTTTATATAAATGTAGCAAGATTAGAGCTTATGTAGACTTCATATCAAAATTCACCAACATCAGCATTCATACTTCTTATGCCTCGCAATGGTTAAAGCACTAGAACAATAAGCAAGAGCGTATCTATAGGGTTTTTGGACTTGGAGACCGAGTACTACTCAAAGCCTCTAACAATTTAAATTTTTTCAATTTTTCATATTTTTCGAATACTACTAATCTCAAGGAAGAAAACTTTTAAGTAGTATCCCCTATCTTAGATTAAGCATAGCATCGAATATTACCACAAGCGCGGGGCTACTTTGGTAATGTTACTACAAGCCCGAGTGTTTGAACGCATTGTCAAAACACAGTGCGTCCCAAGCTTATTACTCCGCTTTGATGGCTAGAAGATCGAAATACATCGATCGATAAATAACGACACTAGGTAAGCATAACCAATCATCTATGCAATGTACACATACCTCTTTCAATTATTATAATTCATGCGGTACTAAGCGATTCACATGTTGAGTAGTTGAACAATACCTAACTATTTGCGATTGTTGGCATGAATATCCTTAAGTTTACTAACAATTTATCGCAAAAAGTATAATATGATCACGTACTCACACAACTTGGTTCCTTTCCTATCAATTCTAAGTATAAGAACTTCACAAGTTTAAAGTGCACGAGTTCAACAACTTGGCATTTATCCATGAAATTTTTAAATTTTGCTCAATATTGCCTCAATATTCTGTTCCTCTTTACTTTTTCAACATATAGCTAAGTCCCTTGCCCCCCACTTAAACATGACATTGTCCTCAATGACAAAAATAAATGAGAGTTTAAGAAAAAAGACTTAGCTCTGGAAACGGTTCCCAAGTGAAAGAACAATATCGGAGTAAACCTCAGCACGTCGTGGAGAGTTAGACATATCCTGTATAAACAAACAAGCTCCACGAAATCGTTAAATACCATGTCTATGGAAGTTATAAAATAATGTGGCAGTAATTAGATATAAATATCTAAAAACAGTTTAAGACACTTTACTTTATACTGCCATGGACAATACGAAAAGGGATTTAAACCTAAATAAAAACTCACATGACGGCTATCAAGGAAAAAACCTCGTTTATTCCGAACTTAGATTCGGAACATGGCGAGATGAAAAAAACCGTGATAGGCGCATGCTACTTTATTCAAAGCAAAACAAAAACAAATCTAAAAGAAAGTTTTAAGAAATAGTTCTATGGTTATAGTCGTTAGCTCGATTTGTACTCACATGATGGTCTAGTTGTAACTAGGATTTCTAGAGTAAGTACTTCTTCCTCCCTATCAAATTGATTCCCGAGGTAATGCTTTACTCGGTGGCCATTCACCACAAAAGTCTTTCGATCATCCAAGTGACTTACCTCTACAGCTCCGGAAGGAAATACTTTACTCACTTTATATGGACCAAACCATCTTGATTTTAGCTTTCCCGGGAAAAGTTTCAAGCGCGAATTGTAAACAAGAACCATATCACCCACCTTAAAGGTGTGGTCAAGGATCTTTTTATCATGAAATCTCTTAGTGCGCTCTTTATAGATCCGAGCATTCTCGTAAGCTTCAATGCGAAACTCTTCTAGGCGAGTTAATTCCAACAATCTCTTTTCTCCGGCTAAACTTTCATCTAAATTCAACACACGAGTAGCCCATAAGGCACGGTGCTCAAGTTCAACCGGTAGATGACACGCTTTCCCAAAAACAATCTGGTACGGGGACATACCTATGGAAGTCTTATACGCAGTCCGATAAGCCCATAAAGCGTCATCTAACTTCAACGACCAATCTTTCCTTGTTGGGTTCACAGTTTTCTCTAGAATGCGCTTAATCTCTCGGTTCGTGACCTTAACTTGACCACTTGTTTGAGGATTATAAGCGGTAGCTAACTTATGTCTCACCCCGTACTTGGCCATTAACTTCTCAAATGGCTTATTACAGAAATGGCTCCCATTATCACTAATGATGGCACGAGGGATTCCAAACCGCGTGAAGATATTCTTCTTTAAAAACCGCAGTACAACCTTCGCATCATTGGTGGGTGAAGCAATAGCCTCAACCCATTTAGACACATAGTCGACCGCCACCAAAATATAGCGGTTTGAAACAGACGAAGTGAAAGGTCCCACAAAATCAATTCCCCATACATCAAAGAGTTCTGGTTCTAAGATACTCTTTAGTGGCATTTCATGTCTCCTCGAGATATTGCCCGTCATTTGGCATGAATGACAGGATCTAACATATTCGTGCGTAGTTTTGTAAAGATTTGGCCAGTAGAAACCACATTGGAGAACTTTAGCAGCAGTCTTGTCCCCTCCATAGTGTCCTCCTGCTTCATAAGTATGGCAATGTTTAAGTATATCGAGAATTCACTCTCGTGAACACATCTTCTAAATATGTTGTCTGAGCAACGCTTAAAAAGATAGGGTTCATCCCAATAATAGTGTTTAAGGTCCGCAAAGAACTTCTTCTTTTGCTGCTGGTTCAAATTTGATGGCAAATATCTCCCGGATAAATAATTCACATAATCTTTAAACCATGGTTGTTGCTTCTCAGCCTTAACAACCTCACCTTGCAAAGATACTGCGGCGCAATCACTATTCCCTAAAATGGTAGAGATGGAGGATAATTGCTCGTCGGGGGGCTTTTCTAAGCAGGGTGTGAATGCCTCCTCAGGCTCTTTCTCATCATCCCTAACATCCTCTACATTTTCCTTGTTCTTTGGGATTGGTGGAGTAAGCTCCTTTTCAATTCTAGTCATTATTGTGTTCACATCTCTAGGGTTCCTATCAGTGTTGCTTGGAAATCCCCCAGGAGGTCTAGTTGACAGTTGTTCAGCTAAGTTTTCCTATTTGATGAGAGAGATTATGGACTAAGGCTTCTTGGTTGGTGACTTTGGCATCATTCTCTTGACAGTATTGGTGAAAGTTTGTAGCCAAGTCAGTAATGGATTCTGCTAATTGATTCACAGTGTCATACATTGTGTTACTCATCTTTTCAAGCGCAACTTCCCAACCGTAAGTTTGAGCTTGCTGAGGTACATAAGTGTTGTGTGGTTTTACCCCTTCATTTGGATCACTCCATCGGAATTCAGGTTGGTCATGATTTGGTTTGTAACCTTCATAGTGATTACCCTGTCTCCTAATGTAATTGGCTTCTTTAGTACCCGCATTCTCTAATGGCCTTGTTGTTTCCGTCCTTTTTTCCAGTCTCTACTGCATACAATCCTCTCATGCATACCATCCACCTTATCATTTATGAGCAATAGAGTATTTAGGATCTTATGCAATACATCCTCCTCAAGATTATCGGCCATCTTCACAGCTTGCTATTTCACCACCTCCCCATTGGCTATTCATTGCTATTTGCTCCATCTTTCCTCGTGCCTCCTCAGGAGATAAAAGAACAAACGCTCCATTGCTGGAGGCATCTACTCTTATCTTCTCCGTATCTCTCAATCCATGGTAAAAGGTTTGCATTAAAATCCATAGAGGGATATCATGATGAGGGCACTTCCTCATGGACTCCTTGAAACGTTCCCAAGCTTGATCAAAACTCTCCCCAGGTTGCTGCTTGAACCCCAAGATATCTTGGCGTAACTTAAATGTCTTTCCTATAGGGAAGTACTTATTCATGAACTTTTGTAGCAGTTCCTCCCAGGTCGTGATTGATCTAGCCTCTAAAGAGAAAAGCCATTGCTTAGCTTTATCTTTCAAAGTGAAAGGGAAAAGTCTCAGCTTAATGTTATCCTCGGGAACTAGTTTTGGCTTCACGGTACTAACTATCTCCAAGAAATTCATCACGTGAATGGCGGGATCTTCATTCGAGATACCATGAAAAGTGGAATAGTTTGTCACCATTTGAATGACATTAGGTTTCGGGTGATAAACTTCAAAGACATTCTCGTGCACTACGATAGCAGGAATGAATTGTTCAATGGTAGGCGTTGCATAGCTTTGCAAAGTACGCCTTTCCCATGCAGCCACAGCTTGGTTAACAAAATTTGCATTATTAAAATTATTTCCATTCACCTGGCTGGCGTTATTCAGTAATCCTTCCATGTCTGAGTCAGATTGATGTGCTCCTTCAGATTTTGCCTCGCCTTGCTCTTCGTTTGGATCCTTAGAAATTCCGGTAGCTTGCTTGTTTTTTTTATTTATTTTATTTATTTGCAAGACAAAAACAAAATTAAACAATTAAAATACGCCAAGGCTCTCGCCTTGCTGCGAGACTAAAAAATAGACAAAAATAGAAATAACAATAAACTATTAGAAACTTTAAAGGCTAATCCTAGACTCAATAAATAAAAACTAAACTAAAACAGACTCGAAAAATACAAAAACACAAGGCAGAAACTGTGTAAAACAAAACAGAACAGAAACAGAAAGAAAAAAAAAAAAAATAAATTCTCGGTCGACCGAGAACTGTGGTTCGGTCGACCGAACTCTTTTTATTTATTTATATATTTTTTTTATTTTTTTTTATTTTTAACGACACTGTTTAATATACTGACTCTTATCCACAATATTTATGAATCTACTTTTAATAAAATAAGCTATACTCAATTTAATGACACGAGTCCCCGGCAACGGCGCCAAAAACTTGATGACGGTCAAGTTATAAAAATAACTCGATACCTAAATAACCAACTAGCAAGAGAAGTAGGTTCAATCGTAGTATAGCTAGATAGAGTCGAGGTCGATCCCACAGAGACTCGGCTTAAACAAGTACAACGTTATTAAACTAAAAATAGATTAAAGGCGGTCTACGACCAACAATGAACGTAGAAATAAAGATTGACACGATAGAAAACACAAAGACTAACAATACGATACAAGACACTAAACACTTGTTTTTATGGTTTTATAAGACTCTAACAAACGGTATTGATTACGCTAGTAGTAATTACTCCCCCATATATGTATATCTAAGCCAAGAGAAAAAGACATTAAGGTTGATTATATTTTGGCTACGGGAGCCATCCCCTAAATCGGATCTACTTAGTGAGCGGATAGAAGATCTTTATGCTTAATTACTTAATCCTTCCTTGGATATGATAGAACATCATATAACAAGCATGCTATACCAAACTAGGGATGCCGATCTAAAATCGTCACCTCGTCTAGGCAACCACCGTGGACAGGTTGGCACACCTCCTAAACGATCGGCTAACTTATGTCCTATTTAACATGGCAATTTTCACAATATATCATATTAATTTACGAGAACGATGTAACAAATTGGCCGATCTATTACATGTGTATATGAAAAGCGAAAGCACGACGTAGCGAAGTCGTTCACGTAAAATTACTAGAATCTTGATGGCTAGATCTAACCATATAGACCGTGGTAGATCTAGACCGGTGACTCTAGAATTTGCTCATAAAACGCCTTCGCATGCGACTTAGATCTACATGAATATGGGTTTGTTAATTAACTACATCACGAAACCAATACACAAACGACTACTCCATAACTAAATAAAATAGATCTACGAATAAAACGACATATTTGGATAGACATTACCCTCGTAGACGGAGGGTCCTCCGATCCTTTAATGCAATCTCTAATCGATGAATCCATCGCCTCCGTGATGAAGCAACATAATATAAAATAAAAAGAACTATATTGATAAACTAAATGTATTGTAGTATTGTGTTTTGTAGGTTGGTGGTTTTCTCAGCATCGTGGCTGCTGTTTATATAGGAGTTGTAGGCGACATAGGGAGAATCCAGAAGATATGCACGCATTAAGATTATGAAAAAATTTCCTATCTTTCAAGATAGTATGTGTGGTTGCTCTATCCACCAGACACAAATCATCTATCACGCATAGGTTGCATTTTGAATTTCTAAAAAAAATAATACGTCGAATAAAAACAAGGCAACATTTTATTGATAAAAATTCCAACATGAGTCATAAGAAGGGAAAAAAACATTATTATAAAGTACAAAAAACATAGAGAAATATCATTAAATGAGAGGTAAATTCACTCATCATCACCAAAATCAGCCAGCTCAATCTTATAGGAATCACCAGTATCAATATTTAAATCCATGTTTGCTTCAGGAAAACTTGCATGATGTGATTCACCTTGGTGAGTCTTTTCCTTTTTCTCCTTTTGCAACTTTTGATATGCCTCAACCAAGTGCTTAGAGGTAACAAGTACGAGACCAATGGCCCTCACAACCACATCGATAGAAATTTTGTTTATGATCCACAGTTTGCAGGCTTGAGCTTGGTTTGTATGGGTGAGCTTCAACATTTTTCATGCCCCTTCCACCACCATATGTTTTTCCACAACCACGGCCACCTCTACCCGACAAATTTATGTTTCCACATCCTCGGCCTCGACCTCTCCTTCTTCCACGTCTGTTCTCATTCCTGTTAACTGTTGCATGTGCTTCAGGCACTGCTTGAGAACCGACTGGCCTTGTATTTTGATTTTTCATCAATAACTGATTATGCTTCTCTGCCACCAATAAGGCAGAAATCAGTTCAGAATGTGTTGAGTAGTTCTTAGCCATGTACTGCTGCTGGAGTACAAGGTTACTAGCATGAAAAGTTGGTAGTGTCTTCTCGATCAATGTTGTATCTATAATGTTTTGCTTACGAAGATTAATTTGAGAGACAATGCGATGCAAAACTGAGTTACATTCTATTACAGATCTAAAATCTTAGAACCGCAAGTTTAACCACTCAAATTGTGCTTGAGGGAGCATGTAATATTCCGACCATTCGTGAAAGGGCAGACGTGTCTTTTTACGAAAACAGATTATTATACTTATTTTCCTTGGCTTTAAAAGGGGCTAAATTGTGATATCTCGATTTATGGGAAAGGACAGACGTGTCTTTTTGCGTAAATCGAGATATCAATGAAGTTGTCTACAGAGTTACCTTAGAGCTGCATCAATGAAAAGGTTCAAGTGGCTTGGACAGAAAGAGAAGTTAAGTTAAAGATTTACTAGATTTTTTTTGAAGTGTTTGAATGAGTTGGATCTTTGGAAATCATGTTTGATAAGTAGAAGAGGAAACAATTAGTTGAGTTTCGGTTCAGTGGTTGGCACAATCAGAGTGTCGCAGCGGAAGTTTAGATTTGGGTTGATTATGCGAGTTTGGGTCAGTTCTGAGAATATGATACTTTTGGATTTTGTGGTTAGTGAGCTTAGTCTTGGTAGAGGTTCCGGTTTTCGAGTTAGTTTGAAGAATGTGCTGGTGAAGATCACTGGTTTGAGCACATTCGAGTTTCGAGGACGAAACTCCTTTAAGGGGGGAAGAATGTAATATTCCGACCTTTTGTGAAAGGGCAGACGTGTCTTTTTATGAAAACAGATTATTATATTTATTTTCCTTGTCTTTAAAAGGGGCTAAATTGTGATATCTCGATTTATGGGAAAGGACAGACGTGTCTTTTCGCGAAAACGAAATATTATAATTGCCTTCTTTTAATTGGAAGTTTAAATTATAAGGTCAAATATGTATAAGGGCTTGGACTTAAGAGTAAATATTGATAAAAGGAAAGAAAAGAATATTTTTGGAAGGAGGTTATTTATTTTAAGAATATAGCCTTCAATTTACTTGGAGGAAGTTCGAACATGAATTTCTAGGAGAAAAGAAAACAGAAACAAAGGGTATAGCATTGAATACTTTTGGGCAGATCTCCGCGACCGTTATTCCGTTTTGAAATCCGAAAGTACCATTGGAATCATGAGAAGACGAGGATAATTTTGATACCAGAATTTTGGACCGATTCTCAGGTATGGTTAACTCGTTTTCTGCTGCAAAATCGTAAAAGATCATGATGTTTTGTGCTTTAGGGGTTTTGGGCATAACTTTTGATCCGTGAATCCGTTTAGAAATCCAAAAGTACCGCCGGACTTGTGAGAGAACAAGGATCGTGATGATACCAAAGTTTGGGTCTGATTCTCAGGAATGTTGGAGTCGAATTTCTGCTGTAAATTCAGGAAAAGGATCATGAATTCATGTTCTAGGGTTTTGTTTCGTAGTTCTTTGTTTAGAAGCTTTGATCATCAATTAATTCATGTTAATTGTGATCTTTTAGATCTTGTTTGAGGCCTGTTTAAGTGCTGCAGAGATTAGTTTTGGTTTGTGGCTTCAATCAAGTAAGAGGCTCTTCCTTTTGTATGCTTTAGTTGTATGATGACATGATTAGATGATGTTAGAAGGTTTTTATGTTATGAATTGTTTGTAGAAATATGTTTAAAGGTTGTCGTTGTGTTTAGTAGTACTTTATGAGACTTTTAGAGGCTGTTTTGATGTTGTTTTGTTGAGTTTTTGGCTGAAAAACGTATTAAAAGCAGTGCAGGTTTTAATTAGGTTTTAGAAAGTTGTTATAGCTTGTTTTGAGTACTTTTCAAGTGTACCAAGTTGGGAATCATTTCCTAACTTTATAATGATGTTATAAAGAAGATAATTGAACAACAACAAGCCTTGATTAAGCTTCAGATACGTTTAGTTCCGGCACCGAATGTATTCTTCAAGGGAGATGAAGTTTGGGACCGTCGAAAGAGTATGATTGGCTTGTGCTTTGATGAATTAGTATTCATCAATGTCTGTGTAATTGCTAGCTTGAGTCTAAGAGTCTAAGAAGAGGTAGTAGGGAGATTTTTGTCCTGAATGAACCTAGGTGGCTAGCTAATCACTTAATAAACGTATTTGATTAGATAAAATGTTAAACATCATGAGAGCTTGGATAGGCACAGTACAATATCGGCAATGTGAGGTTTGGCCAGATAAAGTGGTGATGATCACTGCCGGATTCTAGACCCGCCAGATAAAGTAGTGATCATTCCGCGGACAAACTCACGAACGAGATAGACATTCACCGGTCGACTCTCAGGGTTGGCGGACAAAGTGAAATGACTGCCTCGGGACCGCTTAGCGATTTATCTCTATAGGGTTGTGTCTTTTGTCTTAGTGCATATCTCACTAAGTGTAGTGCCCTTGCAAACATGCTGTAACGAAGATAAGTTAAGATAGAAACGCTTAGTCATGAAGTGTTGATCAGCACTTAGTGAACCATAGATTCAGTCGGTCACTTGAAAGATAACTTAAATAATAATGTGAATCTTAACGTTGTAAAACTTAAAGTATACAATAGCTTCTCACTCTTACTAAGTACTTTTTTACTTACCTCAATTGCATGTTTGTTTGTATGCTTTTGGGGTGAGAAGCATGTTTCTCGAGAGATGGATGGCATTCCTAATGATGCTTGAGATGATTAGATTATCTTTTCTTTTAAATAGATGAAAGGTACTAGACTTGTTGTAGTTGTATTCTCAAGAAACATGTTGTATCTTTCTTTCTTGTAAAACTTTGTAAGATAGATGTTGTACCAATCTTTCTTTTAAGTTATTGTATGTTTTAAGACAAATATTCTACCTTTGGTATGTTGTAATCTAATTCTAGTAGCTTTTATGATTTTATTTCAGAGTCTTTTGGCTTATGTTGCTTTAATTTTGATACGACGACGTAGAGGCTGGCGTATAATATTAGATTTATTTAATGTTTTACGCGCCGAATGTTCTCTTCCGGATAAGGGCTCGGTATCCGGGAGCGGGGCGTTACAGAGCATTATATCTATTTGTTGTTGAAAACGATCATTCAAGGATTGCCATAAAACAAGTGGATCTCTTTCAGTGAGATACTCATTTTTGAGATCCTGGTTGAGGTGATGGCGGAGAAAAATTAGCGCTTTTGCCTTCTGAGCATTGTCACATTCAGAATCCGGAACAATACTTGAGCTTAACATATTCTATGAGATAAAATTTGTCTAGTGTTGTTATATGCCATAATAAAACCCCCACAATAGGCCCAAAATATAGGAATAATATCAACAGGATGGTCAAAATCAACTAAAGGAAGAAAAAAAACCTCGTGGTCTACCACTAGGGTCTACCCGGGCTCCCGAGTGGGGAGACCCGGTTTCGATCCCCCACCCCCGTAGGTTTTAGGTCTTTCGTTTCCCGACAAAAAAAAAAAAAAAAAAAAAAAAAAAAAAAAACCTTAATTTATATCAATGAGATTATAATAATCAGTCAAGACAAAGAAAAAAACAGAGGACTTTAGTCCATTTACATCCACATATATATCTACCAAGGCTAGCAGAACAACAAAATTGAAGCATTTTTTTCTACCTACCAAATAGGGCCAACAACATAAAATAGTGCATATCAAGTCTTGGGGCTGAAACTTTGATGCAATTTTCTAATTTAATCATTTACTGCCAATGCCGCCGCCGATAAAAAGCAAAAGCAAATAAGGAGTGCAAAAGCAACAGAATCAAGAATAAAAAACAAGTACTGAAATGCACCATACCAAGCAAATATCATATAGATTAAACGATTAAACAAACAAAATAGTAAAACTGATAATAACAAAATATAACAAACAACTTCTTCGGCATGGGAGATACAAGGTTTCCATCTTCTCAGTCATAAATAGCCAATTAATTATCATGCGTTAAAATTTTTAAAGACACATACATAAAAAAAACTCATTTTACAAAAGGACCCATTTCATCAGACAAAAATATTGTCCATGTGGTACTTAAAATAGACTAATACGTGGGACAACCATCAAAAACTATACAATCATATTTTTCAAGTGTTGACACTTTCAAAGAAACCAAACGGAAGCGAACAGACATTAAAAAGGTTAATGGAGCATACGTAAGCTGCATATTCACAAATCACAATTGTAACACCCCGAATTTTCAGAAAAAGTAAAATAGTAATTGGGTATGTTCACTACGACCTAATTGTTATTTATCCTTTTTTTATTTGAAAAGGATTTAATTAAAAGACTTGAAAATTTATTATAAGGATTAAAGGGATTGATTAAGTATTTAAGGGAATAAAAATCACATTATTTCCCTAATACTATTCACGCAAGTTTTCTGAAAAAAGAAGAAGAAAAGAACGACGCAAGCATTGGAAAAAAAAAAAAAGGGGAGGAAAAATCTTCAATCGCGAGACTAATCCGTTCACCGTTTCAACATGCCGTAGTAGAGAAAAATGATCACCGCGTCGAAACGAATGTATCGATATCAATATCTCGCTATTTCGTAGGTATTTGTTTTTAGCCCTAGTTTAGAATCTTAATCGTTTTTTTATGTATTCTAAACCCATTAGGGTACCTTTAATGTAGGAACTTGGTAGTTTTGTCATGAACATATATCAAACTCATATTTAAGAACATATCTTTATTTTAGGTTGATGCGAAGCTATCAAAGGAAGAAAAGAAATATAGAAAAGAGATGGTAGTTGGTTCGCATGAAAAAAAAAGGGGGTTTTGGTATGCATATGAATAAGTATGCATACAGGGGATACCATCCACATGTTTGACAAATATGGAACTACAATTGCAGTACTTAGTGGAAAGGTGAATTCAAATATTGCTACTTGGTGGTTTGCTTCAGTAATTAAAAGAAGAAGTATATATTCACTACAAATATATATTCATTACATCAGCACAAAAAGGATGTTTAGTACAGCAGCCATTAGGTGGGATCGTATGATGCAGGTGATGCAATGCTTCAAGGAAATAGTAGTACTTTATGGAAGTGGGTGTGACCGTTGCGGAATTCGTTGTAAAAACGCTCAAAAATTAAGGTAAGGGGGTGTTCTTTAAACGGATGTTGGGTGTTTATGTTATGATTACTAATGTGAAATTGCAGGTTTTGGAGTAATAAGGTTGGTGATCGTTGAGTAGGAATTACAGCAGGTTAACAGGATGATCGGGTATTTATTGGCGGGCGCCACTAGCAATCGGTGTGACTCTGTTCACTCTTGGCGAACGCCAAGGAGGTTTGGCGGGGGCCAGGAGTGGGGCAGAATGGTATGTTAAGTTCTGGACAAGGTTGGTAGGCGCCAAAGGTGTCTGTTCACCTTGTTTAGATATTGCTTTGTGTACAACATGTTATTGATTGGTATGTATGCCTTTGAGGGCATTAAATGTTAACTGACAATGTCTGACATCGACTTCCGGTAGCCTTGGTATCAAATTGCACCATAACTGAGACCCTCTGCGGGGAGAAGGTGGGAGCACCGGAAGGCGTTGTTTAGGCCTTGTAGGACGTTGACTTAGTAGTCATTGATCCTTTTACAACGTGCTAGGTAGTGTAACTAGATGTCTAGGACTAGAAGTCCCTAAGGAGCCTTATATGTGAATGAATCAGGTGGTTAGAACTTAACTCGTAAATACATATGTGGTTGTCTAAAAGCTAAAACGTCAATGTCATTGGTAAGGCATGTTTCTAAATCGAAGCATGGGAATCTTGCAACCCTTTTGAGTTATGTGTCAAGGGACAACGTGTAACTTCCCACGTGGAGACCTAAGTCCATGCCCCCTTGAGAGGTGCTTAATATGTCTCGGTGCATTCTCACCATGCACAGTGTCCTTTGGTATTGATGTAACAAATCTTATTTGCGTGAGGTTATACTACGGAGCTAGTAGAGGGTGATAGAGCTCTACTGTTACAACCTATGTGGTAGTGATTGTAGAAGATTTTCATGTTATATATATATCTGTATGTATTGCCTTTAATTGTAACCATTTCTTCTACTCCTTACTAAGTACGTATGTACTTACCCCCTCTTCTCTCTTGTCCCCACCCCGAGAAGGTGGTGTTTTTGTAGGTCGTTTTCGAGGCCACTGAGGAGTGACCCGGAGATGAGGCAGATGAAATCTTTTGTTCTTTATTTTCCGTTGTAATCTGGTATAGATTGATTCATCCTTGTAATGCTAGAAATTGATGAGTCGAGTTTGTGGTTATCATCATGCAGTGGATTTATTGTATTTGACGGTATTAGTAAAGTCTTTTGATGATGTAATAGATGCAGCCTGTGTTACTTTCGATCGTGTATTAGTCGTTTTAGTTACCCGAGTCAATCGTTTCGTTTTCCGCTTTGTCTCTGATGTTTGCTTACGTGAGGCTTACGTGTATAATTAGATTAAATTTTAATTATATGCGTGCCGGACGTTCTTTTCCGGATAAAGACTCGGTATCCGGGACAGGGGCGTCACAGTTGGTATCAGAGAGGCAGGTAACACCGCTGCATAGGACGTAAACTCTTAAGACTTGGTCTAGTTGTGTTTGGAAACGTAAGATGGGAATCTTGGAGTTAGATCTTTTAGGTGTAGACCCTCTTAAGTTAGTCCGCTAAGCAATGAACCACATAAGGTTGAAGTCTCTAAGCCAAACCATTTCACCTAGGATTAAGTGAAACCTCTTTTAAAGAAGGCTTTTGGATCAGAGTCTTATGCCTACACCTAAGTTGAGGTCCTAATGGTTGAATTTTCTTTACATTCCTTATTGTGACCTCTCCGTTTTTCCTTACACCTCGATATCAAAGTCTTCTTTTGACTTGGCCAACCTTCATATAATATAGTTGAATGATTTTGGTTCTCATCTAGACAATGTCTCAATGAATATATGGCTGAGTTGATTTTCTCGATCGCATAAAGTATATGTTTTTTACTATTAACTTTGCTAGAAAAACCTAGTGGGAAAAAACTAGACATGGTAAATAGTTCATGCCATATGCGTTTCTATGTGTTGCACTGACGGCCTCGTTAAAAACCTTTAACTAAGAAAACCGTATGGGAAAAAACTTAGTTAAAGGGAAAAAGAGTACAGTCAATGATTTTCACGACCAAATCCTCACAAAAGTTTTGAAGTTGTCGCTCCTCACGCCGACGACAATCTTTCAAATGTACGCATTCCGGTACTATAAACACATTTATTCCAAAACAAATGTAGGAATAATCTTAGTGAACAAATCTGATAGATTGTCATTAGAGCGTACTTTTTGTATATCAACTCTCTTCTAGAGTTCATTAGATTATCCAATGTATGGGATAATAAGTGTCATACCGACTACTCACTTGTGCAACATATGCAACACAATCAACAATCATAGGGATGTAATACAATCGTAATTTTCATGCATATATTTCCATTGTCATGCATCGTAATGCTATAAAATTCCCGATATTAAGATTGCGTTTTTTTATGTATTTCTTCCTCAATCGGAATCTACTCAACTGGTCATATTACATTCAACATGAATGTTGATGACCTTTTCAACTTAACAATATGCATGTTGAGATTTTCATTATAATTCATTTCTGAAATCTGTCAAAGATTTTCATATCAATGTAATATCTAACGACCCATTAGTATACGGTCATAAAACCTATTAAATTATAAAAGCTAATAGTTTGCTGCCAGAGTCATTCAGTAGCGGTACATACTGTTATTATAACAAGAGAATATAATTTATCAAAATCAATATTTGGTCACTGCATAACCAAATTTTCAAGTCAAGACCAGCCTATATTGCTTATATCATTTTTACTCAGTCCATGTGCTTTTGGCACTCTATTACTGACTTGGGTTCTGGATCCAAATTAATTGCAAATTATGAGGCAAATATGTCGTTGACGACTATGATATTTTATTACAAATTTCTCCCATAAAATTCATTACTGATTCGAGATTAGCATAAACCAATTCCTCACTAATGTATGGATTGGTTGTTCCGTAACCTCTATATTTAATCATTTGATGCACGTGCGATTTTATTTGGGGTTTTCGTCTCCAAGACGAATCTCTTTAATAGTATTCATGAGTTAGTGACTATGAATTCATTACCGTAGATTTTTATCTTTTACACCGATCGGTCCTTTACGCTTAAAGGCGTAGAGAAATATCATCAATCAAATTTCATTTGGTGCATTTTATAAATCGTCACTCCTTTATTTTCAATAAGACATCCGGCAGCTTACTTGCAAAATACTACGAGTAAAATTTTGCTACATACAGACGATCATTTATATTGTTAAAATTTCTCAGCATTCTTTATTCTAAGATGAGGTTTCATTTATCTACCTTTAATGCTGATAAATGATCTTCATTAAACATATAGTAATTGCACCGAGCTGTAAGCTGATGCTCTACTATTCGCTGCAGCAATTTACACATTTCGAAACACAATGGTTTCGCTAAATCGACCTCATGATCAAATGCTATTTCACTTTTGTTTCCAAAGATAATAAAATTTATTTAACTATTTCATATCTATTAGATTTATATTTGTTGGAAACAATATATATCATATGCTTTATGGGTTTAGAATGAATATCAACATAGCACTATGTCATTTCAGATTTCTCAAGAATCATTCAATTATTTTTCACATTGTTTTGGGGTTTTGATAAAACAACTTCATATAATGAACTTCATGTTCATTTTCTCCCCCTCCTGAGGTTGACCGTGCTTATTGTGTCTCGTATATTAATATGCTTACATGTCTTTCCAGGACTTCTATAATACCAGAATATTTATAATTGATAACTCTTTTAGAGTCCTTAATTCTGGTAAATTGTGTCAGCACTATGTGTATTTTATGAGTCAATCGTGACTATTTAGATATGAACTAATGTTCATTTATGTCAATGTTTGTCTCGAGATATAATTAATTTGAAAAGATTATTTCATCCATTAATCTATGACAATATTTATCATAATTTATCTAGGAAATTTGCAATAACCCGTGACGGATATATTTCAATATGAAATCCTCTTATGCGGATATCAACAAACTTCTTGGATACATTTCAAGCGGGGGATATAGATAATCTCTTCTAGAGATTTTATATCCTTTATCACAATCAATAGGATATATAAAATGATTATAATACGCCGGGTTGTGCCAATATTCAATAATCACCAAACACTTTTGGTGGGTTTTTTCCGTGATGAATTTCTCGTAACAATACAGTAACAACCACGGTGATAGATATCACTAGAAGAATGTAATTATCCCACGTTCGTTCATAGAACCGACTCAATTAATTAATGCATTATAATTTGATCGCATTCATTTCACGGAATGGACTTGTATAATATAATTATTTAATAAATGTATATAGTATTGGTCACATTCTCCTATAGGAATTGATATGTCTCATCATTTTCAAACGTATTGCTCTTTATTTGTCTCAGTCTCGATATTATCCCATATTACTCAAAAAAAAATAATTTCCAGACTTGGAAGAGCATAGTGATTTATTTCAAACAATTTTGTTTCGATGGCTCTTTCAAAACCTTACATAGCACTTGTATATTATGCATTTGAAATTTTCTTCTCCCATATTTTATTTTAAGAAATCCATTTTATTATCCAATATAATGTGCTTTGTCGCACTATTCATGAGGCAAACACTGTCATCACCATTTATCGGTCTCAACTCTCCTAGTTCTGACTTTAAATTCTTCTTTAAAAAGAAATAATCTTATGTCATATCAAAGAAAAACTGCAATTTCCAAACAAATAATATTGTTCGCGAACGGTTGATTAATTCATTGACAAATATATTCATACAATAATCAGTTTATTATCATTTGTAGCAGTGAATTATAAATTGGAGCTATATGTGCTAAGGAATCCAAGAGACAATTATTCAATATTACAATTACTGAATCATCATTTTGCTAGTTATGACAGATATAAATTTCGCCCACTTATAAAGCATTATGATTTTTGTCATATTTTTATTTTACAACAACTAGGCATCTATTTTTTAATGCAATAACAATATAGAGCAAATAAATGCAATTTACTATTAAAGATGATATACATGGTATTAATTTGTCAAAAGCCGCTTGTAGAATATTTTTTCTTTCTAATAATCATTATTGATAAACAATCACATTAATAATTATCACTATTCTTACCATTAACCATGCAAAATAAAATCTTTTAATATAATGGACAAATATGATTTTATTTATTAAAATTAATGCAAATATAGTTGCCAAAAATACAATGAATGCTTTAATTACTAAAATGATCATGTAAATATTGTAAAGTTATAATTAATATCAATTCAATTAACTAAATGATATGGAAATATCCTTTTTTTTGGTCATACAATGTCAACTTTATAGTGGGAAATATACTGCTAAATTATACAGCAACGTATTAAAAAAATTATGACTTCATATCAAAATAATACCTAGACAAGAAACTAATTCATTTATCAATAAACGATGCTTGAATATTAAATGCATCGTAAAAACAATTTCTGGAAATCACCAGTAACTCTGACAAGTCACATTATCATCAATTAGTTGGAACTAATGAGTTTTATCAATAATAACTCATTTTATAAATTTAATTATTCCATGTAAAATGGATTATTTTATCATTTATGGTGTAACCATCATAATTACTTTGTAGGTATATATTAAAATACCTTTATCGATTTTGCTATTGCATTAGCATGCTATCACGATAAAAGTTGATCCATTTTTTAATAAGCAGTGATCATAATATCTCATGATGAATTCACTGAGATTTATTGTCTTTGAACTTCAGATCACTCATGTGAACATGTATTTTCAATGCACTTCAGGCCCTCAATTATTTCCGTGAATGACATGTATGCATATTTTTGTGAATTTCATATTCACTTAAGTCACTCCTTGACGAGTTCATATATGTGAATTTTATATTCACTTTTACGAGCTTTTGACATCTTCTTGTGATCTTCACTGATAGATATAAAATCCATCTATATGCCCGTACAATAATTGATCATCTTTACGTGATCACATTTATTTTCAATAATATCCCAAATGGCAAATCACGTTTGTCTTAAATACTTAGTCATCAAGACTCCATATTATTGATGAGTATTACTCATATATTTTTCTTACGTGGTTTTGCCTTGATCCATCATTATTTGTCAATACCACCAGCATCAATATTATATACATTTATAGAAATAATATAAATGATCACGATAAAAATTTAAATAAATAAAGTTTTAGCTTAATGTTTGCATGCATCGAGATATGGAGATGTATAATATAGAAATTGATTGACTTCAGTCTTTATGCCAATCTACGAATGATGATTCTTGTGGGTTTTTTTTCCTGAAGGTTGCCAAACTCATTAAAACAATTTTGATGATTTGAGACTCATTGTTAGAGACTCGTGCTAATAACAACAAGAGGAAACATATAGTATAAAGAAGAAGGAAAATTGCTTGTGTCTTATTCAAAGATATAAGGGTATTTATACTATAGTATAGGGCGAGAATACAATAAATGATTAGAATCAGAATATTTAATAAAATCAATCGTAATCAATCCATATACAATCTAAAATATATTATTACATAATAAATAATAGGGAGAGTTGTTCAAAAGGACAAAAAGATAGTCAAAATTGTCAAAAAGGACAACAACATTTTATTTTTAGTATAAAGGACATTTTATGAAATTCAATGAGAATAATACCCCTCAAATCACACTTCTTTTTTATAAAAAAAAACTGCCGCACGGAAGCTAATGAGTAATGACCATGAATATATATATACATATACATATATATATATATATATACATATATATATGTATATATATATATACATATATATATATATCACTTCTACTAATTTTTTAATTATTTATATTTTCAATTATCATAATTTTTTCACCATAATTTATATTTTTTCGTGATTTTGATATCAATATTGATATCTTTTCGATATAATTTCAGAAATCATTTTTTACAATAATATGTCATTCAATTTGTCACTACTATATCACTGACACTAGTAAAGGTGTGTGTCATTAGTGATAATAATAAATTTCACATATATAATATGTCACTACCAATTATCACACTGTTTGATACTACTATGTGACATTGTGATAGCATGTGACCAGTGGCGGATCTAGAAAAATTGTTCAGCGGGGTTCAAAAATATTTTTAAGAGTAACAAAATTAACGGGGTCCCTAAATTTGTTCTATAGGTAAAACATAACATTGTTTTGCTTTAATTAGCTGGGTCCGTGGACCCTGTTGTTGACATATTACATCCGCCTCTGCATGTGACACTACTATTTGACATTGTGATAATATAGGTTGACATTCTGACAATAGTAACAACACCATGTGACACTACCATTTGACATTGTAATTATATAGATTGATATTATGACAACAGTAACAACACCATGTGACACTACTATTTGCCACTACAATTTGACATTGTGATACCACGTGACACTATTATTTGACACTATAGATTGATTGTATGTCAACAGTAACAACACCAGAGTCAAAATAAAGAGAACAAAAAATTATATATTATTATGAAAAAAATATGATGATTGAAAATGTAGATTAAAATATATGATTCATTAAAAAATTATTAGATAGAATACATTTGTTTTTTTTAACTTTTTTTCTTCACAGACGTGAGTGTTATGAATATTTTAATTTTTTTTAGTTATTTTTTTTTTTTGAAGGGAACGTGGGGTTGCTTTCAGTTTATTTTTATTTTTTATTTTTTATGTGTATGGTAACTATAAACATGAAAAAAGAAAAAAAAAGGGTATTTTTATCCGTACACACTGAGAAATGTCTTTTTCCTTAAAAAAATAATCTACATGTCTTTTTTACTAATTTTACAAATGTTTATGTCATTTTTGATAATTTTCCCTATGATAGACAAAACGAGTGACATAACAAATTTTTACAGCATTCACTACAAGAAAATAGGTCTTTTGTGACGACCAACATTTGTCACTTATGTAGCAATTTCTGTCACGTTTAGTTATATGTGACGAAAGTTGGGCGTCACTAGGGTCGTCACTTATCCTAAGTCACATAAAGTATTTGGTGACACATTTCTCATTCATCACTTTTTTGTTGCTCATGTGATGAACCCTTCGTCATTTATTACATTTTACACTTGTCATTTCATATACATTAGTGACGCCAAAGTCGCCACTTATTTAAGTAAGTGACGCCACATCTTTCTCACATATTATGAGTTTATGTGATGACTAAGTTGCCACCAAAACTAAAAGAAAATAAAGAACCATATGTCATATGTGACCTTCAATTCGTCACGTATTTATATTATGTGATGAGAACTTCATCACTCAATGTGTTGTAAGGTAACCAAAAGTTCATCACCCAATGTTCTTATTTCTTAACTCCAGATTCGTCACTTGTTCAAATGATATGTGATAAAGTTTTCTTCATTTAATATGGCTTTATGCAATAGAACTACGTCACCTATAATAGTTATTACAAGCTGCACCTCGTCACGTATTCATATTCTACATGATAAATTTGATGTCATGTATATGGTTATTATGACGAAATTTGCATCAACTATTGAACACAATGGTAATAATAGCTCGATAATAAAGATGTTTATTAACCGTGCATAAGTTCTGAAATACAAACATAAAAGAGTATCACATGTTCAATAAAAAATAAAAAAAAATTACGAAGTTTTGGCAACCCTAAGAGAAAGACATAAATGAAATTCATTCATAAATACGATCATAGTCACCTAACTCATCATAATACTCATCATCTGCAAATAGATCATCATTATCCTGACAATTGTTAGGCTCACCGTAATCATCACATCGCTTCTCGAGAGGGTTGAAAGGATTTTACCAATGCCTTTAGTTGTTCATTTTCCTTCGCATAATCTCAAAGTTGGTCACATTAGTAAACTTTAATTGATCATGGATTCCAGCCAACTCGGACTTCGACACCAAAGAAGATGTAGCAAATGATTTGCTAGTTTCCATGCGTGGAAAAGAACCTACACCAGAAATAAATCGTCCCTTCCTACCAAGTGTATTACTCATGATTTCTAGCTCAACATCCAATGGCACACATATAGAATCATGTGGGGTACCCTCAACTGCTTCAGCGATCAATTTTTCTTTACGTTCTTCTCGCATTTGTTGCATCTCATCCTGCAAGTAGTACAACAAGTTGTTCAAAAGACAATTAAATGAATGGAACACAGAACTCCTGAAGCCTAAAAACTCATAACCTCGAGTGTATTGTGGATCTTTACCAATGATGGAAAAGAATTAGTACAGTCAAACTTAATTGACTAATATGCCACAATTATTGAACATAAGAAAAGCTAGAACGACTATTCTCCATTTATTTGAGTTGTACTACATGATAAATTTTGTTGGCCTCAGATGTGGATGTATTTTGCTAAACATGTCCATACCTACTTTAGTTCCCTATGTCTAGGAGCTCTTTGCTTCAAAATCAAATTACCCAGCATGAAATATTTACGATCAAACAAAGACAATATAAACACAAAGATGGATGGGAAAAGAAAGCTACTGCTAATGCAAAAAAATAAATAAAGTTGCATTTAAAAAATTAACGTTAAAATGGACAACGATGTGTAATTGATTAAGCAGCTTGATGAGCGAATTTCCAATGCAATCAATAAAATGCAGGACACGAAACTGTTGATTCCATCCAAGGAAACATGATAGGCTTTCTTTCGGGAATCGGCATTTATTCCAAGAGCATGCTGATCTCTTTCAGAAACAACACATAACAATGTCATATCATCACCTTACATTGGTGATCATTCCAAAGATTATGAGACAGAAAAGCAGTAAAGAACAAGAAACATATATAATGGATGTAGAACAAACTTGTGGAAGGAATCTCCCTGTTATTGTTTAAATTTATTATCATTAACAAAACAACAAGCAAGTCGGTATGTGCATAAGAAAACAATTTTTGTGAGGGACTTACATATTTCTCTCGAGCAATATCATGGACCCACTCATTATTTTTATCTTTGTAGAGGTTCTTCCAATTATCAATCATAGAAAATTGTGCTCCATCCTAAACACATAAATGTAAAGTTGAGATCTAAATGTCAATCCGGAAAATAATTCATTTCTTCATATTTCTTTACCTTGGTAGCCTTCTTAGCATGTTGTATAAATGGCCTTGCACCCCCTTTGTGATGAAACTTTTGCTTCTTTCTGTTCTCTGTATTTTTTTTTGAGAGATCCTGCATGAAGATAAATTGTCACTATTTAGTTTCATTATATTAAAGACATACTACTAAGTAATTAATGAATTCAAAAATGTATTAAAATGAGCATTCTTCTTCTTCTATTAATGTTATACTAACTTTCCAATTCAATACAGAAATTGCAATTCAAACAATGTCGGGGGTGATAAAAGATTCTACTTCAATTTACTAAAATATACATGGTATAAATGTAGATAAACAAAAGGGTTGCAAGTCTTACCAAGAGGTCTTTAGCACTGTAGACCTTATGACACAACCAATGCCAGTGACTATCTGGTCTCCCATTCCATAAATCAAAATGGGGAGGATTAGCTCGACCTTCTTGGGGAGTTTCATATTCCTTGTAGTGACGAAATAACCTCCACTTGAATACAGAATATGACTTGGCCATCTTCTGATCCACATATTCCTTAATTTTGGGATTGGTCAAGTCAATCTCAAACAATACCTTAATTTGAACAAAAGTAAAAATATTAGTAAATGTTCAACATCATTCTTAAGATCAATTATTTATTCCGTTGACAACCCAATTTGAATGGGATTAAAAAAAAAATTTAACAGATAATACACTCATCATAAAAGTTAAATAGTAATTCATTAATATTTTAAAATAATTGAACTCACCAATAGCTTTTCATGCATAAGCTTTTTATCCACTTGTGGGACATTCCTCCAACCCATGTATCTTACAGTGCATGAATTCTAACAATACGCCTATCTCGTAACTAAGATTGGCTGAAACTTTTACATTTTCGTGGGACTTCAAGCGAAGACGTCAAACACAACAGTACCTTCTTCCCATCATTAGCTTCAATCATATCATGAACGCCTTTTCCACGTGATTTTCCACGCTTCCTTTTCTTTCCTGAAAAGTCGTAAGCCTCTACAACACCGAAACAACACTCGTTATTTTTACTTTCATAAAAGAAATATAAATGAAATGAGAATATAACGACTAATCAGCATGACTAGTTGAGTACCGAATCGGTAGGTTCTTTGTCTTGTGCTTGTGGTGATTGTGGTTGCGATGAGTGGTGAAGATGATTGTGGTTGCAAATGGAGATGATGGTTGGACTGGAGATGATGGAGGTGTACGAGACCTTATCCTTTTCCCCCTATGCTTTGATGTATTCCTTGATGGTGATGGCGGTGTCGGCGATTGTGGTGGTTTTCGTAGAAGAGTAGCATTATGAGATTGAGCTTGATGAGCAACCTTCTTCTTTACCTTCTTACCTCGTTGTACAAAAGTGCCCATCTACATAAAGATGTAAATACATAGACAATACATTTGTCCTCATGAAAAAGTGTTAGTAACACAAATTTTCTTGCTTCTGTTTATTTCTATCAAATTGTAGATTGTAACAACAACAAAGAGTAACCAACTACACTGTAATCAAAGCGCAAATGATACCCAAAAAAAGGTGATACACAGCCATGTAAGTAACTTCTCCCAAACAACAGAAATTAGAAAAGAAAAATAAATAGTCAGCTACCCTATTTCTATAGAACTTGAGCAAGTATCTCAAATAAATACTTTAGTTTTTTTGGCGCTGTTAAGCTGAAACTTTTTAAAAGAAATCAATTCAAAAAGTAAGAAATTGAACTCTAACAATGCCATATACCTGTCCTTGAGGTGGCTTATGGCGTCCGTTCTCACGATGCCTGTGATCATCCATTTTTCTCTGAAAGAGAAACAGAAACGCAGACATATACCATAAAATTAAATATATAAGACTTCAGTCACAATTGTACCTTCTTTTTATAGAACTTGAGCAATTATCTCCTATATTGCTTAAAACTTTTAAATTATTTTCATTCTTATCAGATCAAATATACACAAAACCCAACAATACCATGTGAAATACCCTAAGAGACGAATTGAAAACAACACTAGAATAGGTCAAATAAACTGCACCGGTAGATTGTCATATTACTAGAAGAGAATCAATAAAACAATGCATGAAATTGTGATTATGAATTGAGTATGAAAGAATAAACAATTAATATTTCACCTAACTATCAGTCATCATCACTGTAAGTATCAATCTCAACATCATCTTTATTGCATGACAATGGATCTTTATGTGTTGATGCGACATCGGAATCATCATCGCCCTCTAAAATCTCTTCCACTTGTTCAAAGATAGCATCGAAAGATTCAGCATCAACATCATCTCTGCATAGGGAAATATCAACTTGATCACCATCATCCTCAACTGATCTTACTGCGTTCACATGTTCGTCATTGTCGTTGTCGCTTTCATTATCATTATCATCACCATCAACTTTTTCATCATTATCATCACTATCAACTTTTTCAGGAACATCCCACACATGCCTATGTAGACATTTTTGCACAACATACCAAGGATTTCCCAGATTTAAGTCATTGATATAAAATACTTGATGTGCTTGAGTAGCTAGCACATACGGGTCACTTTCGTACCATCTAGAATTCATATTTATGGACGTAAGATGATAATCTTGAATCACTTTCTTACCCTTGGAACTTGTATTGTACCACTCACAGTTGAAGAGAATTGCTTTAAATCCTCTTGTGAATTGTATTTTAATGACATTAACTAAACTTCCATAAAAGTTACACGATACACCATCGTGTGATCCTAAGGTCATTACCCCACTATTTTGTGTTTTACGGTACCGATCAGTATTTTTCACCAAATAACGAATACCATTAACAACACACCCATTGTACTGGACTACACGTCGATCTGGGCCTTGGGCTAGCGCAAAAATCTCCTCACTGACCATTTTGGGTTCTTGGTAAAACAAAGTTGTTATGTGATGCCTAAACCATTCTGGAAATAAAGCCCTGTGTCTTTGATTGACATTGTCAAGGCTATCCCTTTGCAGTATATCAATATGCTCACTACAAGAGAAATAAGTACACTTAATATTTTAAACTTTGAAATCATAAACATGAAAATGGAAAATATTTGGCAAACTACGTACTTTCGAAATGATTCAATTTCGTCTCAATTATCTAAAATGTACCAAAAAGCAGCATTCAACTCGTCTGTTGACCATTCCAGCATCACATGTCCTCCAAACGGACGTGCTTTCTGTGCGAATACGGAAAGATTCGCCATAGGATCACCCATGTCATTATTTCTTTCAAGTCGAGTGAATTCGGTCTCAACCCCAGATAAATACATTGAGCAAAACGTTAAGGACTCATATGCTATGTATGCTTCTGCAATAGAGCCTTCTGGACGAGCTTTGTTTCGTACATATTTTTTGTACTTTCCTAACAACCTAATAAAAAAAAATGTCAAAACAGTAGTATTTGGGTGCAATAAAAACAATTAATTGCATTACCTTTCCATAGGATACATCCACCTATATCCAACTGGACCAGCTAATTTTGCCTCACGTGGTAAATGCACGGCTAAGTGGACCATGACATCAAAGAATGCTGGTGGGAATATTTTTTCAAGTTTACATACTATGAGTACAATGTTTTCTTCTAACTTATCAAGATCTGACACGTTCAATGTCTTTGCACATAATTGCTGGAAGAAGTTTGACAACTCTACAAGTGGAGTACATACCGGCCTCTTCAAATATTTTCGAATTCCTATAGGAAGAACACGTTGAAACAATACATGACAATCATGGCTCTTTAAACCCATAAATTTTCCTTCATCTTCAATCACATTTTGAGAAATATTGGATGCATAACCATCCGGAAATTTAACAGATTTCAGCCACTGCAAGAAAGGACCACGGTCTGACGGACGGAGGACATACCCGGCTTGAGGTTTATCCAATTTAGCACCATTCGGCCTCAAGTGCAAATTTTTTCTAATTTTCAGGTCTTGTAAATCCATCCTTGCCTTGAGTGTATCTTTCGACTTTGCTGTATTTAACAACGTATTGATGATACTGTCAAATATATTCTTCTCAATATGCATAACATCTAGATTATACCTAATTTTCAACTTAGACCAATAATTTAAACAGAACAAACTACTCTTATTTCTCCAATTGAATTCTTCAACATCTCTCTTTCTTTTTCTATCATTATTACCAGGATGCTTCCCAGGTCTTGTTGGTACAAGGTAATCACACTGTCTAAGTAAGTCATCTCCGGAGAATTCTCTCGGGGGACGTCTTGTCTCTCGACAACCATTAAAGTCTTTAGTATTCTTGCGCAAAGAGTGATTCAAAGGTAAAAAGCGACGGTGTCCAATATAGCAATACTTACTTCTTAGCTTGGTGTATAAGGCATCCTTATTACATACAGGGCATGCTAATTTACCATGAGTGCTCCAACCTGATAAATTTCCATAAGCTGGAAAATCATTTATCGTCCATATCACAGCTGCACGCATGACAAAAGATTTTTCACTCATCTTATCATAGGTCGGAACACCATTTTCCCATAATTCATTCAGCTCATCAATCAATGGGTGCAAATAGACATCAAGCTCCTTTCCAGGTGCTTTTGATCCAGGAATCAATAAAGACATTATCGAGTAAGGTTTTTTCATGCATTTCCAAGGAGGCAAGTTATATATGAACAATATGACTGGCCACATGCTGTAGGATGTGCTCATGTTCCCAAAGGGATTGAACCCATCAGTTGCAAGACCAAGTCTAACATTTCGAGGGTCCAAGCAAATGTAGGGTACATTTTATCAAACTCTTTCCCACCGGAGAATCACCGGATGCCTCATCACTCCTTCTTCGTCAACACGTTTTCACTATGCCATCTCATATCTTCTCGATGTATGTCTTGACATGAACAACCTTTGGAGCCTTGGCGCCAATCGAAAATATCTCAAAACTTTTCTAGGATCTTTTTTCATTTCACGATCACTATCCTTGTATCTTGGTTCATTACACACCGGACATCTATCTTTTCCTGCATGCTCTTTATAAAACAATACACAGTCATAATAGCAAGCATCAATCTTCTCATATCCCAAGCCTAGACTTCTTAGAATTTTCTTGCACTCATTGTATGTTTCAGGAACATTATTAGGTTTAGGAGACAACCTCTTCATCATTCCTAACATTTTATCAATTGCCTTGTTAGTCATGTGATTATCAACTTTGTGGTGAATCAACTCCACAATGTATGTCAACCTTGTATATTCTGGCATCCTGGGTACAGGTTCTATTTGAGCTTCACGTAACATCTTCTCATAGTTATCAGCATCGACCCTATCAACATTACTTGGTTTACCACCCCTCATCTCATCAATCTCTTCTAATATGTCATTATCAATCATTGTTTCTTGATCATCATTTTCTATTCTAGAAAATGCATCATCGATCAAGTCAAACATGTTCGCATTTGAGGCATTACCTTGTTCAATGTTAGGAGATGCAAAAGTCTCTTCTCGACTCTGATCCATGTGCTCTCCATGGTATATCCATTTATTATAAGTCATATCCATCCCAGATTGTAATAGGTGAACATGCACGATGTTAATAGAATGAAAGGATTTGTTATGACAAACCCTACAAGGACATAATACCTCATTTCTTTCGTTCACATGGCGACGAGCAAAATCAATGATGATTGGACCCCTGTTAAATATTCCTTACTACGACGATCCCGATTTAAAATCCATTGTCTATCCATTGGTGTTTGAATGAGCCAAACAATGTACTACAAACATAGAAAAGATCAACACTAAAACAAACAAGCATATACAACTATTTAAATGATAACAATTTGATTAGAATCATATGAGACACCTGGGAAATGCATGGAAGACTGCTTGACTGGTCTTTTCTATGATTTCCACCGTCCACTACCACTCCCCAACCCACTTAAAAACATAAACAATAAAATGATGATAATATATGCTCAGCAGTTTAGTCGCCAATTTGTTTTATGATAAAAAGTTCATATGCTAATTTGTTATATGAAAAAAATGACATGCTAATAACAAAAGCTACATGCATCTTCATAGTTCATAAGCATCATCAAGCTTTTATCATTTTCATGATTCTGGAGATTTAATGATTTTTGAGTATTTAAATTTTTATGGGAACTATCTTAATGGTGAAATACGTTTGTTTACTTCACCAAAACATCCACTCAAAAAAATAAAAGTGAAGATACGATTATTTTCGTAGCTTGTAAATCATGGATTTCAATGCCCACATACTTGATTTGCTATACTTACGAAAAAGGAATCACCAAAGAATTTACAATCACAAGATATTGCTGATATCCATATGAAGATAGAATTATAACCACATAAACTGAACTAACCATTGGTAAAAGCAACAAAAAAAGCCAAAACTATGTATAACGACACATAACAAACCGGAATGATATTTAATGTATTCCTTTGTTATTCATAGCAAGGTATTTGTGCAAAGTTGCACAAAGTTAAGCGCCATGAAAATGTCCTTTTCACGAGCACGTTACTTCTGTCAATTTCTAAAGTTTAGGTCTAAAGATCACCGAAGACAAGAAGATGATCATGGCCATATAGATGATGACAAACAAATAAAGATCTACAAAAGAATGAAAGGAAATTGGCGATTCAACTAAGTGAATGTACTTACAAATGTATACTAATCAATTATCTAGGCCTATTTCATACTAATTAAGGAATTGTAGTGTCTTACAAGAAATTTACTTTAATGAGAACCACTTGGCAATCGTAAGCAAGGTTACCAGGTTACTAACCAAACGAATGTAAAAGCAAAACAATACTCCAAGCCTAAGAACAAAACGTTGGATTAAAAATAAAATAATAAAATCGAACTTAATTTGTCAATAAAGCAAAGGATTGATTGAGGATCGAAAATTTCCACACAGAACGCAAAAGCATGATTGAAAATCATCCTGCTTTTACAAGGAACTTTAATTGAACAAATCAATTCACTCGAGAACAAATAAAGAATCTAACACAAATTATTTAAGAAAATCAATAGCATAAAAGGAGTTACCTTTCAAATAATCTTATTGATGGATCCGTCTTTTAACTAACTAAATGTAAACATTGATCCTCACCTTCATTTCCCACTCATCTAATTGCAAAGCGATGTTTTGTTTTTCTTCTTTGTGGAGGTAGCGTATTTAGTATTTCAAGCGAGAATTTTTCAAATTTGAGAAAAGATAAGATAATTTAGAGGTTTGAATTTGATTTAAATTTCATAGCCGAAATTAGGAGGATAGAATGAAAAATAGTGGGAAATTTGGAACCCTAAGCGCTGATTTTTCTCAATTAAGATAATTTAGAGGTTTGAATTCCAGATTAAATTTCATAACCAAAATTAGGAGGATAAAGGTGGGAAATTTTGGAACACTAAGCGCTGATGTGAATTTGTTTTTTGTTTTGAATCGAAAAACAGGATCAGAAGAGAAAATTTTGGGGAAAATCTTTTGCCTTGTGTTTTTTTCCCAAGAAGAATTTAGCGCTTTATTTTAAGGTTCATAACATTTAGCGCTAATTATTATTTATCTTTAGATAATGTGACAAAAAAATATTCTCACAATTAATTTAACCATTGTCACCTAAGTAAAATTGTGACATATGGTTACATTCCTCACCAATGACAATTCCAAATGCGCCAAAAAAAACTTCCCGCTAAAAATTTTGTGACAAACAAATTAATTTATGTGACGATAGGATGTCGAAATCTCATAATTTGCATATTTGTGACGACTTTAAAAAAATCCTCACGTAACCTGTAAATATGTGACGAATTTTCAGGCATCACATTTTATTTTGTCACAGAATGTCATTTCTCTTGTAGTGATTGATTATGGTAGGTCTATAACATTATTTAATAGGCAAAGTGTCTCGTGTCACTCCTGGTGTCTAAATGTTGTCACCCTCGCATATTTAGCTATCGTCACTAAAAAAACACCTTTCGCCGCGGATGCCAAGTGCCACTAAAACCTAAAAAGTGACATTATATAGACCTATTGCCACGCCTAAAACTTTTGTGTCACCTACGAAAAGAAACAATGTGGCAAAAAAATCTTGCCACGCTTTTCCCCACACCGCGGCAAAAAGTTAAAATCTATTGCCACGGATGCCACAACTCAAAAAAGCAAATAATTATAAAAACTAAAAATCAGAAAAATAAATATTTTTTGCAACACTTTTATTATGGTGCCACTAAAACAGATGATTTTTCTTATAAAAAAGCAAAAAAACACCCACCCTGACCTGGACCCCGACCCCCACCCACCACACAAACCCCACCACCCACTCAACCAAGTAACATTAACTTTATTAGATATATGAAGGAAATTACATCAAGAATCATTCTAATATGTAAGATAATTTGAAGTAGATATTGTAAATATTTTTTTTTTTATAAATATTGTTAATATTATGAGACCTGTATTTTATAGATTTCAATATTCATATTTTAGAAGAAAAATAAACATTGCAGTGTAGATACTCTATTGTTTATTGTATAATACAGAGTCTTTAAAATTTTGTTTGCATTAACTACATTCATCTAGATTCTTCAAAATTTCCTTTAAAACTATCACATTAATCCAAATTCTATAAAATAGACAATTTGAGAGCTTGGATAAAATCTCTATAAATTCTAAAATATTGTATTTTAAACAGTAAAATAGGGAATTTGTTAGCACTATCAGATGTAAGTGGTCTAATACATGTACTAGTTTAACACCATTGTCCGGAATACCAAGTTCTTCTACATAGAAGGAACGTTCGGCACGTAATATTTACAGTTAACCCCAAATCGCACGTAAGCCACATGTCATATCAATATAATTAAAGAACGTGCAGATGAAAAGAAACAATCAAAAGACTCAGGAAACTAACCGTTATGGTATTCCAATAACTAACTCAACCATTGAATACAACTGGTGTCAATCTAAATCATAAATAAGTGCTAACATCTATTACAACTCAACTTGACTTAAAAGGAAATTGCCAAAACACAAAGAGCTCTATGCACTTCAATTCTAAACTTGATCTCCATGCTCATTAATTAACCAACGCATCTTCAACTTGATTTTCTTCTTATTTCAAATAGAGCACTAGCTAGATGCCCGGTAAGGAGAAAGATAATCAAAAGAGAGAATCATGTTTGTAGGATGCCGAGAGACATGACATGAATCTACATCATCCAGTTTACAAACAGTTTCAAGCCAAAGGATTTAATATTCAGAAAACCACCTTTAAAGTATAACTTGAAACTTGAAAGAAAGTCACTTTAGAGTCACGATGAATAACGCATAGGAAACAAGCCTATTAATTACGTTTGGTTAATCTTGCACATACTTGTTTGTTTGAATGATTACTTAATTAACATGTCCATGTTCTACTAATCAAACATACGTATTCTGCTACCAATCCATAACTTACTTGTGACGGGACCTTTACTAGTGCTATTATAATCCTTAACCGGCAGTGTACCGGGTCAAATTGTAGCGTAATATGGTGAGTCAGGTGTCGAATCCTCAGGGAAGCGTGTGGTAATTCAGAGTGTGGTTAAACACCAAGAAGCTGTTATTGACTCAATCTAAGTCGCAGTTTTTCCTTTTCCTTTTTAGTAACCGTATAACAGTAAATAAAATTAAAACAGTAAATAAATGCATAAAACTAAAACAGATATATATATATAGATACATAAATATATATATATATATATATATATATATATGTAGGATATAAATACTAGTAATATTATTAGAAACTAGCCAAGAATATGTCACTGGATCAGTATCTCTTTTTAGTAGAAATAGATGTGCTTGATCTTTCCTTATTTTAGGGTTAATCAATTATAGATAAACCGGTGTACTCCTAAGCTAGACAACTCCTCCTCTCACACGAAATGTATGAAATTGTCATATGCCAAAAGTCCTCTGCTCAATGTCATCCTCAAGCTCGAACTCCGCTTTGTCATACGGCCGGTATTTTGAGTATTGCTCAATTAAACAGTGATTTTAACGTGATAATCTCTTGAGTCCAATTTTCAATAAGATTTGTTTTTCTAGGACAAATCGCCTCGGTAGGAAATAGGATTCCGCTTTGTCAGGCGGCCAATTTTACCCTCCGGTCTTTCTATTCATGATAGCGTATCCTAACTTCTCTGGTCAGTTCATCATTAGATTACGATTCTTGTTAAATCGAGTAGCTAATTCAATTTTAACTTTTCATTAAGCGCAAATAGAAAGAAATTCATTATAATCGATTTTAATTCAATTTTAACATAGTCATCATCTATTTCCCTAAAAAGATAAAACTAATTCAATTTCATATCTTGTCTAGATATAGAGTTAGCCTAATATCATTATAACTAATATATAGATATTAATAATAACAAACAAACATAAATACATTAAAAAGTTACTGATTACAATTGTAGCGTCGAGCCGTATTCTCCGAAATAACAACTCCTTTAGCAACAACGAGCCTTGATAATCCTTCTAAGTATTACAACGATACTTATACTACATTATTATTTCGGCAGAGTGCCGCTTACGGTATTTACGTAACTAGAAACTAACTAAAGATAAGATATATATATATATATATATATATATATATATATATATATATATATATATATATATATATATATATATATAAAGTGATATATATATATTGGTACCCTTCACACACACCTCGCAAATGAGCCGTATTGCCGAGGCGAGAGGGCGGCGCGCGGCCGGGTCGATGATCGGCGCGGGCCGGTGCTACAGTGGATATTCTCTTGTGTCAGGCCCCATGTGCTGATGGCAGAGAGATTCCGGCTCGGGCCGGTTTACTTCGGTTCGGGCCGGACTTTGAAAAATATCCTTCTTCGGTTTTCTACTGTTTCGATATTAATTCTTCATTTTTTCATCACGCGCACTCAAACAAATAAAACACGAGCCACAGTAATTCTGACCACAAAAACTATAAGTTTTACTAAAATTATAACGATAATATCTATTTATAACGATTTAGATTTTTATGAGTTTTTAGATATATTTTTATAGAATTTATACGATATTATCGTAAATGCGATATAAAAAGTCATATAATATAGTTATATTTTTATCATACATCAACTACTCCCCACTTAGCTTTTGATCGTCCTCGAGCAAAATAAGCGATAATATATAAAATGTTATAATGCCAATAATATAGTTCTTCTAGACTAAATTTCTAACTTAGTAACGTATGCTGTCAATATTATAATTATATTAATTTTATCTATCTAAGATTATTAAAAAGATTAAAAAGTGTGTATAACTTAATAAATTAGTTATAAAATATTATCTGAATGAAATTCTACATGAATTACTTAACAAATATAAAATAAAATACTTAGAATAACTTTGTAATCGCCACTATGTGAAATTTCGGAATCAAGGACTAAGTCAAGTAGTTGGCAAAATGGCTTATAATGTTCAGGCTCAGGGTGTTTGGTTAATCGAAAGGATAACAAAGGAAAATCAAAAGAAATAGAAGCAAGTCGTACGTACTTATACCTTCAACTTTTGATCAAAAATATCATGATCAGTAACATCCTGACACTATTTTCAAAATAACCATATTTTTTTTTCCTTTTTTTTCCTTTTTTTTTAATTTTTAATTTTTTTTATTATAGAATACTAACATATCCGAACTCATTGCCAGAATCGACTATCTTTCAAGCGTCATGAGGTGAGAATGAATACATCAGCACCTAACTATTCCAATTTTTTCTTTTTCTAGAGAATAACAATATTTGATATAAGATTGCCTTCCAAATAATATTTATTCCAATCTCAAAGATATACCATTATTGAATTTCGATGTCGCCACCGCTATCCATAAGCACATACTAAACTTATGGGATTTCAAGGAAATGTAGACCATTTTAAGTTAAGGTCCATTATATCTAGTTAATCATAATGGCTAATTTTGAGTGAGGTCTTGATCACTCTACAAGGTGAGGTGGGGACAAAATTGGAAATTACGTTCGGGTAGGCTTATTTGGCCATAGTTAGTCAAAGTAATGCAAAAAATCTCATCATTCCTAATCCGATTCCAAATTCATACTTGTCTTGAAAAGAAAATCATTCTAAAATTTTATTATAATTATAAGTAACTTTTGTCTAATTTCAAAAAAATAATATTTCATACTATTTATCTAGGTATACATACTTAAAATCTTGATAAAAAATCTAAAATAGATATAAATAATATAGAAATAATATATCGAGATTACTTTACTTAATTAAAAATTTATTCTATCAAAATATACTATCCATATTATAATAATTATATATTATTTCGTTTATTTCCTTAAGAATAATTAAACTAAGTGTTTAAGCATTTGATATATTAAATTCAATTTATTTACTAACCAATCTCTACTCCCCACTTACGAATTGGCATCGTCCCGATGTGTAATGAGTAATAAACATTTGGTTTAGAAAATAAAATGAATTTTATAATGGTTAAATATTTTACGTGTCATACAGACGAGCGTTTATATAATATATCATAAAGGCAAAACATGGTAAAACAACACACACATATATTAAAAGAAAGTAAAAGTTAAATACTACTTTAAACTAGAAAAACTGAAACTAAGTTAATTTATTCTTTCTTAACTAACTTACTCTTACTTAACTACTTCCTCGTCCTAAAACATCTTAATTTTCTTCACTAGATGAACCTCCTGGGATACCAACTAGTAATATCCCAACCTGAGGAAGGCGAGCAGGGAAGATTTCATCTGTCGCTCTTTCTCGGATCCTAGCCAAATGAGTACAGATTCGGGATATCCACCATGCAAAAGGCATTGGCTGACGGTTTGGGCGTCTCCCAAAGGAAAAACTCACAGCAGCCTTTTGAATTAAGATTCCCAATCTATATAATTCTCCACAAGCGATGGCATATAACAACAACATTTCATCATTACCGATTTCAAAAAATCACAGTAGGGTATACTGAATTGATGAAACGCTTTCCACGCTCTAAGATGGGGAAAGTAAAGGCGCAATGTGGAAATATCTTGATTATTATTATACTTTGTGAGAATATGACTTGGTAAGATTCCTCTCGTTTGTTAATGAATCCAGCAGCAGTATCAAGTCTCCACTGATACTCAAAATGACTAGTAGGTGACGTTTGGACTGGTGGTATGTGAAAAACGCTATTTATGATAATAGATGTGAAAGGAACAACAACACCTCTAACTGTAACAGCCTGTGTTGCTCCGACCGTGGTAGCTTCTGACAACATAGAATAAAATTCTCTAACCAACGTAACATTTATTCTACCTCTGGGCATACGACAAAAATACTCCCACCCATCTGCTTCCATCCTTATGAATGCCCAATTATCCATTTTTCGAAAATTTAGACCTTTTTCAATCAGCACCGGTGACTGGTTGAAATTACTGATAAAAGGATTGTGAACCGAGGCATACATGGAATTGTAAGGAACGGGGTGAAAAAACGGATAATGTGGATTAGGAAGTACGGAATTTGGGGTATGTGGAGGAGAATAACTGTTAACTGACGAATGATCGGACATTTTATACGGTCTTTATAAGAAAACAAGATGCTTTATTTAGTGAATTAGCAAATGAGGAATGAAGCATCTGTTTCTATTTATAGAAATGGCGAATCGATAGAAAAACAACTCTGAAGGTTGGCAAGACACCGCACGGCTCGGGCCGGTCAAGACTCGCTCGGGCCGGTGCTACAGTGCCCGATCAGATATTTTTTCATTTCAGGATGTTCCATCAGGTTCTTTCAGTGTGTAGATATGCATTTATATCTAAAACGTGGGGAAGAAAAGTCTAATAAAATAGAAACAACGGAAAAAACGTAAAACTACGAAGTGCACTAACCACAGAGTGCATCAAACAGTCTAAAAACAAAAATAAATGTAAAAAGTACAACATTAAACCATCGTAGATAGTCATACATGAAAAGTTTATCTAAATCACTCATCTTCATCGTAATCCTCATCTACGTCAAACGATGAGTCGAAATGAGCTGAAAACGATCCAAACAAATTAGAACTAAATTCAGCCCCTAGAGACTGAGTCGAACTGAAATCATAGTTGAATCATTGTGGATCTCGCAAAGCGTATGCTTGAAATGTCGTCTCGAGCTCGCATCGTTGCCATTGATACCGAACTATCCAATCCAAACGAGCTTAGACCTGCTGTCACATCTGCCACTGAAGTCACTCCTCCCATGCCCATGGATGCATCAAATGAACCTGTAAACATACCACCCTCGTCTGCACGATGACGGCATATAGTCCTGGAATAAAATCGGTGGTGGAATAGGTGGAATCCAATCGGCATAGTATAAGGGTCAGGCTGACTTTGAGGATAACGAGCAGAAATATCTGCATATCTGGGATCTATTTCACTTATGAAAGCTCTGTGGCCTCTTTGGCCAATCCTAAGATCTTCAGCCCAATGCCTATTCTGTTCACAAGCTAAAGCTATATTAGCATCAGTTCTAGCCTGAGCCTGAACCATATGCTGAAACATAGCCTCAACTCAAGGCTATTATGGCTCAAGAGGTCTAGCAGCCGCCAGGATCGCCAGAGCTCGAGGTGCTGGAGTATGAATAAGAGATGGTGGTGGTGGTTGTCGTTGCTGCTGGCGATTTGGATTATTGTAATCGATCCTACCAGCAGGTAAGGCAGTTAGTTTTTGACCGATAAGTGGAGCATAAGGTGACATAATCCTATCTGAGGGTAATTTTGGTACTTCAAGAAGATCACACAAGGCAGATATAAGATTAGGGAACGGAAAACGTCCCCCTCGAGGTCTATTCTTAACAATATCACATGCCTTGGTAAATATTTGTTTCCCCAGATTTATTGGAATGTCATTAAGCATAGCCCAGGCTAAAACAACATCTTCACGACCATAAGCACATAAATGAGCCGAAGGATTAACATTATATCCTATAAATTGTTTAATAGTCCTTATGTCTCTTATACAACGTCCATAAGGAAATCTATTATCTTTCCATACTCTTTGTGGAATCAAAGGCGACTGAGCTTCATATGATTTAGCCAGAGAGTCTAACAAAGTTGGTCTAAATTCCAAACAAAGACGATAATCATCCTCATCAAGTATCTCGGTAAAACCATAAATAGTATTAATCATAACAGGATTGAAATTTACATTAACCGTCCTAAGAGGGATATATTCCAGTTCTTCAAGAGTAGCCCTATCATAAGTAGACAAAACAGAATAGAACTCGGCTACCATTGTAACATTTATCTTATCGGTCGCTCCATTGCAATTTCCATCGACTCCTTTCTTGAAAGATTTTTTTCACTTCTTCTCCTACACAACCAAAATCAATACCACGTTCTAAAGTAACCCCTTGACCGACTAAAAATCCATTATAGGCATTCTTAGCTTCATCACTAGCGGTTTTCTCAAAAGAAATGGCTTCTTCGAGTTCGTTTAAGGGCCGCGGTTCATGAACCGGTACTACTACAGGGTTATCTGGCTTTCTTTTCTTAGAGGTTTTCCTAGATGATGAGGCCATCTACGATAATGGTATGACAAAATAACAACAAAAATCAACAACAAACAACAAAAACCAATAAGTACTTAGACCAAAATATTCAAAAATAAAATTTATAAAACTAAAAAGCTTAATAAAATTGAAATGATTGATATATATATATATATATATATATATATATATATATATATATGTTACCGTATAAAGCTAGAAAAAGTAGATAGTTGCCGGAATGTATGGTGGTCGCGAATGTGTTGACAAGAGGAGCTTTACTTGCAAAATCTATCCTTTTATGCAATGGTGATGATTTTATGTAGTGTAATGGAAGAGAAGATGATTAATTAAGTAGTTTGGGATAGAAAAATTGGTAAAAAAGTGATGAAATTTTTGAAGAGGGGAAAAGGGGTGGGGCGGCTTTTGGACTTGAAGGAATGAAGAAGATGAAGATGATGGAATTGTGATATTTTTTTAGGTTATAAATCTAACGAATCGAACCGAACTATTATCGACTCGAATCGTTAGTAATTACTCGATTCTCTTTTTTTTTGTGTAATAATTTAAATTATATCATAGAAATATTTTTATAAAAGTCATAAAATTATTTCATGATAAAATAAATTATTACAATTTTTTTATAAAAGCTTAAAAAATATTTTTGGTATGATAATCCTTAATTGTATCATATAAATCATATATATGATATAAAAATAAGTTTATCATAAAATTTTTATGAAATCTTTGAAAATTATATATATATATATATATATATATATATATATATATATAATTTTTATTATTTTTTTTTACTTTTTTTTTTAATTTTGAAAAACACATAAGACTTAATCTAATTCTACTCCTATCATTCTTAAATCTTCAAGATTTCTATAATAATGGTCCATCAACCTAATTCCTAGAAATGATGCGTTTGAATTCTCTCTTTGTTGTCCATCGGGATTTTCGGATAACCACCTAGTCGTTCCCATCTTAATTACATTCAAACATTCATCATGGGATTTGGTTGTGCTGTCTCCACATTTTCCATTATGTTCACTTTTTCCACAAATTCTACATCTCTTTAGAAATCTTGCCCTTCTCTTTATAGCACTTCTCGATTTTCCATTACAAAGATCTCTTTCTCTGATTTCGCTTATCAGCTTCTTGTTTAAATTAAAAACTAAGGCTTCTATTCTAAAGGCAACATCTTTATCTAAACCTAATTTTAAAAGTAAAATAAAAACTTCTATTCTATCTATAAAAGGCATTCCAGCTTCTTAACGTCTATATGCTAAAAGACGAAACTAAAATTAAATTGCATATTAAAAAGTGAATTAAAAAGATAGTACCCGTAATCGGCTGAGTTTAGAATTTCTGCTTCCTTAATCTGTTGGAGGGTCGATAAGCAATAATATTTCTTCTGCTTTCGGTACCCTTCGCCTTTCCACAAAAGCTTTACCTCGTGACCATTGGCTATGAAAGTTGTTTTTCCATCGCTAGTTCAACAACTCTGCACTTATAGACTTTAGTTACACCGTATGGACTCGCCCATCTAGATTTAAGCTTTCCGAAACAACTTTAAACGTGAATTGTATAAAAGTACTCGATCACCTACATGGAACTCACGACTATAGATTTTCTTGTCATGGAAAGCTTTCATGCGTTCCTTGTAGATTCGAGCATTTTCATAAGAATCGAGTCGAAATTCTTCCAGTTCAGTTAACTGAAGTAACCTATGATCACCAACATCTTTAGGATCAAAATTTAGGAATTTAATAGCCCATAAAGCTCGGTGTTCTAATTCAACAGGGAGATGACAAGATTTACCAAAACTAATTTATAAGGAGAACAACCAATTGGTGTTTTAAAGGTCATGCTCAGATGCCCATAATGCATCATCTAGTCTTTCCGCCTAGCTTCTACGATTTGAGTCCACTGCTTTCCACGATTCTTTTAATTTCTCTATTAGACACCTCTACCTATCCACTAGTTTGCGGATGATAGGGTGTTCCTAGTTTATGAGTTACACCATATTTCTCAATTATTTTAGTAAATGGTCGGTTGCAAAAATGTGAACCTCTATCACTAATGATAGCCCTCGGAGTGCCATATCTTGTAAATATATTCTTTTTAAGGAACCTTAGCACAACCTTGGTATCATTAGTGGGAAGAGCTTCAGCTTCTACCCATTTCGAGACATAATCAACCATTACTAGAATAAATCTTTTTCCAAACGATATAGGGAAAGGTCCTATGAAATCTATACCCCATACATCAAATAATTCACACTCTAAGATCGGTTGCATAGGCATTTCATGTTTTTTAGATATATTCCCCCACTTTTGACAAGATTTACAAGATTTCGCATATTTATACGCATCTTTATATAGTGTAGGCCAATAAAAACCACATTGTAAAACTTTAAAGCAGTTTTCCATCCTCCATGATGACCTCCTGCCTCACGATCATGACAAAACGATAAAACACTTAAAATCTCATTATCAGGGATACATTTTCTGATTATTCCATCCGAGCATCTTCGGAAAAGATCTGGTTTCTCCCAATAGTAAAACTTTAAGTCGTAAAAGAATTTCTTTTCTCACGCCAAGTCCAAAGAGACGGGATGTAATTACAGTAAGATAGTTAACAATATTCCCAAACCATGGTGAATTCTCTTTTAATGGTATTCTATCTTTTAATAATTGCATGGTTGAGGGAGTATCGATCCTAAAAAGTTGTTCATCAGGAAATGAATCTCGTATTTCATTTCCTTTTCTTTCATCATTTTCCATTCTACTTAGATGATCTGCTACTACATTTTCACTCCCTTTTTATCCTTAATTTCAATATCAAATTCTTGAAGTAACAGAATCCACCTAAGAAGACGTGGTTTAGTATCTTTCTTACTTAGCAGATACTTCAGGGCTGAATGGTCTGTATAGATAATAACCTTAGATCCAACGATATACGATCTAAACTTATCTAAGGAAAAAAATTACAGCCAACAGTTCTTTTTCTGTAGTTGCGTAATTGAGTTGAGCTGCATTTAGAGTGTGAGACGCATAGTAGATTTCCTTGAGTAATTTGTTATATCTTTGACCTAAGACAGCTCCTACAGCTAAATCACTTGCATCACACATAATTTCAAACGGCAAACTCCAATCTGGTGCTACTAGCACTGGTGCAGTAGTTAACCTTGCTTTTAGGGTCTGAAAGGCTTCCATACATTTATCTTCAAAGTTAAATGGAACTTCCTTTTCAAGCAAATGGCTTAGAGGCTTTGCTATTTTCGAGAAATCTGCAATAAATCTCCTATAAAAACCTGCATGTCCGAGAAATCCTCTCAAAGTTCTTAGATTAATTGGTGGAGGTAATTTTTCAATTACTTCGACTTTAGCTTTGTCAACTTCGATACCTACTTCAGAGATTCTATGACCTAGAACAATTCCTTCTGATGTTAGGAAATCTACGTGGGAACGCAGCGGAATTCAAAAATTTGATTTCCTTTTACCCAAGATCGACTTCGTTTAAGCAATAAACAAACAAGTAGTAGACGGTGGTTACCTTGGTTGATCTATAAGATCGACGCTTTGACCGTCTAAGAGAGTAGTTCTCGCATAGAGCCGCCCAAGTGTTCGGCCTCTACCGCTTAGTCCACACGAGCACCTCGCCGAATCCCATCATGGATTGCTATTGGAAAACTCCGGTTGTTAGACCGACCCTTTTCCCCTCTCTCCAACTCTCTATAGGATGCTCTCTATTTTACACAAGAACTATGAGTTCTTTCAATTGTGATGTACAAAAGAGCTTGACACCCACCTCATATTTATAGTAGAAGTGGCGCCCCAAATATGAGTGGAGGAGAAGAAAACCTTTTCCCAATAAAATAAGGAAAATATAATTGATTGATTTATCTCATTTATTATAATATCTTATATTAAATAAATCAAGGATATTGTCAATATCTTATATTGACTATATTTATCTTATTACCATAAATCTATTTTTCCAAAATCTATTGATATCTAATATTAATATTATGGTAATCTTATTAATTAAATTGCACAATCCAAATGTATCATATACACAATAAATTGCACCAAACTCATTGCCAATTCACGTGTTGGCCATTATTTGCCAATTCACGTGTTGACCACATATATACTATATATATATATATATAAATATTTAATTAATAATATAACACTATGATTAATTAATTTGCAAAATACATGTGTATCATATACACATAACAATTTCGACATACATACATCATATGTATATTTAATTAATCAATATAATTAATATCTTGTATTATATTTATTCATATTAAATAAATACCACCATATTAATTTACCACTATAACCTTTATAGTATCGAGATAAACTTTCCTTATTTGGTTATCATCTATAACCACATTTTAATCCGACTAGATGCTCATATGTGTGTGACCCGATAGGCTTCCGAATATGTTGGCCGTAGACACAAAGTGCAAATTACGAAAATGCCCTTCATACCTAACGATCACGGGATAGCGTCTAGCAACACACCGTGACCCCCAATCATCGGAAGAGTCAAATGCAATGACTACTACCTTTCATGTGATACAGTTACCGTGTAACTTACAATCCTATCGCTGTAATAATATCCATACGGTCGTACGTCGAGTGTCAAACATTAACGACCGTATCTTATAATCTGGATATAATGCTCTCTCGAAGTAGCTCGTTTACTCCCACTTTGCAAAGATTCACGAGAGTAAGACATTCCTTATAAGAAGGCCATTTCGGATATTCGATCCCAATCATAGGATACGCGATTCCCGGACGACCAATCATGTATACTCCGCATGCTTCATGATCATACCCAATCACTACCGCATGATCGCCCGTGGCTAGGAGAAACCTCAATAGTGTCAAAGCATGACAATCCACACCGTTATGCCATGAAGACTCGGTCAAAAGGATAATTACACAACCGCCACATAGTGTGACACTTAATCGTGTAAGTGGGTCACCTAACGCGTCGCATTCTTTAATACACGCCCACGTGCGGTCAAGTGTCACTACACTTCGATAGACGAGATCTATCCTCGCCTCTTAAAGACGTAAGACATCTAATACGTGCTAGCCTGTTCATACTATCAATGCCATGTTTAATAGTACATCAGCCTAGAGACATTTAAGTATCAAACTTATTAAAGTGATTATAGATCTCATCAACCATAATCTCCTATCATGGTTTCTCTATCACAGTTTAATACTAAGGACGTTATCATATAACAATTCATAATTGGTTCTTTAAAAGAACATATATATGACAACAAAAAAGCCACTTAATATATGTACAAACATAAAGAAATAGTAGAAATGATCCGACCCGGTCGGATCCGGTCCAACCCGATTGGGTTTAGGACACTATTTCAACAATCTCCCACTTGGCCTAAAACCAATCACTCGCACACACAAGACCAAGTTGAAACACAAGAATCTCATGCAATACTCGTAACTAGCCCTAGCCATAAACGGATCGCTATCCGTGGGGACTCAGACTATCTTCATATCACGTTCCAAATGACCAAGTCAAAGGAATCGCCTCAACACACACACGAATCTCTGACGAGACCCTGGTCCTTGCTTCAAGCAATGAATCCACTTACTATATCAACTATATAGAAAATGTGGAAGAACCGTACAAGGTTCAGTATTGAACCTTCTAGATCCATGTACTGCTCCCGCTGCGCCTCTAAGGCACTACTGTGTTTTGGCCTGGTTGTAGAATTTACAGTGACCCATAGGCTAAAATATTTCCAGCTCACTGTATCACTTAAAAAAAGTGACTGCAAACCCAGACAGTAGCTCCCGCTCACCTTCGTAAGACTCAGGATATACGTCTGTATAACTATATTTATCTAACTCCAAGTTTCGATAAACCATGAATTCTTCCTTAACTTGTTTAAGGATATTCTCGACATTTACCAGATTTACTTTCATACTTGCTCATGACTCTTCATGAACTATGAACATCCAGCATTTCCTTTATGATGGTTCCTATAGCAGTAGCGAAGGAAACCTTCATAATTATCATCATCTTTCACCTTATCTTTAGGAATAATGTCCTAACATAGATAGATCTGGAGAACACCGGCTAGCAGTATCTCCTTACGCGATCTATGCTAAACTCTTTTAGCATCACATCTATATAGGTAAACTATAATCTAACAGCAGTTAAATTTATCGCTATAGATTCTTATTTCTAAAAATAAGAACTGCCAATCCAAGTGCTTTCGTAAAGACCTTGAACTACCAAACTGTTAGGAAATCTACGCGGGAACGCAGCGGAATTCAAAAATTTATTTCCTATCGACCCAAGATCGACTTCGTTTAAGCAATAAACAAACAAGTAGTAGACGGTGGTTACCTTGGTTGATCTAAAAGATCGACGCTTTGACCGTCTAAGGAGAGTAGTTCTGCATAGAGCCGCCCAAGTGTTCGGCCTCTACCGCTAGTCCACACGAAACAGCCTCGCTGAATCCCATCATGGATTGCTATTGGAAAACTCCGGTTGTTTAGACCGGCCTTTTTCCTCTCTCCAACTCTCTATAGGATGCTCTCCATTTTACACAAGAACTATTAGTTCTTGGAATTGTGTTGTACCAAAGAGCTTGACACCCACTTCCTATTTATAGGGAAAGTGGCGCCACATACTAGAGTGGAGGAGAAGAAAACATTTTCCCAATAAAATAAGGAAAATATAATTGATTGATTTATCTCATTTATTATAATATCTTATATTAAATAAATCTAGGATTTTGTCAATATCTTATATTGAATATTCCAAGATATTGTCAATATCTAATATTGACTATATTTATCTTATTACCATAAATCTATTTTTCAAAATCTATTAATATCTAATATTAATATTATGGTAATCTTATTAATTAAATTGCACAATCCAAATATATCCAATATATTTAAAACTTGCGCCACATGCATACGTGCACATCTTTGATCACATGATCAACTAGTTTGGCAAACTCACGTGTATTGCATATATATGTAATATATGTTTATTTAATTAATATAATACTATGATTAATTAATTTACAAAATACATGTGTATCATATACACACATAAATTTCGACACATACACATCAACTATGTATATTTAATTAATCAACATAATTAATATCTTGTATTATATTTATTCATAATAAATACCACCATATTAATTTACCACTATAACCTTTATAGTCTCGAGATAAACTTTCCTTATTTGGTTATCATCTATAACCACATTTTAATCCGGCTAGATGTTCATATGTGTGTGACCCGATAGGCTTCCGAATATGTTGGCCGTAGACACAAAGTGCAAATTACTTAAAATGCCCTTCATGCCTAACGATCACGGGATAGCGTCTAGCAACACACCGTGACCCCAATCATCGGAAGAGTCAAATGCAATGACTACTACCTTTCATGTGAAACAGCTACTGTGTAACTTACAATCCTATCATCAGTAATAACATCCATACGGTCGTTAGTCGAGTGTCAAAACATCAACAACCGTATCTTATAATCCGGATATCATGCTCTCACGAAGTAACTCGCTTTACTCCCACTTTGCAAAGATTCACGAGAGCTAGACATTCCTTATAAGAAGGCCATTTCGGATATTCGATCCCAATCATAGGATACGCGATTCCCGGACGACCAATCATGTATACTCCGCATGCTTCAAAGATCATACCCAATCACTACCGCATGATCGCCCCGTGGCTGTGGAAACCTCAATAGTGTCAAAGCATGACAATCCACACCGTGATGCCATGAAGACTCGGTCTTAAGGATAATTACACAACCGTCACATAGTGTGACACTTATCTCGTAAGTGGGTCATCTAACGCATCGCATTCTCTAATACACGCCCACGTGCGGTCCAAGTGTCTCTACACTTCGATAGACGAGATCTATCCTCGCCTTAAAGAGGCAGAAGACATCTAATACGTGCTAGTCTGCTCATACTATCAATGCCCTGTTTAATAGTACATCAGCCTAAAGACATTTAAGTATCAAACTTATTAAAGTGATTAGAGATCTCATCAACCATAATCGCCTATCATGGTTTCTCTATCACAGTTTAACACTAAGGACGTTATCATATAACAATTCATAATTGGTTCTTTAAAAGAAATGATATATGACAACAGAAAAAGCCATTTATATATGTATAAAACATAAAGAAATAGTAGAAATGATCCGACCCGGTCGGATCCGGTCCAACCCGATTGGGTTTAGGACACTATTTCAACAATCTCCCACTTGGCCTAAAACCAATCACTCGTACACACAAGACCAAGTTGAAACACAAGAATCTCATGCAATACTCGCAACTAGCCCTAGCCATAAACGGATCGCTATCCATGGGGACTCATACTATCTTCATATCATGTTTCAAATGACCAAGTCAAAAGAACCGCCTCAACACACACATGAATCTCTGACGAGACCCTGGTCCTTGCTTCAAGCAATAAATCCACTTACTATATCAGCTATATAGAAAGGTGGAAGAACTGCACAAGGTTCAAGAATGAACCTTCTAGATCCATGTATCGCCTCCCGCTAGCCTCTAAGGCACTACTGTGTTTTGGCCTACTTGTAGAACTTACAAGTGACCCATAGGCTAGAACATTTCCAGCTCAACTGTATCACTTGATCAAAGTGATTTGCAAACCAGACATGTAGCTCCCACTCGCCTTCATAAGACTCAGATATATACGTCAGATATCTACGTTTATTTAATTCCAAGTTTTCATAAACTAGAAACTTTCCTTAACTTGTTTAAGGATATTCTCGACATTTACCAGTTTTACTTTCATACTTGCTCATGACTATTCATGGACTATGAACATCCGGCATTACCTATAAGATGGTTCCTATCGCAGAGAGCGACGGAAACCTTCCATAAGCATCATCTTTCACCTTATCTTTAGGACCAACGTCCCTAACATAGATAGATCTCGCGATCTATGCTAAACTTCTTTTAGCATCACATCTATATAGGTAAACTATAATCTAACAAAGCATAGAAATCTATTGCTATAGATTCTCATTTCTAAAAATAAGAACTGCTAATCCAAGTGCTTTCGTAAAGATCTTGAATTACCAAACATTAATTGACTGTGACAGGGGGAGATGATTCATGAGAGAGATATCCAATACCTTACTCAAAAATAGTAATGCACTCCCACTATCCATCTTGCACATTGGGCATATCCTTCTTTTGACTAAATCAAAATTCCTTTGATTATCAAACAAAGAAATCGTCTAGAGAAACTTGTTTGAGTCCATAAATGGATCTCGTGGACTTACGTGTCATGTTATTGTCTATGAACATCGAGCTTTCTGCCCAACGTCTTCAACACTATCATATAGTCATGATACGAAGTTACAACAAGCATAGTCTGAATAGAACCGGGCACAGCTGCCAGCATAAAGACAATTATAAGGTTTACACCTCATGCCCTTCAGCCGTCACTATAGCCTTATGGTAATCATATTACTATCCATGTCAGCCTTTCAGGGACACTCCCCTTAGGTAAGACAGACTAGGTTCACAACCTGGTTGTCACTGATGGAATCTAATTCAGATATTATGGCTCCTAGCCATATCTCTCAATATTGCCTCTCAAACATTCTTTCATAAGTCGTGAGATATTCATTCTTCAAGATGAACATACCAGCAGCCTTTTCAGGCTTAAGGTCATCCACAGACTTACAGAACTTTTGTGTGCACTGAGCAGTGATCTACACCTCATCGCTATGTGGCGTCCGCTCACGTTCCTATGGTTGAATATATCTTTGTGGATCTCAAACTGTTTTGAGATCTGATTCACTCCCACTGTTTCTTTTGGAATAAACACTTCCTCTAGAAGACAAAGATGTTTGGAGACAAACACCTTTTGCTCCATGACCAAGAAATAATATCTAGCGTACTTGCTGAGATATTCCACAAAGTTGCATATGTCGTACTAGGCTCCAAGCCTTTCTGACTTTGCTTATGACAACTTCAAATCATCGGTTAAGACAGATTTGACATTATCCTCTTCCATATCTAATATGGAATTTATTCAACCTTTATTCTTTGGAACTCGGTTAAGTATAAGGGCACTATCCCGAAGCGGGTAAGGGATACTTCGCATGGCTTGCATCACACCTTTATCATATAAAGTGTTGTTTCCATTTTGAGAACACAATCTAATTGCGTATCCCAAAGATGGTATCCTTCAAGGGAGAATCTTATTCATTTTCAGACGACTTCTGAAACACCCTTCAAGTATTAATTACTTCAATCCAATTGAAGATTAATTCCTAAGTAGCTCATCAATCTTATATTCGTACTGGCTCGAACTTTTCGGGCTTTCCGAATTGTCGTACTTCAATAAGTACATTCAACTATTTCTAAAAATAGTCATAGAGATTAACAAACAATTATTTGTAGCATTAATTGTCATAAGCCAACAAACATCGGTATGTTTAGGCTTTAGACAATTTTTCTAGATTTTATAACCTTTTCATAAAAGGGTATTTTAGTCCTCTTTGGATAAGATACGTATAACCCACATGATTCATAATCATATGGTTCAACATCATCAGAATGACGCTTAATTACACGCTTCCTTCCAGAGAGACTATGTCTAGAGTAACCACAAATCAAGGATAATAACCATACAAATATTTAGTTGAGATCTTATCACATATATCAACTATATAGTGACATCAATCTAGTATGTTGGATTCAAAGGACCTTCCAACTTTATCGAATAACATTTATTCCTTACAATTGAATATGTCTCTCAAATCTCGACGGATAACCGAAAGTACGTTCTTCATAAGAATCGAACATAATAACATTTATTTAGTTCCTTATCGCTTTACTAGATCCGAATATGGTAAGTATTACAACATTTGCTTCACCTTCCATATCTCAGATTTAATCTTTCTAATTTAATCACACTCGTAAGATATCATATATCTAAGAGTTGACTTGAACTTAGATAGATTTATCTCAACAGACTCGCCCTATAATAGAAACTTCAATAAGTTCTCTATTTAAGCACATGCCCTAACTTTCCCTTTTAATCCTTTAAGCACTTGAGAAATGTTTCTTATTGTAGTCTTCATAAGACTTAAGAAAGATCACAAGAGCTATGTATTCAATTTCCTTTAATAAGGAAAATCTAAAGTTTATTAAATAGTTTATTTAACCTTTTGAATCGTATTCAAAACATTGACTATTTAATTAACCTTTAAGCAATGATAGAATTAAGTCGATACTTAAATCTTACAATTTTGAAAACAACCTTTCCAAAATTAGACGTAGTCATTCTTATCCAACGTTTGAATTAATTGTCATCGTATGACTGAATGATCATCTTGGATCGTATCCAATATATGACTAATTCGTTGAAACTTATTTCAAATGATTTAATCATATCATGAGCTTCCGCTTTGATTAATAATTAAAGTCTCGGAGCCTTTGCATCAATTATGTAATCTCCTTGTCTCTAACTACTATAACGGGATGGCTCATGTCATTGCTTATTTTAAAAGGATTAAAATTACTTAACCATATTTGAGAACGTTTCTCAAAATTAACAGTCATAATTTGGTTTTACTAATCGAGAATTAAACATAAATATAAAGTTTGCTAAAACTACAACATAAAAAAATGAAAATAAAAGAGTGTTGTTGTTTATACACGCAAAATCAAATATGGTCTTTGGGATTATGATTTTGCTCCCACTAGTCAACTACTCCCAATTGACTTTCAAGAATTAAAAATTCTTTAGTGGCTGAAATCCTATCTAGTTGACTCGATCCCCGACGTGGGCCGATCGACCGGGTCAATTTCGACGGGTAGGTACTTCTTACCAATCGCGTCCTAACGCGACTTCCAGTGGTTTGACTAGTCAACTCTTTGACAATTCACATCGCCTATGTGATAGTCAACCGTATGTCTCTAAAATCGACGGTCCCCGACGTGGGCCAATCACCGCAAGATTCTTAGTCGAGTCGTAACCCAAGTATTCATGAGATCTCATAACGATCATATCTCGATAATGACGATATACCCGTGGTAGGTCAACTCCCGACGTGGGCCGATCAGTTGGATCCGAACAAGGGCTCTTCACCGTCACTATAATATTGGGAGACATATTATAACTCGATTTTTGTTGTGGGAGTAATTTTAAATTAATTCACTTAATTAATTTTGAATTAATTCTCTTAATTAATTTAATTACGGTCTCATCAAATATATCTATCTCTATAGACATACATCCTACACATTTATCTAGATCGTGCCTAGTCATGCATCTATCGTATCATATAAAATAAATACAAGCACTAAATAAATAAATGCGTAAAGTAACCGGTATGATCATGGACTTTTCCTAGGTGCGGTTTCGAATACAAACTGACGAAACCGCGGGTCACAATCTAAGGGTAGCTGCAACCGCCAATAGGATCTTTAATGCGTCATTCTCCAATGGGATCTTTATTTTTCGTCCTTCTTTGGTCTCCATCTTCTGCTCCATTCTTGTTACATTTAATTCTATCTAATAAAATAAATACACCCGCCGCACACGGGGGGAGTCAACAGGAATGGGATAAATGCAGAAAATAAACTAGGTCACGTTCTTCATAACGGCCTAGGACAATTTTAAACCAACAAAAAATTAAATCATTCACATCTATCCTATCGGTCGAGTCCATGATCAATCGGTCCATATAATCATATTATATCTACTATATCTAATCCATACAATAAAATCTTATGAAAAAGATAAAATTAAAATTTAACTACTTGCGTCTTAATTAATCAATTAACATTTAATCTATTAAATAATTTTATCCAATCAATTAACTAATTAACATTTAATTAATTAAATGATTTTAATCAAATAAAATTAATGATTAATTTTAAACCGATTTTAATTTTAATTTTAATTAATTAGAACTATTCCAAAATAAATCAAAATTAAAATTATTTCTCTTTTGTTTCTTTCCTTTTTGATTCGTAATCAAAGGGATGCTTTGGTTTCTAAACCAAATTTGGCTTAGGCACAGCCACTTTCCAAAATCAAAATTTTGGAGTAGCTTGAAGCTGCTAAGCCTTTAAAATCAAATATTTGAAAAGGCTTGAGGCTTATTCCAAATCAAATATTTGGAAAGGCCAAATAATTTTAGTTTAAGCTGGCACTTTCCAAAATCAAAATTTTGGAAGTGGCTGAAAGCTTGCGCTTTTTCCAAATCAAATATTTGGAAGGGCTTAGCCTATTCCAAACAAAGTTTGGAAAGACCATTATTATTTTAATGCCATGTGGCATCCCAATGGCCCAAACTATTTGTACCATTGGTTAGCCACATGACACAACTAAACAAAGGGAAATTAATCACAACTATGAACAATATTGAAACACAAAATACACAAAACAAAACTGGGGCTACCGCATCACACCAGCAGCCGCCGGCAGCCCGGAGGCCACCGCCGCAGCCGGCGATAACACGGTGGTGGTGCCGCCGCCGATCGGCCGAGCACCACCATTGCCGCCCTTTTTTTTTTTTTTTTTTTTTTTCGTGTATCAATTTTGCGAATTAAAAATCTTTCATCTTTTAAATACGTGATTTAAACGATAAAATTAACAACGCATTATAAATCGCTTATTGCTTAAGCTCAAGCTCTCTCGATACAATCTGTTAGAAATCTACGCGGGAACGCAGCTGAATTCAAAATTTATTTCCTATCGACCCAAGATCGACTTCGTTTAAGCAATAAACAAACAAGTAGTAGACGGTGGTTACCTTGGTTGATCTAAAAGATCGACGCTTTGACCGTCTAAGGAGAGTAGTTCTGCATAGAGCCGCCCAAGTGTTCGGCCTCTACCGCTAGTCCACACGAACAGCTCGCCGGAATCCCATCATGGATTGCTATTGGGAAACTCCGGTTGCTAGACCGGCCTTTTTCCCCTCTCTCCAACTCTCTATAGGATGCTCTCCAATTTTACACAAGAACTATTAGTTCTTGGAATTGTGTTGTACCAAAGAGCTTGACACCCACTTCCTATTTATAGGGAAAGTGGCGCCACATACTAGAGTGGAGGAGAAGAAAGCATTTTCCCAATAAAATAAGGAAAATATAATTGATTGATTTATCTCATTTATTATAATATCTTATATTAAATAAATCTAGGATTTTGTCAATATCTTATATTGAATATTCCAAGATATTGTCAATATCTAATATTGACTATATTTATCTTATTACCATAAATCTATTTTTCAAAATCTATTAATATCTAATATTAATATTATGGTAATCTTATTAATTAAATTGCACAATCCAAATATATCCAATATATTTAAAACTTGCGCCACATGCATACGTGCACATCTTTGATCACATGATCAACTAGTTTGGCAAACTCACGTGTATTGCATATATATGTAGTATATGTTTATTTAATTAATATAATACTATGATTAATTAATTTACAAAATACATGTGTATCATATACACACATAAATTTCGACACATACACATCAACTATGTATATTTAATTAATCAACATAATTAATATCTTGTATTATATTTATTCATAATAAATACCACCATATTAATTTACCACTATAACCTTTATAGTCTCGAGATAAACTTTCCTTATTTGGTTATCATCTATAACCACATTTTAATCCGGCTAGATGTTCATATGTGTGTGACCCGATAGGCTTCCGAATATGTTGGCCGAGACACAAAGTGCAAATTACTTAAAATGCCCTTCATGCCTAACGATCACGGGATAGCGTCTAGCAACACACCGTGACCCCCAATCATCGGAAGAGTCAAATGCAATGACTACTACCTTTCATGTGAAACAGTTACCGTGTAACTTACAATCCTATCGCTGTAATAACATCCATACGGTCGTTAGTCGAGTGTCAAAACATCAACAACCGTATCTTATAATCTGGATATCATGCTCTCACGAAGTAACTCGCTTTACTCCCACTTTGCAAAGATTCACGAGACTAGACATTCCTTATAAGAAGGCCATTTCGGATATTCGATCCCAATCATAGGATACGCGATTCCCGGACGACCAATCATGTATACTCCGCGTGCTTCATGATCATACCCAATCACTACCGCATGATCGCCCGTGGCTGTGGGAAACCTCAATAGTGTCAAAGCATGACAATCCACACCGTGATGCCATGAAGACTCGGTCTTAAGGATAATTACACAACCGTCATATAGTGTGACACTTATCGTGTAAGTGGGTCGATCTAACGTACATATTCTCTAATACACGTCCACGTCTGGTCCAAGTGTCTCTACACTTCGATAGACGAGATCTATCCTCGCCTTAAAGACAGAAGACATCTAATACGTGCTAGTCCTGCTCATACTATCAATGCCTGCTTAATAGTACATCACCTAAAGACATTTAAGTATCAAACTTATTAAAGTGATTAGAGATCTCATCAACCATAATCGCCTATCATGGTTTCTCTATCACGCTTTAACACTAAGGACGTTATCATATAACAATTCATAATTGGTTCTTTAAAAGAATGATATATGACAACATGTAAAAGCCATTTTATATATGTATAAACATAAAGAAATAGTAGAAATGATCCGACCCGGTCGGATCCGGTCCAACCCGATTGGGTTTAGGACACTATTTCAACACAAACATTAATTGACTGTGACATGGGGTGATGATTCCTGAGAGAGATATCTAATACCTCACTCAAAAATCGTAACACACTCCCACTATCCATCTTGCACATTGGCATATTCTTCTTTTGACTAAATCAAACTCCTTTGATTATCAAACAAAGAAACCGTCTAGAGAAACTTGTTTGAGTCCATAAATGGATCTCATGAGCTTACATATCATGTTATCGTCTATGAACATTGAGCTGTTTGCCCAACGTCTTCAACACTATCATATAGTCATGATACGAAGTTATAATAAGCATTATCTGAATAGAACTGGGCTCAGCTGGCAGCATAAGGTAATTACAAGTTTACACCCCGTACCCCTCAGCCGTCACTATAGCCTGATGGTAATCATATTACTATCCATGTCAGCCTTTCAGGGACACTCCCCTTAGGTAAGACAGACTGGGTTCATAACCTGGTTGTCACTGATGGAATCTAATTCAGATATTATGGTTCCTGGCCATATCTCTCAATCTTGACTTTCAAACATTCTTTCATGAGTCGTGAGATATTCATTCTTCAAGATGAACGTACCAGCAGCCTTTTCAGGCTTAAGGTCATCCACAGACTTACTGAACTTTTGTGTGCTCTGAGCAGTGTTCTACACCTCATCGCTATATGGCGTCTGCTCACGTTCCTATGGTTGAATATATCTTTGTGGTTCTCAAACTCTTTTGAGATCTGATTCACTCTCACTGTTTCTCTTGGAAGAAACACTTCCTTTAGAGGACAGCATGTTTGGAGACAAACATTTTGCTCTGCGGACAAGTAAATAATATCCAGCGTACTTGCTAAGATATTCCACAAAGTTGCATATGCCGTACTAGGCTCCAAGCCTTTCTGACTTTGCCTATGACAACTTCAAATCATCGGTTAAGATAGATTCGACATTATCCTCTTTCATATCTAATATGGAATTTATTCAACCTTTATTCTTTGGAACTCGGTTAAGTATAAGGGCACTATCCCGAAACGGGTAAGGGATACATCGCATGGCTTGCGTCACACCTTTATCATATAAAGTGTTATTTCCATTTTGGGAACACAATCTAATTGCGTATCCCAAAGATGGTATCCTTCAAGGGAGAATCTTATTCCTTTTCAGACGACTTCTGAAACACCCTTCAGGTATTAATTACTTCAATCCAATTGAAGATTAATTCCTAAGTAGCTCATCAATCTTATATTCGTACTAGCTCAAACTTTTCGGGCTTCCGAATTTTGCACTTCACTGAGTACACTTGACTATTTCTAAAAATAGTCATAGAGATTTAACGAACAATTATTTGTGGCATTAATTGTCACAAGCCAACAAACATCGGTATGTTTAGGCTTCAGACAATTTTTCTAGATTTTACAACCTTTTCATAAAAGGTTATTTTAGTCATCTTTAGGTAAGATATGTATTACTCACATGATTCATAATCATATAGTTCAACATCATCAGAATGACGTTTAGTTACACGCTTTCCTTCCAGAGAGACTATGTCTAGAACAACCACAAATATTAAGGATAACAGCCACACAAATATTTAGTTGAGATCCCATCACATATATCAACTATATAGTGACAACAATCTAGTATGTTAGATTCAGTGACCTTCCAACTTTATCGGAATAACATTTATTCTTTACAATTAAATATGTCTACTAAATCCTAACAAATAACTGAAAGCATGTTCTTCATAAGAACCGAACATAATAACATTTATTTAGTTCCTTATCGCTTTACTAGATCCGAATATGGTAAGTGTTACAACATTTGTTTAACCTTCCATATCTGTATTTAATCTTTCTAATTTAATCACACTCGTAAGATATCATATATCTAAGAGTTGACTTTGAACTTAGACAGATTTATCTCAACTCACTTGCCTAGAATAGAAACTTCAATAAGTTCTCTATTTGAGCACATGCCCTAACTTTCCTTTTAATCCTTTAAGCACTTGTAAATATTTCTTAGTGTAGTCTTCATAAGACTTAAGAAAGATCACATGAGCTATGTCGATTTCCTTTCATAAAGAAAATCTAAAGTTTATTAAATAGTTTATTTAACCTTTTAAATCGTATTTAAAACATTAACTATTTAATTAACCTTTAAGCAATGGTAGAATTAAGTCGATACTTAAATCTTATAATTTTGAAAACAACCTTTCCAAAATTAGAGTGGTCATTCTTATCCAACGTTTGAATTAATTGTCATCATATGACTGAATGATCATATTGGATCGTATCCAATGCCATAAGCTTCCGTTTTTCATTAATAATTAAAGTCTTGGAGCACTGCATTAAATATGTAGTCTCCTTGTTTCTAACTACTATAACGGGATTGCTCGTGTTATTGCTTATTTTAAAAGGATTAAAATTACTTAACCATATTTGAGAACGTTTCTCAAAAGGTAACAGTCATAATTTGGTTTTACTAATCGAGAAAAACATAAATATAAAGTTTGCTAAAACTACAACATAAAAATGAAAATAAAAGAGTGTTGTTGTTTATACACGCAAAATCAAAAATGGTCTTTTGGTTTATGATTTTGCTCCCACTAGTCAACTACTCCAATTTGACTTTCAAGAATATTTCAAAAATTCTTTAGTGGCTGAGATCCAATCTAGTTACCTTGATTCCCGGCGGTGGTCGATCAACCAAGATAATTTCGAAAGGTAGGTAACTCTTTACCATTCACATCTCTATGTGATTCTCAGTGGTTGACTAGTCAACTCTTTGGCGATACACATCACTATGTGTTAGTAAACCCCTTGTCTCTAAAGTCAGACGGCCTTGACGGTGGCCAATCACCGAAAGACTCTAGTCAAGTCACAACCCAATATTCACGAGATCTCATACGATCATATCTCAATAACGACGATATACCCGAGGTAGGTCAACTCCCGGCGGTGGTCGATCAGTTGGATCCGAACACAGGCTCTTCACCGTCGTTATAATATTGGGAGACAATATTTCGACTTGATTTTTGTTGTGGAAATATTTTGTAAATTAATTCACTTAATTAATTTTAATTACGGTCTCATCAAATATATCTATCTCTATAGACATACATCCTACACATTTATCTAGATCGTGCCTAGTCATGCATCTATCGTATCATATAAAATAAATACAAGCACAAAATAAATAAATGCGTAAAGTAACCGGTATGATCATGGACCTTTCCTAGGTGCGGTTTCGAATACAAACTGACGAAACCGCGGGTCACAATCTAAGGGTAGCTGCAACCGCCAATAGGATCTTTAATGCTTCATTCTCCAATGGGATCTTTATTTTCGTCTTTCTTTGGTCTTCATCTTCTGCTCCATTCTTGTTACATTTAATTCTATCTAATAAAATAAATACACCCGCCGCACACGGGGGGAGCTAACGGGATTGAGAAGAATGCATAAAATAAACTAGGTCACGTTCTTCATAACGGCCTAGGACAATTTTTTTTAAACCAACAGAAAATTAAATCATTCACATCTATCCTATCGGTCGAGTCCATGATCAATCGGGGTCCATATAATCATATTATATCTACTATATCTAATCCATACAATAAAATCTTATGAAAAAGATAAAATTAAAATTTAACTACTTGCGTCTTAATTAATCAATTAACATTTAATCTATTAAATAATTTTATCCAATCAATTAACTAATTAACATTTAATTAATTAAATGATTTTAATCGAAATAAAATTAACGATTAATTTTAAACGATTTTAATTTTAATTTTAATTAATTAGAACTATTCTAAAAATAAATCAAAATTAAAATTAAGTCTCTTTTGTTTCTTTCCTTTTGATTCTTAATCAAAAGGGATGCTTTTGGTTTCCAAAACCAAAAGGCATCTTTCTAAACCAAATTTGGCTTAGGCCTGGCCACTTTCCAAAATCAAAATTTTGAAGTGGCTTGAAACTAAGCTTTCCCCAAATCAAATATTTGGAAAGGGCCTAGGCCTATTCCAAACAAATTTTGGAAAGGCCAAACAATTTTGGTTTAGGCCTGGCCACTTTCCAAAATCAAAATTTTGGAAGTGGCCTAGGCTTAGGCCTTTTCCCAAATCAAATATATGGAAGGGCCTAGGCCTATTCCAAACAAATTTTGGACAGGCCATTATTATTTTAATGCCATGTGGCATCCCAATGGCCCAAACTATTTGAACCATTGGTTAGCCACATGACACAACTAAACAAATGAGATATCAATCACAACTATGAACAATATTGAATCACAAAATACACAAAACAAAAGTTTGGAGATCCGCCAGCATTGACCGGTCAACCGACTGCCGGCAGCAGGCTGCCCTGCCGCCGCCGCCGCCGCCGCCGTTGGGGTGGTGCCGCCGCCAGTCGGCCGAGCACCACCAGATCTCGTTTTTTTTCTTTTTCTTTTCGTGTATCAATTTTGTAAATAAAAAATCTTTCATCTTTTATTTACGTGATTTAAACGATAAAATTAACTACGCAATTTAACATGCTTATTGCTTAAGCTCGAAACTCGCTCCGATACCACTGTTAGGAAATCTACACGGGAACGCAGCGGAATTCAAAAATTTGATTTCCTTTTACCCAAGATGGACTTCGTTTAAGCAATAAACAAACAAGTAGTAGACGGTGGTTACCTTGGTTGATCTATAAGATCGACGCTTTGACCGTCTAAGAAGAGTAGTTCTGCATAGAGCCGCCCAAGTGTTCGGCCTCTACCGCTAGTCCACACGAGCACCTCGCCGGAATCCCATCATGGATTGCTATTGGAAAACTCCGTTTGCTAGACCGGCCATTTTCCCCTCTCTCCAACTCTCTATAGGATGCTCTCTATTTTACACAAGAACTATGAGCTCTTGCAATTGTGATGTACAAAAGAGCTAGACACCCACCTCTTATTTATAGTAGAAGTGGCGCACCAAATATGAGTGGAGGAGAAGAAAACCTTTTCCCAATAAAATAAGGAAAATATAATTGATTGATTTATCTCATTTATTATAATATCTTATATTAAATAAATCTAGGATATTGTCAATATCTTATATTGACTATATTTATCTTATTACCATAAATCTATTTTTCCAAAATCTATTAATATCTAATATTAATATTATGGTAATCTTATTAATTAAATTGCACAATCCAAATGTATCATATACACAATAAATTGCGCCAAACTCATTGCCATTTCACGTGTTGGCCATTATTTGCCAATTCACGTGTTGACCACATATATACTACAAATATATATATATATTTAATTAATAATATAACACTATGAGTAATTAATTTGCAAAATACATGTGTATCATATACACATAACAATTTCGACATACATACATCATATGTATATTTAATTAATCAATATAATTAATATCTTGTATTATATTTATTCATAATAAATAAATACCACCATATTAATTTACCACTATAACCTTTATAGTATCGAGATAAACTTTCCTTATTTGGTTATCATCTATAACCACATTTTAATCCGACTAGATGCTCATACGTGTGTGACCCGATAGGCTTCCGAATATGTTGGCCGTAGACACAAAGTGCAAATTACGAAAATGCCCTTCATACCTAACGATCACGGGATAGCGTCTAGCAACACACCGTGACCCCCAATCATCGGAAGAGTCAAATGCAATGACTACTACCTTTCATGTGATACGCTTACCGTGTAACTTACAATCCTATCGCTGTAATAATATCCATACGGTCGTACGTCGAGTGTCAAACATTAACGACCGTATCTTATAATCTGGATATCATGCTCTCTCGAAGTAACTCGTTTACTCCCACTTTGCAAAGATTCACGAGTAAGACATTCCTTATAAGAAGGCCATTTCGGATATTCGATCCCAATCATAGGATACGCGATTCCCGGACGACCAATCATGTATACTCTGCATGCTTCAAGATATCATACCCAATCACTACCGCATGATCGCCCGTGGCTGTGGAAACCTCAATAGTGTCAAAGCATGACAATCCACACCGTGATGCCATGAAGACTCGGTCAAAAGGATAATTACACAACCGCCACATAGTGTGACACTTATCCGTGTAAGTGGGTCGATCTAACGTCGCATTCTTTAATACACGTCCCACGTCAGGTCCAAGTGTCACTACACTTCGATAGACGAGATCTATCAACGCCTTAAAGACGTAAGACATCTAATACGTACTAGCCTGTTCATACTATCAATGCCTGTTTAATAGTACATCACTAGAGACATTTAAGTATCAAACTTATTAAAGTGATTAGAGATCTCATCAACCATAATCTCCTATCATGGTTTCTCTATCACAGTTTAATACTAAGGACGTTATCATATAACAATTCATTATTGGTTCTTCAAAAGAACATATATATGACAACATAAAAGCCACTTAATATATGTACAAACATAAAGAAATTGTAGAAATAATCCTACCCGGTCGGATCCGGTCCAACCCGATTGGGTTTAGGACACTATTTCAACATCTGATACCATTAAGTGACATTTTTCCCAGTTTAGCACTAAGTTGGTATCTTCACAGCGTTGCAATACTCGTTCTAAATGCGATAAGCATTCATCGAAAGAATCTCCATAAACACTAAAGTCATCCATAAAGATTTCTAAGAATTTCTCGACCATGTCAGAAAATATTGCCATCATACATCTCTGAAATGTAGCTGGTGCATTACATAGATCAAATGGCATTCGTTTGTAAGCAAAAGTTCCATACGGACAAGTGAAAGTAGTTTTTTCTCTATCTCCTGCTGCAATGAATATCTGTAAGTAGCCTGAATAACCATCTAGGAAACAGTAATATTTATGTCCACTTAATCGTTCCAACATCTGTACGATGAATGGAAGTGGATGATGATCTTTCTTAGTATGATCATTCAGTTTTCTAAAATCAATACACATTCGATATCTTGTAATTTCCCTTGTCGGAATCCATTCATTTTTATCATTTTCTTTTACCGTGAAACCTCATTTCTTTGGAACTACTTGAGTTGGACTCACCCATTCACTATCAGATATGGGAAAGATTATCCCCATTTCTAATAGCTTAATAACCTCTTTCTTAACAATGGTTTGTAAATTTGGGTTGAGGCGGCGATGTGGCTGAATACAGGGTTTAGCTCCTTCGTTTAGAATGATCTTATGAACGCATATCTCAGGGCTAATTCCTTGAATATCTGCCACTGTCCATCCAAATGCATTCTTATGATTTCTTAACATTCTAAGTAATTGACTTTCCTGTTCATTAGTTAAGGTTGATGAAATAATAATCGGCAGTAGATTATCAGTTTCAAGAAAAGCATATTTCAGATTTGAAGGAAGTGGTTTCAACTCCAGATTCCTTGGTGGATCTTCTACTGAAGATTTTAAAACTGGTCCTTCTAGTTCTAATTTCAAATATTGATGCCATGGGTGCTTAGAAAACAGTCTTTTATTAAGATAAAGGATTACTTCTCTCATTTTAGTGTCATTTTCATCTTCTTTATAGATAGATAATGCCAAACATTCTTCTAGTCTATCTTCATAATCTTGCAATTGGTCATCACAGAATGTAGATATCTCATCTATAAAAGAACATGCTTCTGGTGATTTGTATGGATGATTCATAGCTTTGAAGATATTGAAAGAAACTTCATCTTCGTTAACTCTTAGTATTAGTTCACCTTTTTGAACATCGATTAATGTTCTTCCTGTAGCTAGAAATGGACAACCTAGAATAATTGGCGCTGAATATCCTTCTTCCATTTCCATTATTACAAAATCCACTGGGAAGTAAAATTTGTCTATTTTAACCAACACATCCTCGATGACTCCTTTAGGATGTTTAATCGATCTATCTGCCATCTGAAGGGTCATTTCAGTATTTGTAAGCTCTCATATGCCTAGTTTCCTATAATCCTCATAAGACATGAGATTTATACTTGCTCCGAGATCACATAGTACTTTTTTAAACAGAAATCCTCCAATCTCACATGGAACGGTAAGACTACCAGGATCTTTAAGTTTAGGAGGTAACTTATGTTGAAGTATTGCAGAGCATTCTTCATTAAGGCATATATTCTCATATTCTTCTAACCGTTTTTTGTTTGATAGGATATCTTTAAGAAACTTTCCATAGGTAGGCATGTTGATTAGGGCTTCGATAACAGGGATATTGACATGAATATGACGAAAAGTATCAAGGAAACGAGCATACTTCTTATCAGTTTTTATCTTTTTAATTTGATCCTTTGGTGGGTAAGGTAAAGATTCCAAATCTATAACCTTTGGTTCTGAAGTTATACTCTCTTTTCCTTTTTCCTTAAATCTTTGAGCATTACTTGGTCGCCATGTTTCACTATCTTGAGATTTTTTCTTTAAAGCATCCCCTGTATTATCTTTTTCAGTTACTTGCAAATCTTCCTTCCTTTCTTCCTTGTTTTTAGTATTGTTTTCTCTAACGTGTTCCTTAAATAAGGTTCTCAGGTCACTGTCCATTGGATCTTTCAGAAGTCTAGGAACTTTGACCCATTCCTCATTCTTACTTTCAGGTTCAACATTACTATTTTGTCTTAAGAAATTTTCAATAATTTCTTCTTCTTCATCAGTGAATTCAAGTTTATCCTTTTCCTTTATAAAGTTACCATTTAAATCATTCTCTACTTCATTATCTCCTGAGTTTTCTGTTCCAGTATTTCCACAGAGTTTTCTACTCCTAGTAATAACAGCATTTACCTCTCTCGGGTTTCTTTCGGTATTACTTGGTAATCCTCCTGGAGGTCTACTGTTTTTACGTTCTCCTTCTCTACTCAAATGATCTTACATATTCCTTATTGATGCTTCTATAGTTCTCATTCTGGTATCATGTCCACTCATGGATGTTTTTAACGTACTCATATCCTTAGTGACTGTACCTATAGAAGTTATCATAGTTTCTACATTTTGAGCTTGAGTAGACACTACACCCATCATGTTCTCCATTAATTTCTCCTATTTATCAATTCCTTCAGGTTGAGTTGAACTTTGGGTGACTGGTATGCTTTGAGTAGTATGTTGTGGATATGATCTAGGCAATGATTGCAGGTTCTGATTCGTGGTATCTCCTTGATAGACTTGATTACTATATGAATTCTTATATTGAACTGGATACGGTGGTTGGCATTGCTTACTAGGGTTTTCAGACCAACAAAAAGTAGGGTGATCTCTTCTAATAGCATTAAACGAGTTTGAATACGCGTTGTTCAAATTCTTATGCTGTTGTAAAAAACTCACCTCCTCCCTTGAATATCCTTCTGGTTCTTCTTTCCCTAATGACACATTATCAAGATTCGAGTAGTCATTCGTTAAATTATTTTCCGAGTTAGTATTCTTACTAGCTTGTAAGCCATCAAATTTCCTACTCAAATTCTCCAAGTGTGCTAGAACTTCTGTATTTGATGTACATTCTCCTGCAAATGCTACTTTTCTTGTGCTAGAACCGGTTTCCCACATTCGGTTATTTTTGGAAATATTTTCAATAGCATCGTAAACTAATGGGGCTTCACTCATCATTAAAGAACCACCACATGCATGATCAACATCTGCACGTGAGTCTTTCCTTAGTTTACGACAGAAAAGCTGGATTTGCATATCTAAGGAATAACCATGATCGGGACAAGCTCTTAATAGTTTCTTAAATCTTTCCCAAGCATTCCCAAGTGTTTCTTCAGATCCTTGTCTAAAGTTAGCAATTTTGACCTTTAATTCCAAATTTCTACTAGGAGTAAAATACTGCTTTAAGAACTCGGTTTGAATCTCCTCCCAACTTGTCAATGAATGATGTGGGAGTGACATAAACCAATCTCGTGCTCTTCCTTTTAAAGAAAAAGGAAACATAGACATCCTCGTTAATTCACGATGAGCACCCTAACTTTTGGTCAGATTACACGCTTCTTGAAAAGATAGAGGTGATGATGTGGATCCTCATCATCTTCTCCTAGAAATTGGGCTCTTGTGTCAATTAAACCAAAAAGATGAGATTTTATTTCGAAATTATTTGCTCCTTCATTTGGTAAATGAATTGGATTATTAGTCTGGTTTCTTCTTACGGTCTGATCACAGATAGGTCTCGGGTTTTGTAGGTTAGGATTATTATGATTATTACGGTTCCGATTCGATTATTTCTATTATTAGGATTACGTTTATTTGGTATTGGTGGATTCGATTAAAGGTTTTGTCCATGTCCTTGGGCATGTACAATCCCTTGTTCAGTGTTTCATCACCGATTTCGCCATTCTAGTTTCTCGATTTGATGATGATTCGTCAGGATTTCCCTGACTAGTATGACCACGTTTACTCTCTACTCTTAACTGCCTTTCGTAAGTATTTATGTCAGGCTTATAAGGAGTGAGTGGGGCCTTACCGCTTCTGGTCATCAACTATCGAAAATAGAAAATAACTCGAAATTGATAAAAATTGGTAACTTACCTATAAGGTAAGTACCAACGAAAAATAAAAAAGAAATGTGACAAGAAGAGTGTTGACTTATCCTCGAGAATTTTGAGCTAATACAAGTAGTAACCATAGACACAATGAATTAGCGTCGTGCGTCCCCGGCAACGGCGCCAGAAAGCTGACGGGACCTTTACTAGTGCTATTATAATCCTTAACCGGCAGTGTACCGGGTCAAATTGTAGCGTAATATGGTGAGTCAGGTGTCGAATCCTCAGGGAAGCGTGTGGTAATTCAGTGTGTGGTTAAACACCAAGAAGTCACATTATTGACTCAATCTAAGTCGCAGCTTTTCCTTTTCCTTTTAGTAACCGTATAACAAGAAATAAAATTAAAACAAGAAATAAATGCATAAAACTAAAATGATATATATATATATACATAAATATATATATATATATATATATATATATATATATATATATATATATATATATATATATATAGATATAAATATATATAGGTACCAATACAATATATAGGATATAAATACTAGTAATATTATTAGAAACTAGCCAAGAATATGTCACTGAATCAGTATCTCTTTTTAGTAGAAATAGATGTGCTTGATCTTTCCTTATTTTAGGGTTAATCAATTATAGATAAACCGGTGTACTCCTAAGCTAGACAACTCCTCCTCACACGAGCGTATGAAATTGTCATATGCCAAAAGTCCTCTGTTCAATGTCATCCTCAAGCTCGGGAACTCCGTTTTGTCATACGGCCGGTATTTTGAGTATTGCTCAATTAAACAGGTGATTTTAACGTGATAATCTCTTGAGTCCAATTTTCAATAAGATTTGTTTTTCTAGGACAAATCTGCCCCCGGATAGGAAATAGGATTCCGTTTGTCAGGCGGCCAATTTTACCCTCCGGTCTTTCTATTCATGATCGCGTATCCTAACTTCTCTGGTCAGTTCATCATTAGGTTACGATTCTTGTTAAATCGAGTAGCTAATTCAATTTTAACTTTTCATTAAGCGCAAATAGAAAGAAATTCATTATAATCGATTTTAATTCAATTTTAACATAGTCATCATCTATTTCCCTAAAAAGATAAAACTAATTCAATTTCATATTTTGGCTAGATATAGAGTTAGCCTAATATCATTATAACTAATATATAGATATTAATAATAACAAACAAACATAAATACATTAAAAAGTTACCAGATTACAATTGTAGCGTCAGAGCCGTATTCTCCGGAAATAACAACTCCTTTAGCAACAACGAGCCTTGATAATCCTTCTAAGTATTACAACGATACTTTTACTACATTATTATTTCGGCAGAGTGCCGTTTACGGTATTTACGTAACTAGAAACTAACTAAAGATAAGATATATATATATATATATATATATATATATATATATATATAATATATATATATATATTGGTACCCTTCACACACACTTTGCAAATGAGTCAGTATTTATAGGTGAGGCGAGAGCTGCGCTGCCGGGTCGATGCAGCGGGGCGGTGCTAAAGTGGATATTCTCTTGTGTCAGGCCCCATGTGCTGATGGCAGAGAGATTCCGGCTCGGGCCGGTTTACTTCGGTTCGGGCCGGACTTTGAAAAATATCCTTCTTCGGTTTTCTATTGTTTCGATATTAATTCTTCAGTTTTTCATCACACGTACCCTGAAACAGTCAAAAACACGAGCCACAATAATTCTGACCACAAAAACTAAAAGTTTTACTAAAATTATAACGATAATATCTATTTATAACGATTTAGATTTTTATGAGTTTTTAGATATATTTTTATAGAATTTATACGATATTATCGTAAATACGATATAAAAAGTCTTATAATATAGTTATATTTTTATCATACATCAACTTGTCAACTAACCACATAGTGTTCATGTCTTGTCTATCTTGTTTGTGTTTCTTACTTACTTAGCATATTCATGTTCTTGTCGTAATCCAGTCTCTCATTTTCCTGTTTCTTTTTTACTTAACATGAGGGTGCATTGTACAACTTAGCTTGTGTAACTAAGTATACCTCCAACTTGGGACTTGACAATGCACAACATACTCTAATAATACACCGCCTTAAAAACGGCATGGCTAATACATTTAATCGTAGCTTCGACACGGGACTTAACTATGCCCAAGGTACACTGTATGATTCGGTTTCAATAATGAATACCCTGTTATGTATATTCAAGAAAACACACAAACCAAGTAAGAGAACGTAAAACACGTAAACCAAGGTTAAAGTCCATATTCTATCCTACGAAAGCATACAAAGATCATAGCAACAAAAAAATCCCATCCTATCTCCACTAATCATAGCTAAAACGCATAAAACAACTCATAGGAATATATCTTGATAACAGAACAAAGCTTTAAAAACGTAGTTCAATAGTTATGTGGTAACACCTAATCATGTCCGTATTCGTGTAGTTTTTAGAAACCAATATTCAAAACAGATTAAAAGCATAATTTTTAATCTAAAAACGGAATATTTTGATAAAAAGAACTCCTTAACTTAAAGATGAGTTGAATCTACGAGCCAAACAACAACTAGCTTCCAAATCTACATGAATCTACAAACCAACAACGAATCTAACATAAATCTTACGAGAATCAAACCGAACCAAGTTCATAGCCAGGAATTTACTTCAAATAGACTAGATCGTACCTACCGATAATGTCGGAACTATCACGAGGGTGTTTGTGGTGTCTATGTGATTGATATCTAACTGAATATGTGTAATAGCCGGTGCTGCACGGCGGCAATATAGAAAACACAGTGGTCGGACTAAGGCTATATGGGGCTAGCTCAGATAGTCGACACATTGGCAGAGTTTATCTGCTTTTCATAATAATATGTCCCCGTGACTGTTACATTGAGCTTCTATATATAGGTGAGCTAATATTTAGAGTTAAGCTAATAATGATAAGACATAATTAAGTATGACATGCCACTAATTAAACTAACATCTGTGTTTCTAATAAGAGCCAAATATCCTGACCAATTAGACTACAATGGATGATGACACAAGTGGTAAGTGACTTGAGAATGCCTAGGGAGGTCACCGGTTCAATTCTTCTGTGAGGCTCCATGTTGAAAGAGCTCTTGGCCAGGCCTTACCTCTGAGTAAGAATCATACTCTGCAGGCACGACCCGGGATGAACACTGGATTAATCGGACCAGTGGGTTCTGGATATCGGGGGCTTTAAGCAAAAAAACTAACAGCTATCTAGTGGGCGGACCCAATCACTTAGCCATTTGTTGAGTCTTTGTCTCATCATTCTCTTGTCACAGCTTTTCTACCTGATATTATGGGCTCAGTCCGATGGTTGAATCTTCATAACGAACTGGTAATTAGGCATCCAAATCATGATCAAATGAGCCCACGGATAGATTTACAAGACAAGCAAAATGTAAGAGGGCCCGAAGTTTGTCTCCGGTTAGCTACTCCAACGCTCAAGTAAGTTCGGTAAAAGAGAAATTTCTCTTAACTGTGATTTCGGTATGTAAAGTGTGCATATATTAGGCGTACTGGATAAGAGAGAGGGTGGCCCCTTTAGATAGTGTGTCATCAAGGAATGATGTGTTACTGCACATTAAAGTAGTGGACAAAAATGTTACCATGCATTAAAGTAGTGGAGCGAATATGTCGGAATAGTCATGAGGCCATTATGGAGTAGTTATGACTCATGCCCTGATGTTTGGAATGCTCGCTTAATGGGGTGTAACGGTTGATCTGGGACCTAGGCAGACCTTTGTCACATAAGCTATAGAAGGCCGAAGATGGTTTGCGTCAAGTTGACTATAAAGGACCAAAATCGACATATGCCCTTCCGGCTTTATAGGACCGTGGAAGATTTACGTCACATAGGCTAAATGATATAAAGGCGACTTGTGCCATATTGAACTACCTTATGTTGAAGTATTCAAATTGAGTAGCCCAAAGTGGAACCAACACTAGCTCGGCCCAGATGCTAACGCAGCCTTGTGTACTCTAAGTACAGCTCGATAAGTGTCACAATAGGTTTACCGATCTCGCCTATGCCAAATACCCCACAGGCCTGCGTGAGGATATGTATCATAGGTTAGGTCTGCATAGAGGTGATGTGGCACAATATGAGTGGTTATTAGTGTATTCATTTTGATGTAAATGACGTATGCCTGTTAAAGGACATATTGCATTTTTTAATTAAATTCGAAGCACTGATTTTTCATTTCGAGGTGTTTCTTCGTGGAAATATTAAAGCGTAAACGATCTGAAGAACTATGAACTGATGCGTCTTTTTGGCTGTTCTTTTTCCTCTTACGATAAAAAGAGACATGTTAATTGTATCATTCATCTCTTTACAATTTTTCCATTATGCATAAACGGTGTGAGGTCTTCTTCCTCAACTTCCTCTTGGAGGAAAGCTTCAATATCCATAACAAGAAAGACATTTATTCTTCTAGATAATTTATTTTTCTTCAAGTCATGGGATTAAATCGTAAAACCATCATATCTACCTCTTCATATTTTGAATCTGCATCACCGGTCATTCCCACTGATGAGGTCTCCTGGGAGTTGTATGTATGAGAAGGTTCTGGCCAGTTGGCCGAGCCCAGCAAGAGAAAAATGAATCATGTTCGTTGACGATGCTGGATTTCGTCTGTGTTATCTGGGCCGTAATAAATGACAATTTACCCAAGGCTGTAAACTATAATACAAGATGACACGGGGGTGGTATTTAGGTGTTTAGACAGGGCCTGAGATGATTAATCCCAAGTTTCCTATGTAATCTGTAATTGTCCAGGAATCAATTCTCTTCGTAGTTCTTGGGATCGTTTATATTGAGGGGTTTTGCCCTAGGCATGCCTGTGCCTTGTCCATTGTGGACTCTTATTTCGTATCCTCCAAGGATTAGATTATACTGTGTGAATCCCTTGATTCTAGGAGATAATTATGTTAGTATATAAATATAGGATCAGAGTCTTAATGACTAAAGGATATTTCTTTTGGTCCTTTGGAAAGGCTAACACAAGTTTAGAGGGGGGGGTGAATAAACTTGTCACCAAAAACTTTTCCTCGAATCGAATTGCCCAGAACTGAAGTTTCTCGAAACTCAAACTGATGCTTAGTTCAGTTTTGTTCCTGTTCCTTAACTTGTGCGGAGTTCAGCTAACTCAACTGAGTATAAGTCAATACTGACTTATTCTTAGTCCAGTTAACTGGCAGCGGATAGAACTAGCCTTTAGATATCAAATAGTTTGTTGACTTGGATTTATCACGAGTACTAGATAATTATAACTGATATGAAGTAAATAAATGCGTAAAATAAATAAGGCAAATATTATAGAGGTTCCAGGTGGTGTAATCCTGTACGTCCTCTCTTCCCCTGTGATGCGGAGGAAAATTCCAGTAGAACTTCTTTGAGATGGCCCGGTTATAAAAAGTTCTAAACTGATAGTCCTTGACTAATCCCTAGCTTCACTATCTAAACACTTGTAGAACAGGTAGGATTGCTGCTCTTCAACTGCTTGAACACTGGTCCTTGAAGGGTAGAATCGCCTCTTCACCAGCTCATCACAAACACAGTCTTCCTGACTGCACTCAACTGTCATTCACGCCTTCTTGGTGTTTCACAGTCTAGACCTTTGATGAAATCAAAGTTGAGACTTGAATCAGTAACTATGATTCAATTGTGATTTGAGCTTTTCTTCTGGATAATTAAATTTTGCACAGCTCTGTATTTCATCAAATGGTAGATCTTGATTTTGCTTGATTGTGCTTGGACACTTGAAGAAATTTCTTGATCTTGCAATTAAGTACTCAGCAGGAATTCTTTTGAAATTGGCTTTCCCCCTTAATTAGATCTTTTAATAAATCTTTTTTTAATTCCTCCTGCTCACCTCTTTTTTTTTTGTTATTGTGGAAGTAGTCTATTTATAGGGGTTTATTGCTCCTGCTTGAATCTTGTAACGGCTATATTTCTGACCGTTCTGCTGTGTCAGTATTTCATCCAATAATATTGCTTCCTTTACAACGTTCGACTGTACTATCAGTGTATCGGATGACTGACCTATAAAAATGAGTATCCTTATCAGTTTTATACTGAGTTTATCACTTGTCAGTTTATTGGAGCGTTAACTGAGATTTTACTCTTCTTCAAATATCAGTACTACAGTCTTTCATCTGATTATAATTGACTTAATCAGAGTACACCATGAAACATCATCATCTAAGAATTCATTGTCCTTATGATTCTTAGGTCTTCATACAAGATCCATAAAGTCAGTTCAGGTCACCACAATCTTGCACAAGTCTAACCTTCTGATCTCGACAAAGTCTTCATAATCGAGTTTGAACCCTCGCTTCTTCGATGTTCAATAACCGAGTCCGTGACCCTCGCCTTCGATCTTCTAGATAAGCCAACCGAGTCTGTGTCCTCAAATGAACTTACCTTCTTTATTTTCAAGTTGGTGTTCTCTGCTTTTCGATTTCTCATTGAATCTCGCTTTAACTAAATCTCGCTTATTTTCTCAGTTCACAGCCTAGAACTATTACAGTGCTTGTCTGATTTAACCTATACAAATATCAGACACTATAAAGTCTTATACATTATTCTCGAGACATCTTTTTGCTTTGCATTATAACAGCTAGTTATGACACTTCATCAATGGGGTTAATAACGATAACTGATTAAGCAATGAATCATCATCAAAACATAAATTTTATTTCCAACAATTTCCCTCTTTTTGATGATGTCAATACCCTCCTTAAAAGCAATGCAAAAAGATAAAACAAAATACAGTAAATAACACAATGAACTGAGAAACTGAGAATTTATTTGATAACTGAGTTACAAAGTAGAGTAATAAAATACAACACGATAAAAAGAACTAAAAGATAGTTTCTTTTTTACTTGGCAGTTAAAGTAAATTGATTATCATAACTTTCTGCAATAGTTCTCATAGCATCATTTGTAGCTGAGCTTTCAATTCCATGGATGCTTGCCCAAATGTTCCATGATTCAGATAAATTGTGTTTCCTGAAGAATTTGCTTTTGAAGAGTACCGCGAAGGTGAAGACAGTTGCCCTTAGTCTTTCATTGGTGGCTGTTCTTAGTAGATTTTGAACAAATTCAGGTTCAGCCTTTTCAATTTTCTTTGATTCCTTATCAATAATACCATCTGCTTCCCATTTCTTGAGTTTATTGAAGTAGTGCATGAGCAACTTCTGCATATGTAGAAACTGTAGGATGTAATATCTCCAGATGGATCAAAGATCCACCCGATTACACAGCGGAAACTTCAAGATCTAGATCTAGTCAACCAAAATACATAAATATAATAGATCTAATCTACGAGAAGGATAGATTGCTTACTTGTTTATTGTGAATAAACTCCATGAACAATCCTTGTAGATGCGCCGGTTGAGAAGCCATAATCTTCCAACGCGTATCTCCAAGCAACACAAAGTGGATGGTGTTTCACGCTGCCGGACCTCCTCGATATGCTACCAGAAAAATCCCGAAGATTTTTCCAACTCGAACCCTAAGAATAGAGGCCGAAATTTTCAGCCAATTTCTCTTGTGATTAGTGACGTGAATAGTGTTTTTTTTGGGTACAATGGAGAACTCTTCTTATATAGGAGAGAGATCCTTGTTCCACAAGGATTTGATTTAATTAATGGATAATAAATCAAATAAATCCTTTTCCATAAAAGATAAATCTAATATTTTCCCAAACAAATTAGGATAAATAAAAGATCATTATCTAATATATTAATTATTTAACCAATAAATAATTAAGCACATGTCATATAATAACACAAGAAAACAAATTCCTTGTTAATAATATATACATATTGGCGCCAATACCTAATTAAATAGGTCATGGGCCGAAATTCACCAAACCGGCTCGAGTCCATGAAAAAATGTCTTTTCCATGTTTTTAATCATTTAGTCCAACTAAACAATTAATCCACATATCAATTAAACCAAGGCAATGCTACTATTTAATTATAATCGAGGTGTGACGACGGAAAACATATATGCTATATTAGGAGCGCGTCGGGACCATGGACCTATAACCAGTAGCTCCAATAAATTAAATAAAATTATTCATCGGACAGAATAATTATATCCAATCTATTAATTCCGGGATTACACCACCATAAACCCGAAACTGAACTCTGCCGAATATAGATAACTTACACTCAACCATGAGTTGATAAGGTGTCCACTTGATATAATCATTAAATACGGATAAATCCTCCATAGATCGCTCATTTCGAGTCGGGATATTTCCGTAAACCCTTCTCAAACATATTATCCTTATTTACCATTAACCCCTAGTGATCAATTAGTTCACATACCGGACTAGTAGCTAATTAGTCAAACATGAACTCCATGGATCGATCGGTTTCTAGGATTAACAAATAAGGGAACTGTCTGTCTACTTCCCGAGGGAAGGAATGGATTCCATATCTATAATAGCACATACTACTCACTCATCCCAGAATAGAGCCAACGAGAAGTGTTGGACCACATACTTCGAAGTGATCCTTACTAACACATCAAACTCTACCCTAGTCTAAGCAGTTGTCTGTGATCACCTCAGGATTGAGATTAATCCATAAATGATCATCTTGTGATTCGATAAGACTTCTCGATTACGGAATTATATAGAGAACTCAAATCAAATCGGTCCAGCCCTATATGATCATCATCATATATAAATGCCCCACTAGGTACCCTATTACCGACAGTCCGGATAAGACTGTCACACCGCAAAGTGTTCTGGGCGTATTATTAGCATGTTAATCATGAGACCCGTACTCAGATTAATCAACGCTACGGACTAAGTTAATTTTAAGTACATCTCACTAACTCAATCCTCTTGTGTATAGCCATACACTGAGTTATGTGATTACATAAACGAGGTACTTAGGGTTTTCAGTAGTGTCTTAATTATAAACATAAATGCATATAATAAGATGAATTATTAATTCTGTCCTAAAACAATTACATAATTGTCTTTCGGGCACTACACTTAACAATCTCTCACTTGCACGAAAGGCAAGTGTATTAATTGTTTTAGAGCACACCCTTATTTATCTATATCTACAACATTCTCCCACTTGCTCAAAACAAGTGAGACGTATCTCTCAAATCTGTACCCTCCAAGCACATCTTAGTACTTCATCCTTCCAAGCACGACCGGAGTGTGCCGCCGTAGGGTAGGTCAGTGACCCGGCGCGTACTTAGAATCCGAATACCATGTAACTCGGTACACTGATCAGGTAGGTTGGCGGATTGGATCAATCTTTGGGATCGAAACGTTGCCTTTCCATCTAATCCGGTGGTACGATTGCAATATGCCTTTGATTCAACACTGAGGACAAAATCGACTTAACGATCATCCTTAATCTGACCTAAAGTCGGAATCAGTGTCATCACTTATATTCTAGTTCGCACCCGAATATATTTTCATATTATTCCTCATTCTCCCGAAGAGACTTGAGGATTCACTAAACATCCTATTTAGTATTCATCCGCATGTTTAGATAACCATTCCTGAGAGGTAGGGTAGACTACATCGTTGAATGTTGCATAAATGTAAGAATATCTTAACCAAGTGAATGGATAGGATTGCCAATGATCGATTCTCGAGAATTTGAGCGAATCAAATCCTTTAGAATGAATCCCGATGGCATGTCAGACTCTGACTTCAGATAACACACCCATGTTGTTCCCAATCAAGCTTCAAGTTACCATTCACAAACACTAATCTACATACTACTTTACTAATATCGAAGCCCAGTCTACGAAAGACTTATCAATATTCTGGTCAAGTCCATATATTAAAATATATGACTTTGAAATGACCGAGAGGTTTGCTTTAATCCCCAAAGGATATAAGTTATGGCAGGCATCCTGCCAAAAGTTCATTCCAAATAAATGAAGATGCCGTTAGTCTCGCAAAAAGGTCTTAGGGAATCACCCTTATTTTCTGAACGAATCCGCCATTTGTTCTTAGCTAAAACCCTTCTGTTCTGAATGAATTCAGATTCCGTTGTTCGGCGAGGAAGTCTTAGGGAATCACCCCTATTTCCCGCTTTCTGACGAAATCAAGGAAGACTGAGTGGTAAGAGAGATCACGGTCTGGTTAACTCTCTACCTTTTAGGGAATCACCCCTAAATAACTCAGCTTTGCATTGAAAGTTAAACTTTCCGATTCATTCGACTCTTCTCCGTGTAGTTCCAATTACTCCCAATGGGCCTGAGATACTCAGGTGTTTCTACAAGAGTTTCAACAGAACTGGAGTATCAAACTCCATTCATAGGGTTATGGCTTTTAAACCAACCTCTATGATCAGGATCCTATACAGTCCACGAAGGACTATAGGTCATCAATCTACCCTATAGACCGTAAGGTCCTGCAATGTGTAATGGACAAACCATACTCCCACTGCGTTCGGGGTGGATTGATATATTGATCTAGTTTAGTAGTTCTTATTAGTGTTATCACCAACTGCCAGTGTTGGATGTGGACTGAACAAATCAGTTAGTAACATCTTGAGTACAAATACTTCAAGATCTAAGGTTGTTATTGTTGGACTTATTTCTTTGTTTTGATGATGAGTGCCATACTAGCTCTCATAGTGCAAAGGCGAAAAGATGTCTAGATCAAATGTATAGGTTTATTAGAGTTTGATTCATAAATAGGTTTGATCAAACAAGCATTTGTAAAGTGGTCTGCCGGTTGATATCAGATGATGGTCTCCAGTCGATGGGGGTAGATAGGTCGAGTAGACTAGTCTTGAACCTCTTTGAAGACCGGCAGGCGAGGGTTCAAACTCAGTAAATGAAGGCTAAGGGATCAAACTTAGTATTTAAAGTCAAGGATATGGAATCAGAATTTAGGCAAGTCTGTGATGACCTAAACTGATTACATATACCTTGTGTAGAAGGTCTAAGTTCCATAAGTTGGATGATGTTTGGAACTTAGTTATAATTAAAATGGTGTAATCTAACTTCACAAATAAAAGTTAGATAAAAGAAATCAGCTGCATTATATTTTATATACAGAAATATGATGATCAGCAGACTGATTGGTACTTCAGCAGACTGATGAACCTGCTGATATATACCTCGATTAATTCAAGATTATTTTGGAAGATTACATGGATAAGGACAACCAACTACCTCTGATTTGATCAAACAAATCAGTGGTTAGGATTAAAAGAACGTTGGGATGATTCAGGACTTTATCCAATAGACACAAGTCAAAGGGTGGACAGACTGCACTGTCAAAAAGGAATTCTGACAGTGTCAGTCCTATGAATAGTGACAGAATGCAAATCAGATGGGACAAAAACAAGGAACGGTTACATTTGAATTTCAAATACAAGTCACATGCATTCTTGCTAGGGCTGAGCTTGGGTTGGGTTGGGTCGACTTGGGTTGGGTTTTTACATAGTATAAGTCGGGTTGGTTCAAGAAAAAATTAACCCAAACCAAACCGAACGACTATAAAACCCAATGGATTGGTTCGGGTTGGTTTCGGGTTGGTCTGGGTTGGGTTTCGGGTTTTCATCCATAAAACATGCATCTATCATAAAACTTTTATGCTATAAAATCCACACACATGTATACATCAAAATTCGAATTTCATATCATATGTTCATAACTATAATCGCTAAAGAGAACACTATTTTAGGAAAGAACCGTTAAAATTTGATAATTAAGAGCCCAACATATAACAAACCAACAACATATAGAGATAATAATTAAAGATCAATAGTCATACATGAAAAAAACATACACATAATTTTTTTTCCGAAGAAAGGTCAAACAATCGTAGACGGAAACCGAAAATGAAATGATAGCAGAAATATGATAACTCCCTTTTACTTTGGATGGAATATGTATATACACACACACACATCGAGTCGGGTTGGGTTGGGTCAACCCGAATAAAAAATAAAAAACACCAAACCAACCCAAAATGTATTTGGTTTGGGTCAAAACCCAACCCAAAAAATTTGGGTTTCAATTGGTTTGGGTTTTCGGGTTGGTTCGGTTTGGGTTTTGGGTTGGATTGGGTTCATTGGGTTTTCTGCTCAGCCCTAATTCTTGCCTATAAATAGAAGACTCTCAACTCAGAAACACAGGATGAATTTTGGATAAACTTTAAGAGATAACTCTGAGCTGAAAAACACCCTGCTGAACTTACTGAGCATAAGGCTGCTGATCTAGTGAATTTCTTCAAGTGCATTCTGTATTCAAGCTACATCAAGATTAAACACTTGAAGACTGCAAGCTGCTGATTATATCATCCTAATCAAGCTGCTGCAACTGAATCATTTACTTGATTCAATCTTTATTTTATAAAGAACCTGTTGAAGACAGTGAAGCATCTGTTGAGTGTGAAAGACTGTTGTTTGTGGTGGAGCTGGTGAAGAGGCAATTCTACCCTTCAAGGACCAGTGGAAGACTCAGGAGATGCAATCCTACCTGCTCCCAGTTTTCAGTTTGTGAAGCCATAGTTATTGGTGAAGGACAAGCAACTTAGGAATCTTTGTAACAGCTACATCAAAGATCTCTAGTGAATTTCCTCCAACATCACAGGAGAAGAGTGGACTGACAGGATTACACCACCTGGAACCACTATAAAATCTGGCTATTTACTTTCAGCATTTACTTTCTGCACTTAGTTTATTTCATTCATCAACCTACTGAATCTAGCAACTGAAATCACACACTTGCACTACTGAGTATCTAATACTTAGTATCATATTTAACAACAAGTTTTAAGGCTTAATTTTGATACAATTCCGCTGCACAAATTCAAAGCCCATCGAATCGATGAGACTCATCACAATCGGCCAGGTTATTTGAGTCTCAAAGAGACTCTTCAAGTAAATATCGGCACATTCTTTGAAGTTGCAATTTGTTAACTCCAAAGTTTTAAGTGTTAAGTTTATTCACCCCCCTCTAAACTTAACCAAAGCCTTTTCAAGGGACCAACAATTGGTATCGGAGCAGTGCTTCTGTTCTGAAGAAATCCTACTTGTTGTGCTTGTGAAAATTCTTTAAGACTTTCTTTCAAGTTACTGATTTTCAAAGACTTGCATCATGGATAACACACAATATGCTAGAACAATGTTAATGTGTTCTCTAGATAGATTTGATGAGTATAAACGTCAAATGCAGGCTTACCTTGCTGCAACTCATGATGAGATGATGGATGTACTAACTGATGGACCACTGGAGATTACCAAGGCAGTAACAGTGGGTGAAACTACTGAGTACATTCCCAAGCCAAAAAGAGAATGGAATGCAGAAGATAGGAAGAGAGCAAACCTCAACAACATTGCTATTGACATCATTTATAGAACCTTGGATAGCAATATGTACATGAAGGTTAAAGATTGCAAGACCGCAAAGGAACTTTGGGACAAGATACATTTGATCTGTGAAGGCACTGATGCAATAAAGAAGAATAAAATCAGTGTGGCCAGAAAAAGATTCAAAAAGTTCAAGATGCTGCCATATGAGACCATTGAGCAAATGGAATCAAGATTCAATGCAATCCTGGATGAACTCACTCTACTGAGTGTAAGTTATTCAAAAGAGGAAATAAACACCAAAATCTTGGAAGCTCTACCTGCAAAAGTTGTGTGGAAAATGAAGGTGACTGCAATTGAAGAAATGTGAAAGTTACATGAAGAAGACACCTTCAAATTGTTTTCAGATCTAAAGGCTTATGAATTTAGCAAAAAGCTTGTGCCTGAGACTGAAAAAGAAGAGCCAAAGACCACTGCATTGGCTGCTTCACATCAAGAAGAAACATCGAGGAGGACATGATGATCTGCTGGATGAGATGCAAGAGCATTGCCCTACCGAGCAAGAAAATCGTGGATGATGAAGACCGGAAAGGCCACTTCAAGAAATTTTACAAAGAGGCCTCACCAAAGAAGGAAGAAAACCAAAGAAAGATAATGACTATCTGTGCTTTCATTGCAAGAAACCAGGACACTTCAAACTGGTGTCCCCGAGTTAAAACAAGGCAAGGAACTCGATTATCTTTGTTTCAACTGCAAGAAGCCTGGACATTTTAGACTGATTGTCCGGACTCTCATCAAGACCAAAAGTCAACAAAGAAGACATGGCAAGAAGGCTATGGTTCTTTGAAGATGAATCGAGGTATGAAGTAGAATCAAAAAGGAAATGAATCGGATGACACAAAGACCAAGTTGTTCTTGATATGGAGGATTATTCTTTGATGGCCAATATGGATGAAACTGAGGAGGTATACAACAATGTATCTATCAATACTCCTACTGGAAGTGATTGTGAATCAACTTGTGGTTCAAATCCTAGAAATTCTGACAACAATGAGACTTTGGATGCCATCCTTAATCAACTGAAGATAATACAATCTGGTTATGAGATTGTGAAGGCTGAAAAAAAGAAGCTCTTGAGTTAGAAGTTGGAAGATTGAAAGTCGATTAAGGGTTCTCAAAGGTAAGGGAAAAGATGTTGGACGAGAATCGGTGTAAGTCTGTGATCATCCAGCTGACCTCTCGAATCTATTTGAACCATCTTGTTCCACTCATGCATACAAATCGAAAAAGCCGTATAGGGATAGAACAGGGCTTGGATTTGGAACTCAAAGAATCTAACAAGAGTGGATCCAGTAAGAGTTATTGAACCTAGTTCCGCACTGGTCCTAAGTTTGTACCGCACTAGATCCAACTCCCGATAAGGTTCTTTGAGCGAGGCAAGAAACCCAATGAGAATGCTTCAAGGAAGCAAAATCGAAAGTCAAAGAAGTCAACACTCCCAATAAAAGAATAAATCTAAAATTAGGATTGCATTGTGCCTTCTAAGTCACTTGATAGCGACACTGCTACCAAGTCTGCTTTGGACCATGAGAAGGGTAAGAGATGAGAAACATTCCAAGGATAAGAATCCTAAACCCAAAAATGTTAATCATTCAAGGGATACTTATCTCGGGGAAAGGTAGATTGTTCCCTCATCGATGATGATTGGAATATTCTGCGCATCTAATGCTAGAAACAAGAAGTTTAACCATGCCGCTAGCTGGTAAAACCTAGACAATGGGATCAGCAGAGGACTTATACAAGACCTCAAAGAGACTCCATATTACAGTCCATTCTAACAGACAAACAAACAAATGGTTATACTAATGCTTCTAACAACCAAACTCACCTCAAACAGCATTATAAACCAAAAGGCCAGAAAACATATATGATTCCTACACAACTCTCTTGTTAGAACTTATGGATGTGTGGAATACATGTATGAACCAAAGTATGAACCAAAGTATGACACATTCGTGAGAAGACCTTATGGAGACATGCCAAGGGTCATGCTTACCACTGACCATTATGGACCCAAACAGGTTTGGGTACCTAAAATGCATTAACTTTGTTTTGTAGGGTGTCTGGTACTTTGACAGTGGATGTTCCAAACATATGACAAAGAATAAGCACTGTTTATCAAACTTTGTGGCAAAAGATGGTCCAAGGGTGAATTTTGGCAACAAGAATACACCTGGATATACAAGAGGATATGGCACACTTGTGAGGAATGGACTTACAATCAAGAATGTTGTATATGTGGAAGGACTGGACTACAATTTGCTGAGCACTGGACAATTCTGTGACAAGGGTTATAAAGTCACTTTTGACAAAAACAATTGTATTGTCATTAGTGAAAGAGGTGATCAAGTTGTACTTGCTGGTAGAAGACAACAGAACATGTATGTTGTTGATTGGTCTACTGCAGTTCCAGAAACCTGCCTGATTGTGCATACCAAGTCAGAACTCGATTGGTTATGGCACAAGAAGTTGAATCACTTAAACTTTGATGATATTAATCAGTTGGTGAAGAAGAAGCTGGTGATTGGTTTACCCGAGATCACATTCAAGAAGGATGCTATATGTGATGCATGTCATCAGGGTAAACAGATAAAGTCAAGTTTCAAATCAAAGACTAAACAATCAACTAATAGAGTGTTGGAGCTGATGCATATGGATCTTTTTGGACCAATAACTCCAACAAGTGTAATAGGAAAGAAGTACACCTTAGTGGTTGTGGATGATTACTCTAGGTACACTTGGGTGATATTTATGAACAAGAAAAGTGAAACACTTCAAAGCATGCCTAATCTTTTGAAGAGATTACAAAATGATAAAAGTTTAACAGTAATAAAGATAAGATCAGATCAGGGTACTGAATTTCTCAACAAAGTTATAAGAGAATATTGTGAAGAATGGTGTACTACATCAACTTGTCATTCTTTGGTACACCTCAAAGAAATGGGGTTCTTTGAAAAGAAGAAATGAAACTTTAAAGGAAGCGGAAGAACAATGATTTGTGAAGCATTGCTACGAAAGATCTTGAAATTGAAGCAAGAAATACAGACATGCTATACACAAAAGCAGAACATCAAGAAACAAGAAGTCAAGACACCTTATGAGGTTTGGAATGGAAGGAAACCTAACATATCCTATTTCCATCCATCTCGGGAGCAAATGTTTTATTCTAAATCATAAGGTACATTTGAAAACATTCCAACCAAAATCGAGATGAAGGAATCTTCTTGGGATATTCTTCATCAATGAGAGCATTCAGTCTTGAACAAGAGGTCATCGAAACATGAAGAAACAATTCATGTTGTGTTTGATGAACCTAAGTTTACTTGGTATGGAAGATGAAGATTGTGAACTCTTGAGAATCAACAAGTCACCGATCCAGTTGTGTTGAAGTTTTGGAAAGATTCAATGACTTAAAAGTTTACGATCATCGCCTCTGCTGAGCACCACTGTGATAATGTTACCGATGCAACAAGCTGAGGCGGTTCAAGGATCTCGCGACCCCTCAGAGAAGAATCTACAATGAGACCCTATCAAGATGATGTTCCTGACAATCAAAATAACCAACATCCACAATGGTTAAGGAATCACCCTGCTGAACAAGTTATTGGCAATGTACAGCAAGGTGTGTGGACTAGAAGACAACTGGAAGCTATGTTTACTTGCTTTCTATCTCAAATGGAACCAAAAGTTGTTGAAGAAGCTATTTCAGATCCAGACTGGATAATAGCTATGCAAGAGGAATTGAATGAATTAAAGAAATCAAGTTTGGACACTAGTTGAAAGGCCAAGTCATGCAAATATCATTGGTACTAAGTGGGTATACATAAATAAACTTGATGAATCTGGTACCATTGTAAGGAATAAGGCCAGACTAGTTGCAAAAGGCTATTCTCAAGCAGAAGGAATAGATTTTGATGAAACTTATGCACCTGTTGCAAGATTGGAAGCTATCAGATTATTCTTGGCACATGCTGCATATAAGAACTTCAAAGTATATCAAATGGATGTCAAGAGTGCATTTTTGAATGGCATTCTAGAGGAGGAAGTGTATGTTCAGCAACCTCCTGGATTTGAAGTTAAAGATCAAGAAGATAAAGTGTATAGACTCAACAAAGCACTTTATGGATTGAAACAAGCACCAAGAGCATGGTATGAGACTCTATCTCAATTCTTGGTGGACAATGGTTTTACAAAAGGCACCATTGACAAGACACTTTTCAGAATCAGTGAAGGGGACATCACTCTGCTGGTACAAATTTATGTGGATGACATAATTTTTGGCTCTGAAAATGATTTACTTTGTGAAAAGTTTGCAAATCTAATGAAGAGTAAATTCCAAATGAGTATGATGGGAGAAATGAACTACTTTTTGGGATTGCAAGTTAAACAGATGAAAGACGGAATCTTCATTCATCAAACCAAGTATGCCAAGGAGTTGCTGAAGAAGTTTGGTATGGAAAACAACACTAAGAATTCAACTCCTATGAGTACAAACATCAGATTGGATGAAGATAAAGAAGGCATAGATGTTGATCAGACCTTATACAGAAGGATGATAGGCGTCTCATCAGTACTAAATCGCCAAAGAGACTGATATATCCTTTGATGTAGGTGTTTGTGCAAGATTTCAATCTAAACCTAAAGAAAGTCATTTAAGTGCAGTCAAGAGAGTTCTCAAGTATCTAAAAGATACATTGGGAGTAGGGATATGGTATTCCAAGGAAGGAAGCTTCAAAGTCATATCCTACTCATATTCTGATTATGCTGGATGCAAGATTGATAGAAAAAGCACCTCAGGAACACAATCGGTTAATGGGAAATAGACTGGTTTCTGGTTTAGCAAGAAATTCTATATCAACTTCTACTATTTGAAGCCGAATACATTGTTCTTTGTAAGTTCTTTGTGCACAAGTACTATGGCTAAGACAACAATTAAGGGATTATGGAATTGAAGAAAAGGAAATCCCAATTATGTGTGACAACACAAGTGCAATTGCAATCACAGAAAACCCTGTTTTGCACTCAAGAACCAAGCACATTGATGTGAGACATCATTTTATAAGAGATCATGTTGAAAAGAAAGATGTGGTGGTTCTATACATCCCTACTGAAGATCAACTTGCTGATATTTTTACTAAACCACTTCATAGTGAAAGGTTTGCTAAACTAAGGACTGAACTTGGAATTATACAAGTTGACTGATAATCAGCAGTGTACTGGAATTCACCAAGGGGATTAGTCTTTGCTATGTTGGGTGAGCTCACTTAGCAAATTAGTCATTGGTATCAACAATTCCATGTACTTATGTTTGGACAATTGAGCAAATGAGGTTGCCAAGGGGATTGGTCTTTGTCATGTTGGGTGAGCTCACTTGACAGATCAGTCATTGGTATTAAACTTCTTCTTGTATTATCAATTGAACAAAACAAGAAGAAAACAGGGATCAACAGAGTACCTATGTCCGCAGGCTGCTGAAGCCTATTTATCAGCAGACTACTGAGCCCACCCTACTGAGGATTAGCCTGCTGAATGGAACGTTACTCAGTCAAAGTTATTAAAGTCAAAAATCAGTTTGGCGGGATATTTATTTTATCCTTTATAACCGCAGTTAACACGATCTAACGGTTATCAGATGTTATGGAACACGTGCCAAGCCAGCATTTATTCAGATTAATCATGGTTGACATGGATGTACGTGCACTGACAGTTACAACCACTCACTGTCTATATATTCAGGCCTATCATACAGCAGATTCTCTACTTGCAAAATCTGCTTTATCATTGCGATTTTTACACTGTGTGAACACAGATTTGAGAATCAATCTTCTTCATCTAATTCTTCTCTTACAAATGGCGGAAAAGGTTGATGTCCAAATTGAATCAAGCCAAAGTGTTAGAGGTTTTGTTGAAAATGCAAACAGAACTGAACTAGCCATTAACATTGGTCGAAGAATAAGGAGGTATGCCGGTCTGGAGAATGTGTTGAATATAAGACTGGAAACAATTTCTTATACAAATGTTGTCAGTTTCTGGAGAAACATTCAAATACAGAAGGAAGCAAGCATTTAAAATCTGCTGTGAATGGGTAAGAATTGAAGTTTCCCCAGATCTTTTGAGGGAAGTTTTGGATTTGTTGAAGAGGTGGATGGCTCACCAATCCTGAAGCAATGGGATTGGACAAAATGGCGTTTGTTGATCGATTAAAACAAATGCAATTACCAAATCCGTTCTGGCATCAACGCAAACATATTGGAAGTGAATACGATCTCACGAGCAAACGATTACTAAAACATCTTGGGATGGTTGGATGTATGGATACTCTATCGGGACCCAAGATAGAGTTGATGATTATCATCTGCGAGGAGCATGAAGTTTGATTGGGCTAGGTACTTCATCCATTATATGAAGAAGGTCTTCAAGGAAGACAAAGAGGGAAAGAGGAAGTCCAAGGCCCTGCCCTTAGGATTGATGGTTCAGACCCTGCTGAATCATCTGGAAATCCCTGATGTAGCATCTGAAAAGATCAATCAGTCTAGATACAAGAAGGAAATTGTTTATACTATTCCTGGTCTAGATGATGATGAAGAGGTTGCTGGAGAGGCTGCTGATGATGATAATGATGGAGATGATGGTGATGCTGGTGGTGAGCAGGTCAAGCAATCTAAAAAGATAACTATTAAACCTGCTGCACCCAAGAAAGCTGTTGAGAAAAGAAAGGGTGGAGCTACAAAGAAAATAACTGAGGTATTAAAGCATTCAAAGAAAACAAGGAAGCAAACAAAGACAGCATCATTGAGTCACGAGGTCCATGGAGAGTTACTGACCTGTTGTTCTTTGCAAGAAAAAAACATGTTGAAATATTGAGGAACAACAGAAAAGAAGCCGATAGAAAGAGGAAGTCTACTGTGGATCGAAAAGGATGATGAACCCATTTCCAAGAGGAGAAAAGAGATTGTCCATAAACAGAAACATGGAAAAGGAAAGAACTCAAAAAGTTGGAGGCTCAAAGAATCCAAGAGGAAGCACCATGAAGAGGAAGAAGAGGTTGTTGAGGCCGAGCCCTTGACCATAATCAAGCTGTGGGGATTCTTGACTCTCTCACCGAAGAGGTTGTCAAGTCTACGATCTTTGGACAAGGTTGTTGTTGAGCAATCTGTTGAAGATATACAGAGTCTGATCATCACCCGACCAGCCTCTTTGTAGTATCTCTTGAGGAACCACAACAAACCACTTGAACTCGAACTCTTTGTGGTAGTTGAAGAGGTAATTGAAGACTTGGTTGAAGACCCTACAAGTGTGGCAAGAACTCAGGGGGAAGAGCAGTCTGCTGCTAACCCTACTGATGAGCATGTAAGTCAGGGGGAACCAAGTGTGGTACAGATGGAAGTAGTAGGCACAAATGTACAATCTCAGCAACCTACTGACTTTCAAACATCTGTTGAAGAAACCATGAACCTACTTGTTGGAACCTTTGGAGGTCAACAAGGTACTGGAGATGCTCCCAGGAGATCCTTTATGCCATTTGAAAGGCATGTAAGAGAAAGAAAGAAAACAGAGGAGTTTGTAGATCCCAAACTTCAGCAAATTGCTGACTATTTTCAGTGGAAGTTTGATTCTACAAGAGACAAAAGCCAGCTGCTGAACCTATGACAGATTTTGAGGAATGGGCTTTTGAAAAGTTGGGAGTGGAGAACTTGCTGGATCTGATTGATACAACCTTGCTGCAATCAAGACTGATGGATTTGTTTGATGAGCAACAGAAGGAGGAAGGTATCAAGTTTAGGGATCCAAGAGATGGAGATGATGATTCTTCATCATCATCAGATTCTAGAGGAGATTTCCCCTCTGGACCAGGAGGAACCAGTGGGACTGCAGTAATCATAGAACAACCTGCACAACAGTCCACTGATACTGGTAAGTCTGTTGAGGGCCAGCAGACTGGAGAGATGGATGAGGATCTACAGGATCTCACCATGGATGATCTGGAGGCATTGATCAATGAAGGAATTAACTGAGTCTTTGGTAGGCTAGTGATGACTCGCCTACATTCCATGTTGTGCAGAGCCTACCTGCACAAACCAAGTCGAGCAGTGAGGATTTGGATGGAGAAAAGGTTCTTGATTTCAATGAACCTAGTGCCGGCTTCGTAAGAGTCCATTGAATATCAAGATGGATTTGACTTTGAGGGAATTCTTACTAAAATCGCCATCATCCTGCACAAGATTGGTCATGCGAAAAGATTCCAAGTGGATAATGAGGCTATATTCAATCCACGAGAATTGAAGAGGAGAGTACAGGGTTCTTTGGGCTACAAACAAAGACTGGACAAAGGTTGGAACAGGAGGTGCAGTCACCGAGTCTCAAACAGACACTGGACAAAGGTTGGAACAAACTTTGGGTTTGGAGGAAGCCCACGATGTTCTTTGGTAAGATCTGGCGTAGTGGAGCCTCACGGAGGCAAGACCATTGAAGGGAAAGATAGTCGTGATCAACATTAATGAAGATGAGCAAATTCTTTGGACTATGACTTCGATGATGAGGAGTTTCGGATGCTCAAGAAGAAAATATTGGTGTTGACCCCTCAGGCATTTGTACTGCTTTTGAGAACCCGCCATTGATCCTATCCTGGATGAATATGAAGGACCTAACCTCGCTGGACCGATAGGAGTTGGGCAATGGTAATAAGCAATCGAGGCCACATGACAATGTTGAGGAGCTCTGCGATGACGCTTCTTGGTGGAAGGATGACCAGTGAAGTGCCGATTGAGGTGTTGAATGAGTTAAGAATCGTGAGGCATGATATGCAACTTGATTAAGGAGTCAATCGATGACAAGAAAACAGATTTAAAGAACTGATGAACCTGATAAATGAAAACAGACAATCTGCTGATACAGTTGCTTCAAATTTTGCATCCACTCAAAATGCTCTCAATGATATGATGCTAGATGTAAGAGGAATCAAGCAAGGGAATACTTTGAAAGATAAGTTTCTGAAAGACCAACTTATTTCCATCCATCAGAAACTTGACAACCTTGCTACTACATCTAAACCTGCTGAGCCTGCTGCTGCACAACAATCTGCTATGCCTGATCCCAAACTTACTGAAAGGATCAACCTACTGGAGGAGACCTTGCAATCAAGGATTACTTCAATTGATACAAGAACTGGAGCTATAGAAAATCAATTGAACAGAGTGGTCATCTCACATGAAGGTATTCATGGCCTTATATCCCGTTTTGTTGATGATGTCACTAAGGGGGAAGAGGGCCAATCAGCTGCAGCAAAGGAGGCTGCAAGACTTTTTGCACAGAAGAGATGGCAAGATGATACCAATGCTTTTAGGCAACCTGCACCTGGCAGAGTTCAACTTACTGATGACCTCCTTAGACAATACAAGAAAGAATACTATAACAGAAGAAGACCGTATCATGACATGTGTCCCGGATTTATCTAATGCGAATAAACAAGTAATAATATTTATAAACCGGTTAACCTCAAGTATAAGGATCGTAATCACGAGGTTAATGCCGGGTCGATCCTACGGGAACTAGGCGAATGTTAACCCTAGCTTTTGTTTTTAATTAATTTATTGTCACGATTATTAACCTAACGAATAACTAACTAAACACAAATATGCGAAAATAACTAGACAGAGAGATTAATCCAATGCTAGGAGAGATTTGAAAGCGATAAAGTAAACTAAAAGTGCAGGAAAATAGATTAACTAATCTAAACTAAGCTATGAGGATTGTAAATCAAGTTTATAAAAGACAAACGAGGATTGATCCACCTATCAGCATGCATTGATCTCCTATCTCGATTCTACGTGGTATTTAATTAGGTTGTGATTTACCTTACCTGAACATGAACTCCTAATTCCTTGGGCAATTCATCTATTAACCTAGTATCTTCCAATACCAAATTAACACGTTAAAGAGATCAAAGGTGCCAACTTTTACGTTAACGATCTAGTTTTCAGACTTACTAACTTCCGTTAATGTAAATCTAATGAACTATTCTTATCTATGGTGATCTATGCTATTCAAGATTTCCATCAAACAATAACACATCAAGCACACAACATATCTTCCAATATAATTGCGTTAAAACAAGAATATGCATAGATAAGAAACAACCGTAATAAATACTCACAGTAAAAGTCGAAATAAAGAGATCAATTCACGTTGATGGCTTCACAACTCTCGTTTGATGGAGGTTTTAGCCTCTGAACATCCTCAGCAACTCAGAAAAGCAGAAAAGTAACATAGAACTAACCTACTTTGATCGAACTTAAAATTGCATAAAACTGGAAATAAAAAGTGTAAAATCGCAGCCAAGGCCGCCCCTAGGGTTTAGGGTTTTAAGATTGTAAAAACTCGTGTCTCAATGTGTGAAAATAGGCCAGTATTTATAGAGATTTGAGGCGGTTTCACTAAGTCGGCGGACGGACGCCCGTCCACTTCATCGGACGCTCGTCCAGATTTCTGAACTCCCCTCAGCCGCTCGTTCAAACTCCGTTCAGACTCTCTGTATCAAGATTGTCTCCATGGACGCCCATCCGATATTTCCAACGCTCGTTCACCATGGACGCTGCATGGACGAACGTTCAGGATGACTTGAATGCGATTTTTTGCATCTTTATCTCTTTTCTTCAATCCACTTCATCATTATCTCTTCTTAAATCTTTATAGCTCGATTTTTAACCCTTTTTGATCATCATTTGAGCACATTGAACATACCTATAATACATGGAAAACATCACAAAACTGTAATAAAGTCCAATTAATTATAATTCATGATGAAAACACATAATTTATTCAATATTGCGAATAAGTCCTTAAAAACCTAGTATGCTCGATATTTCCATATGAGGGCCATTTATTATGCAATCAAACCAATTAAGGGGGAAAATATCGTAAAATATATCATAATAAAACATAGATTTTCACCCTTAACAACTCCCCCACACTTAAACTTTTGCTCGTCCTCGAGTAAAACAAAACAAGAACATACCATCAAGAATCCACATAACCTGACACGAGATATAGTCAAAATCATGACAAGCTAGTATTCAGCAAATCGACCTCACTCGGTGATGTGTGTGCAGAACCTACTAAACTTCCACCGATCCTCTCTTGATATAATACATCAAGCACTAACAGTTATCCGGTCAACTAAACGAAAACTTCATTCTATCTACAACACTTACCTAACAAAACTAATTACCAAGAACATAGTCACTAACTCACAACTAAATTCCTTTACTTAGTACCAAGAAAATATCTTTCGGGTCTCTACCGGGTTTAGATCAACTTGACTTAGAATTCCAAAAAAACGTATATTTTATATTTCCTATCGTCGCGTCTCAAAAGTATAACACACTCCCCTACATTAGAGGCGGTCACCCCGAGATCACTCAATCCCTTCTTGTCAAGGTAAACCACACTCCCAATTGGGGCGATATCCAAATGGACTCGAGGTGATAGTTACAAACAAAATTCCCATAAAGAAATTCTATTCATTTATTATTTATAGATATATATATTTTATATTTTTCAAACTCTTTGGAAACTCTCGGTCAAATATATTTCTAACACATTCAAGACTCTCAAAGTTCTCAAGAACACTAAGGTCTTGAGATTACATTGTGAGTATAGCACAAGTTCTTAACTTTCATTAATGCTAAATAAGTGTTATCTCAGATCAAGAATTAACTTTCCTTTAACTAACCGGAAACTATTCTATATTTGGCTCTTCATCTAATAGGTTCGTGAAATGAAGTTCATGTGAGTATCGACTTACTAAACCTATTCTTAGAACATGATATGACTACTGATAACAACTAACGGTGCCAGATTATAAAACAAGCATGCCAGTGAAATGTTACTCAGGACAAAACAATTTTTTTTGAAAATTAAGCACTTTTCATAGAAATACTAAAAATATGAGCAAACGAAAGTAGATACATAAATTATCTATCCCCTCCCCCACACTTAGATTGCAACTTGTCCTCAAGTTGTGCAGAAATAATAAATTAGAGAACTTAGCTGTATTTGCGTAGAAAAATCGAGATGTTGGTCAGGCTGGAGCATGAAAGGGCCAACGCTCGCAACAAGCGTGGAAAAAAGCGTCAAACGTAACTCAACGAGTACTCGACAAAAACCACCTCTCGCAACACTCGAGAAAACAGAAAACTCGGGAAACGGGGTATAATATGGCGATGAGATAATAATTCAAGCGGATGAAAAAGATAGGACCATCAAATAAATATGTCAACACAAGTCACGAATCGAGCAACGTAAAGTATATGAACCATGAATAGTAACCAAAAGGAAAGTAACAAAATGTATAGGTACAGCCAAATCGAATGAAATGTATCTAAAAGTGCAACAACCAGAAAGATGTAAAGCAAATAAAAATCAAGGTAGCCCCGGAGTCGTCTCATCAACAGGAGCATCAACATGAGGAGGATCTGGTAGGTACAAAGAACAAAGGGGCGGCGTCGGTGTAGGCTCAGGCTGCGTAGTGGATGCAGATGCTTGAGCTCTACCGGGGGCTCATCCTCCTCATCTGACTCGGGCCTCTCCTCCATCTTGACCACCTCAGCTATCACCCTCTCTATCTGCTCGGAGAAGACGTAATCCATATTACTCGCATTGAATACCCTCCGATCTCTCGGTTGCCTACCATCAACCATACACTCCAAAACCGATAAGATATTGTCTGGCCATCCCGGATATCACTCAACATTGCCCTCAAACTATGGGCCATACTATGCCGAGTAATCTCGGAAGAAGATAAACCAGAAAAGAATCGAGGCTTGAGGCGGTGCCGATGTGGAACCAGGCTCGAGAAGCGGAACGACCTTCTCTCTACGAATAGGGGTAACTCTTAGTCCTGTGGTCCGATGTATACTCAAAGAACCCACAGATCTAAACATAACGATGTATCAAATGAGGCACTATCAAACTCCGGGTAGATACCTTCGGTTGGCCAAAACATCATCAAACAAAGCTTGCCCAACATCAACATTCAACCCGAAAACCAACGCATACAACATCCCAAGATCACTAATATAGAAATGTGTAAGATTATTCTTGGGAATCAACCGACTCTGGATAAACCGGCGATATACTCGCCAATCCTCGGTCAAGTCGTGGTGATTAACTCCTTCCTATCACCATTCGGTCTCAACACCCATGCCACATCCGGACAAACCTTCAATCGCAGCTCCTCCATCGGATCCTTACCCTCCTCATTCGGCCGTCTAGCGATCTCCTCCTTGTAATCCAAACCACGAAACGCCGGCAACTTATATTTACGGTTGATCACCTTGGCGGAAAAAGGCACCTTGACACCTCGAACCATCACAAAACCGCCATCCAAATCCGTCTCGAACAATTCGCATAGAACTCTCTCTCACTATGGAATCATTGACCGGGTTAGGAGGAATCTTCATTAACTCATCCCACTTCCGAGCCTTTAGCATCTTCACGAAGGCCGGATCAACTTGTTGTGTCTTGACCTCTCTCACAAAAATCATACTCCGAGTCACATAATCCTTAGTGTAGGCACTATGAGCTCGTGGATTGACGAATCGACGGGGCATAGCAAGAGGGGCAACATTCTTAGCTTTCTTCTTAGGGGTGCACGTGTAGCTTCGGTTTGACCTCTCTCCCCAACGCGACATTCTCGGTACCAACCTCACTCTAGAAGATTCACCACCCCGAGTGCCTCGAGTCATTCTTACGAGAGGACCTCATCATCGCCCCTCGGTTTCAGAATTTGAAGAGGATTCATCTCTTAACTCGGTCCTAAGTGGTGAGAGATGCCCTGAGGGTTGCTCTCGAAAGACTACTCCTCTGTTAGGGTCTAATTCCGATGGATCAAACTCGATGACGTTGTCGCTTACCTTTCTCCTGGCCAAACCTTTACCATAACGCTTCACGATTTCCTTCTTACGCACCATTGTCCACTTATAACTAAACTAAACCATTCACACAAATGGTTACCCGTTTATCGTCCAAATCGGGATTTCAATTCAACAACACCAACCCATCCACCACAACCAACATCACCACACCATCACAACACCAAAACAAGAAGAAAACAAAGAACAAAATGAGAGAAATTTCAAGAGAATGAGCCGACCGAAGATCGAACCCACAAAAACGTGAAAGGAGTCAAGAAAAGTTGCTATAGACTTACCAAATGCTATGTAAGGATGATGATCGAATGGATTTGAAGCCCAGAAACACCAAGATTGGTCACCAAAATCGGAAATTTTGTCCAAATTGCCGCGACCGAAAAATCTCGATTCTTCAAATTCCGTTGATTGTTGGAGGAATGGACTAGATAAATGAAAAGAAGGTGCAAGGAGCGTTCTTTTGCAACAAGAATCGCCAAATTTGGTTTAAACGAAGATTTGAGGTTTGGAGTAGGGAAGAGTCGGGTTCTCCTTTTGAAAATCACAAAAATGAGGGTTCACGCCAGAGCGTATATATATAGGCTCGAACGGACGCTGCGTCCATCCTTACGGACGGGCGTTCACTTGTAATCGCATGAAGCGGACGGGCGTCCATAATTTTAGACGCTTCGTCCATGGGCATTTTTTACATTCGAGATAGGAGGAATTTCGCGCAGACGAAGCGTCCACCATTTTGGACGAACGTCCATAAAAGCGAGCAAAAGCGGACGGGCGTCCATTTGAATGAACGGGCGCCCACGAGAGGGGTGATAAAAATTAAACTTGTTCACACATAAGCTAATTAAAATTGAAGTGCAATTCTTATTAATGTCAAACAAAATTCAAAAGTACAATGATGAAATATCAAAGACCTAAAATAGCTTAGAAGCAACTAAAAACATAACTAAAACAGTGGGTTGCCTCCCACCAAGCGCTTCCGTTTTACGTCGGGGCTCGACGAAAACCAAACTAACTAAGAACTCACTAGTCTGCGTAGATTTCATCCCAATCCACTACGCGAATGAGACGTCGAAGCATGTCGACAACTGGAGGAAAGTCGTACTCATCTTGCAAACACCAATCCTCACCGGCTACCTCAACACCTCCGAAATGCTCACCTGCAAACACTAGTGCCAAATCCACAAGATAGGATCATTAAGGATCGTGTAGGGGCGTCCTATGGCCTCCTGCAACTCCTCGATCGTGAAATCGCCGCCTCCCGAACAAGGTGGAACTATGATAACGTGCGTGATGGTCTTAACTCGAGTGCTAATGTCAAAATCTACATGAAGGACTATAGTGCCTCCCGGTCCATCATCTACCGTGATCGGCGGGATCCGACTAATGAGGGGAACTCCTCGTGGAAGAACTCCGTAATCCATACCTAAAAGCACACTAACCGACGATAACAATAGAACAACTTAGTTAGCTAAAACTAAACCAAACTAAAACTTAAATAAATAAAACACTAAAAGCGTGAAACGTAACCTAGCTAATATAATAAGGGATATCTAGGATGCCTCCTAGTAGCGCTTTTGGTTAATGTCGTTAGCTCGACACGATCTAAGCTCACCTGGATCGTGCCATTTGACTTTTCTCGCCATTGCTTCGTTATGCGCTTTGATTAGCAGTGTGGGCCGCGAAACAAAGATCTCACACATGGGGGAAAAGTTTTAATAGCCCTCCACATACGTTGAACCTCCCCATGGGTGACCTCTTCATACTCTGAGTCCTCTTGATGACGCTTCAACTGTCGCTCCCTTTCAAACTCTTCCATATCTGCACTACCCGCTAGAGCTTCTTCAGAAAGATCACTACCGTCATCCTCGGAGAACAAGTCGGGTGATAACTCGTCAAATTCTTCGACTCGAGTAACACCACATCCGAGAATATCGAGAAATTTAACAATCAAAGATGTCTCTTTAGGTTCACCGATATAGTGTTTGCACCTTTGACCGTTGACTCGAAACGGATCACCACTATAACCACGAAGTTCTAGAACGCCCCCAAGAATGATTTGGAGAATCTCGAAAGGGCCGGACCAACGAGTCCTCAACTTTCCAGGAAACAAATGTAACCTAGAATTGTAGAGGAGAACTTGTTCGCCGACTCTGAATTCTCGCTTCTTAATTTTCGCATCATGGAGCAGTTTCATCTTATCTTTGCTGATCCTGGCACTTTCATAGGCCTGGAGTCTGAACTCGTCCAGCTCATGTAACTGCTGTAGTCGATGTTTCCCACAAGATTGGGAATCAAAGTTCAGAAACTTTGTAGCCCAATACGCTCTATGCTCTAACTCGACAGGCAGATGACACGGTTTCCCGTAGACCATTTGATATGGAGATGTACCCATAGGAGTTTTATAGGCGGTCCTATAAGCCCATAAGACATCATCCAACTTCAGACTCCAGTCCTTGCGATGACTGTTCACAGTTTTCTCCAGGATCTTTTTAATGCTTTGGTTGCTTCGCTCAACCTGACCGCTAGTCATCGGATGGTATGGGGTGCCGGTCTTATGGCGTACACCATACTTTTCGAGAACCTTTTCTAGAGGTCGGTTGCAAAAATGCGTTCCTTCATCACTGATCAAGGCTCGAGGACACCCAAATCTCACAAAGATATTCTTTTTTAGGAACTTCATGACCGTTTTATGATCATTGTGAGGAGTGGCTACCGCCTCCACCCATTTCGAAACATAGTCGACGCAGACCAAGATGTATTTGTTACCGCAGGATGATGGGAAAGGTCCCATAAAATCGATACCCCATACATCAAAGACTTCGCACTCTAAGATGGGTTTCAAAGGCATGTCAAAACGCCTTGTCAGAGTTCCGGTTCGTTGACACCTATCGCAAGCTTTACAGAAAGCTTCTGTATCTTTAAAGATCGTAGGCCAATAGAAACCGGACTGGAAGATCTTCGCAACCGTTTTCCAAGGACCAAAGTGACCACCTGTGGGTCCACTATGGCATTGCTCGATAATCTCTCGTTGCTCAGATTCCGGAACGCATCTCCTAAGCAACCCATCTTTGCAGATCTTGAACAAATAAGGTTCATCCCAAACGAAATATTTCATATCAGAGAAGAACTTCTTCTTCTCCTGATACGACATCTCGGGGTCAAGGTAGCGGGCATGAAGGTAATTCACAATGGACGAATACCATGGAACATCAAGAGAGCGGCCATCGATCAACATGATGTTTTCCAGAGGAAAGTAAAGATCTATATCTTTAGGATCACCCTTTTCCTCACTTATCATCCTAGAGACATGATCCGCCACTACGCTCTCACCGCCTTCTTATCTTTGATTTGAACGTCAAATTCTTGGAGGTCGTTATCCAACGCAGATAGCGCGGTTTAGCTTCCTTTTTGGTCATGAGATAACGCAAAGGCGGCGTGATCACCCACACGATCACTTGAGCACCTAACAAGTAATGCGAACTTGTCCATAGCAAACACTACGCCAATAATTCCTTTTCGGTAGTCGTATAGTTAACTTGTGAAGGATTCAACGTGTGGTCGGCGTAGTAGATAGGTCGGAACTTTCCTTCGATGCGCTGCTTCTAAGATCGCACTAACAAAGATAGTTGGATGCATCGCACATAAGTTCAAAGGGCAAGTTCCAGTCTGGCGATATAAGAATTGGAGCAGAGATCAGCCTACTCTTAAGCTCTTCAAACGCGCGCTTGCAATTCTCATCAAAATCAAAGGTAACGTCTTCTTTGAGTAAAGTAGACAGGGGTTTGGCAATCTTTGAAAAGTCCTGGATGAACCTCCTATAGAAGCCGACATGTCCGAAAACCTCGGACTTCCCGAACATTCTTAGGATAACTCATCTTCTCAATAGCTTCTACCTTGGCCCTATCTACTTCTATACCTTTGGCGGACACTTTGTGGCCAAGGACTATACCTTCATCTACCATGAAATGGCATTTCTCCCAATTAAGCACTAAGTCCTTTTCCACACATCTAGACAACACATGATCAAGATTATCGAGGCAATCATCGAAGGATTGACCAAAGACCGAGAAATCATCCATAAAAATCTCCATACACTTTTCAACTAGCCCGTCAAAGATTGCCATCATACACCTTTGAAAGGTGGCTGGGGCATTACAGAGACCAAATGGCATCCGCTTTGTAGGCAAATGTACCATAGGGGCGTGAAAGTGGTCTTCTCTTGGTCAACAGGATCGATGGGTATCTGGAAATATCCTGAATATCCATCCAGAAGCAATGAGAATCGTGCCCCGCCAGACGCTCAAGCATCTGGTCAATGAATGGAAGGGGAAAATGATCTTTCAGTGTGACCTCATTGAGTTTTCTATAGTCAATACAGACCCGATAGCCTGTGACGAGCCTCAATGCTATCTCCTCTCCCTTCTCATTTTTCTCAATCGTAATTCCACCTTTTTTGGGAACCACTTGAGTTGGGGACACCCACTCACTGTCTGCAATGGCGTATATGATACCCATATCTAGAAGCTTGATAATTTCCTTCTTGACTACCTCTTGCATGTGAGGGTTGAGTCTTCTCTGAGGCTGTCTAACTCGTTTTGCACCCTCCTCAGTCTTGATCTTGTGCATACAGATGTCGGGAGATATCCCTCGGATGTCTCCCACCTGCCATCCAAAGGCTTTTTCATTTTTGCGCAAGACGTTTAACAGTTTTAGCTCTTCTATACGAGATAGCTTGGCAGAGATGATCAAGGGAAGCTTGTCACCCTCTCTTAAAAACACATACTTAAGATGTTTGAGTAACGGCTTCATTACATCAAATCTAGGGAGGATCCTCTAGACTTGATTTAAGATCGCCACTCTTCAACTCAACATCGCCGAGCTTACTTAGTGGTCCTACGCCCAAGCTTCTTCTCTTAGCTCATCCTCAAATCACCGCTAAATGGTCTAGATTGACCACACCATGACTATTCAAACTTATCAATTAGTCGCTCATATTCGATTCTACAGCCATGACTTGCTTATCCATGAAGTCGCCGAAATCATCAAGTCTCCTCAACGGAAAAGCCGGTTGGAGCTCCGAAGGTGCATTGATAGATTTTGATACGCTATAGCTCACCTCCGTCACCAACCCGAATGGTCACATGCCCACCATCACAATCGATGAGGGCTCTAGTGTAGATAGAAAAGGCCTTCCAAGAATTAACGGGACATTTTCACTTCTCTCAATATCTAAGACGTGCAGTCAACCGGAAAGGTAAACCTATCTATTTGAACTAATACGCCCTTTAAGATCCTCGAGGCTTTCTTAGAAGATCGATCAATGACTGCAAGTTCATGGTCGTGGGTTCTAGAAGACTTTGTAAACCAAACCGCTTGCACACGCACAATGGCATCAAGTCGATAGATGCGCCCAGTCACATAAGGAATTTGGGAAGACTAGGCCTCCCATCCGCAATGTGAGCACAAATTTCCACTGGTCGCTTCTCTTGATTGGTAAGCTTTCATTATTGACCGAGAACATTCCTTACCAACCGCTTGGTCCATTCCTCGCTAACTTCTTCTTGGAAGATACAACATCCTTGATGAACTTTGTATACTTAGGCATCTCGACCAAGACCTCGGATAATGGCAGATTTACCTCGAGTATTTTTCGTAAGGTTGAGCACCTTCTCGTACTTTTTGTCTTCAACCAATGGAATGTTGCTCTTCCTCGGTGGAAACGGAAGCTTCTTGAGATCACTCTCGGAAAAGACTCTCTTTGAGGATGTCTTGATAGCTTTGTCTTCCAAATCCTTCCACCGAACCGCCTTTTCAGAGGCTTTGTAGTCGTGGATCACCACCGACTTTCTTTCCCTTTTCACCCTCAAGGGGTCACCACTGAGGATTTCCAACTTGTTCACCCTCCTGGGACAAACCACCGAGGATTTGCAACCTTTCACCTATCGGGGATCACCACTGAGTACTTGCTTGCGGCCAAGGGGATGATGGGTGCTCAACTTCCCTCCCGCCTTATCAATGGCGGGAGGGGCTAGTGGTTTCCTGGAAGCCGTGGGGACCACTCACCGTGTACCACTTCTTAAACTCATTGTACTTGCCTCCTCTTGTCCATAATGCGTTGTTGGTACGAGGTCGATTACATTGGTCTTTGCTTAAATCGGCCCGAGCAACATGACCACCCTTAGGATTTTTCTCGTAAAATCGGGCGGATGCCCAGGGGTCTTGATGCTAATTGCTCACCAATGCCTCCGATCTGTCTCTCAAGATTCTTATTGGTACTCATTAGAGTGAATATTCTTGTTTTGCTCTTCTTTGAATGAGTTCCATTCACCCTTAAGGTCATTTGAATTTGAGGACTTTGAGAGTCTTTGGAAGTTTGAAGAGTATGGTGGCGGGCGATTTTGAAAATTGAATTGGAATTAGAAGGCCAATTCGATTGAACCTTTGTGTTTGACCGAAAAATTAGAGTTTTGGTTTTGAGCGGAACCAGGGTTCTTATTGAAACCTCGAATTCAATTAAAACTCGAATTCGGATTGAAATTAGAAGCTTGATTGAACCCTTGGTTCTGGAATTGATTCTGGCCAGATGGTTGATTAAACCTTTGGGTGTTCTGGCCATAGAACGCATTTACTTCAGCATTCTGCCCATTCATAGGACAGAATCTGGAAGTATGCCCCATATTATCGCAGTTTTGGCATTGGACTGAGTGTACCGTCCCATCTGCATGGACGAGATTGACTTGGTATGAAGAATTGGGGTTTAATTGACATTGGCCATTTACGTGACCAGTCTGACAGCAAGATTCGCAATACAGGACCTGAGGGTTCTGCGGAAACGAAGGAGTCTGATTAGTAGGATTTGGAGTTTGAGGATTGGCCATCTGCCTCTGCAGCATGGCAATCAGACTTTGAACATTTACTTCCTCCACTTTAGGAGGAGGAGGAGCTTGAATTGCCTGATAGGATGGGGCATAGTTATATTTGGCAATGTCTTCGAACAATGCCCATCCTTCGTCTGGAGTCTTCTTCAGAAACGTCCCGCCAGATGAACTATTGACCATGCCCTTGGTGAGCTCGGTCAATCCGCTAAAGAAAGTAATGACTAACCTCTCCGAGGCAAAGCCATGATGGGGGCACTTTCTAAGAAGAGATTTATACCTCCTCCAGCCTCGAAAAAGCGATTCATTTTCCTTCGAGAAAATGTGAAAATTTCATTTAAGCAATGGGCCGTCTTAGAGGGTGGAAAATATTGACTCAAAAACTCCTTCTCGAGTCCAAATTTGTAGTGATGGATTCAGGGGGAAGAGAGTGATACCATTCCTTCGCCTCCCCTTTTAAGGAAAAAGGAAAAAGTTTGAGCTTGATAGCATCCTCACTTACACCTTGGATGCGTGTAGTACCGCATATCTCTAAGAACGTGTGTAAGTGGGTATGCGGATTTTCTGATTGGTAGCCGTAAAAAATTGATGCATGCTGCATCATCTGGATAAGCCCTGGCTTGAGCTCGAAGGTTTGAGCAGTAATGGCGGGCAAGACTATAGCCGGGTTGACAGTGACTGCACCAGGCATGGCGTAGTCTGCCAACGTACGTCGATCCTCTGCTGCCATTATTACTATTTCTTCGATTTCTTCTATCAACTTTTGTTCAATTTCTTGGTTGGCTGAGCTTCCTTCGTCCGAAGGATCGGTGAAACGAAGTTTCCGCCTGTTGGGTCTGACTATGGTCCGCTCGAGGTCAGGTGTAAAGAGTAATGGCCCCTTCTGACTTCGAGTTTGCATAAACCGAAACCCAACTCTATTGAACAAAACCTGAAAACTACGAAATTAAAAACTTAAACTACGAAAAGGGAACCTAAGAATCTATCTAAAAGGTTTGAAATCTAGAACTATTATCAAGACCTAGGGAAAAAGAAAGAAAGAGAAAAAGAGCAGACGGACGGGCGTCCAAAAATATGGACGAGCGCCTCGCTGCTTTTTTCGAACGGACGGGCGTTCAACGATGAACGCTTCGTCTAATTTTTCAAATTTTTGGACGGGCGTCCAAATATATGAACGCTGCGTCTGGAGGTCAAGAATTGATGCGAGATTGAAATTTTACACGATGGGCGGGCGTTCATAGGTATGGACGCTGCTCGGATGCAAAATTTCCCAGAATGTAAACGATTTCCAAAACAGAGACAAGTAACGAAAACAGAGAGCAAAAACAAGGGAAAAGAACTAATCACAAAACAAAAACTTTAACCCTAATCCTAAACACTAAATTCCTAACTACTTAAAGGTTAAATCCTCTAGAAATCGACCTAAAACAAGGATTAAAACGCAAAAAATAGAAGAAAAAAGCTGAACAAAAGCAGAAAAACAAAACACACACAAAAACAAAAACTAGGCAAACCGTCCGGGTTCCCAATCACGGCGCCAAAACTTGTCCCGGATTTATCTAATGCGAATAAACAAGTAATAATATTTATAAACCGTTAACCTCAAGTATAAGGATCGTAGTACGAGAGGTTAATGCCGGGTCGATCCTACGGGAACTAGGCGAATGTTAACCCTAGCTTTTGTTTTTAATTAATTTATTGTCACGATTATTAACCTAACGAATAACTAACTAAACACAAATATGCGAAAAATAACTAGACAGAGGAGATTAATCCAATGCTAGAGAGATTTGAAAGCGATAAAGTAAACTAAAAGTGCAGGAAAATAGATTAACTAATCTAAACTAAGCTATGAGGATTGTAAATCAAGTTTATAAAAGACAAACGAGGATTGATCCACCTATCAAAGATGCATTGATCTCCTATCTCGATTCTCGTGGTATTTAATTAGGTTGTGATTTACCTTACCTCGAACATGAACTCCTAATTCCTTGGGCAATTCATCTATTAACCTAGTATCTTCCAATACCAAATTAACACGTTAAAGAGATCAAAGGTGCCAACTTTTACGTTAACGATCTAGTTTTCAGACTTACTAACTTCCGTTAATGTAAATCTAATGAACTATTCTTATCTATGGTGATCTATGCTATTCAAGATTTCCATCAAATAATAACACATCAAGCACACAACATATCTTCCAATATAATTGCGTTAAAACAAGAATATGCATAGATAAGAAACAACCGTAATAAATACTCACAAAGAAAAGTCGAAATAAAGAGATCAATTCACGTTGATGGCTTCACAACTCTCGCTTTGATGGAGGTTTTAGCCTCTGAACATCCTCAAGAACTCGTAAAAGCGTAAAAGTAACATAGAACTAACCTACTTTGATCGAACTTAAAATTGCATAAAATCGGAAATAAAAGTGTAAAATCGCAGCCAAGGCCGCCTTTAGGGTTTAGGGTTTTAAGATTGTAAAAACTCGTGTCTCAATGTGTGAAAATAGGCCGATGTTTATAGAGATTTGAGGCGGTTTCACTAAGTCGGCGGACGGACGCCCGCCCACTTCATTGGACGCTGTCGTCATTTCCGAACTCCTCACCGCTGCTCAAACTCCGCTCGCACTCTCTGATCAAGATTGTCTCCATGGACGCCCATCCGATATTTCCAACGCTGCTTCACCATGGACGCTGCATGGACGAACGTTCAGGATGACTTGAATGCGATTTTTTGCATCTTTATCTCTTTTCTTCAATCCACTTCATCATTATCTCTTCTTAAATCTTTATAGCTCGAGTTTTAACCCTTTTTGATCATCATTTGAGCACATTGAACATACCTATAATACATGGAAAACATCGCAAAACTGTAATAAAGTCCAATTAATTATAATTCATGATGAAAACACATAATTTATTCAATATTGCGAATAAGTCCTTAAAAACCTAGTATGCTCGATATTTCCATATGAGGGCCATTTATTATGCAATCAAACCAATTAAGGGGGAAAATATCGTAAAATATATCATAATAAAACATAGATTTTCACCCTTAACAACATGGGATTTCATGAAGGTCTAAACTCTTTCTTGGGATTGAAATTTTGGGAAGCAAGAGTCAGAGCCTTAAGGGCAACTTACAGAGGAGGCAGAGGTGGAAGAAGTGGCAGAGGTGATAGGATCTTGCCTATCACAAAAGCAAAAGACTCACTTGATGAATTCAAGGAACTGTACATGAAGTTTGGATTCAGAGTGAATGACATCAATCTCATCCTGCCTGAAGCATGGAACTGGTGGAAGCAAGTTAATCCCTACATTGATTTTACTTTGATTGAAAATGAGTGGATGAGGGATATGATAGAACAAATCAGAGCCTATCAAGAGCAAGCTGAGAAGGCTAGACAAGAAAGGGAAAAGAGACAATAGATCAGCATACTTACATTACTTTATCTTTGCTGTATCTAGTTTGTAATAGTCTTGAACAAATGTTTTTAATGAAAGATGAATATTTGTTCTGTTTTTGCGCTTTATCTTTTGCTTTGTTTGATTAGGTGAGGGTAGTGGCATCATCACCAAAAAGGAAATTGTTGGACTTATTTCTTAGTTTTGATGATGAGTGCCATACTAGTCAGTCGTAGTGCAAAGGCAAAAGATGTCTAGATCAAATGTATAGGTTTATTAGAGTTTGATTCATAAATAGGTTTGATCAAACAAGCATCAGTAAAGGGGTCACCGTTGATATCAGCAGATCGTCTCAGTCGATGAGGGTAGATAGGTCGATGAGACTAGTCTTGAACCTCGCCAAGAAGGCAAGCGTGAGGTTCAAACTCGAGAAATGAAGGCTAAGGGATCAAACTTAGTATTTAAAGTCAAGGATATGGAATCGAATTTAGGCAAGTCTGTGATGACCTAAACTGATTACATATACCTTGTGTAGAAGGTCTAAGTTCCATAAGTTGGATGATGTTTGTGTCACGGATTTTATCAACACAGAATAAACAAGTAATAATCCGGTTAACCTCAAGTATAAGGATCGTAGTATGGAGGCTAATGCCGGGTCGATCTTACGGGAACTAAACGATTGTGATTTCTAGTTTTTATCTAACTAACCTATGTCACGATTACTAAGCTAAATAACGGATAAAACTAAACGAAGACGTAGAATTAAACTTAACTAAAACGTAAAAGCGGGCGTAAGAGATGATCTAAAGCCGGAAAGATACGGGCTGCGAACCAATTTAAACTAACTAATCTAAGGTGCGATAAAAGTAAACTAACTAGACAAATTCAAGCTTTTAAGGATTTAAATCAAATTTATAACGAGCAAACGAGGATTGATCCACCTATCCAACAAGCATTGATTCCTTATCTCGATTATATTGCGCTTTTATTCAGTTGTGATTCACCTCACCTAAACATGAACCCTAATTCCTTAGAAAGTTCATCTATCAATCTACTATCTTCCGATGTAAGATTAACGCGTTTAATGACCAAAGGTGCAAACTTTGTGTTTATAACCTAAGTAATCGGACCTATTAACTTCCGTTATGATAGATTCGAGTTACTATTCTTATTCATGGTGATCTAGGGTTTATTAAGACTTCCATCAACAATAAACAATCAACACATGCATATCTTCCGATATAAAAGCAAATTAAACATGAATAAGCATGAATAAGAAACAACCTTTATTAAAACTCACAAGATAATCAAGAAAACGAAATCAACAATTGTTGGACGGCTTCACAATACTCGTTTGATGAAGCTTTTAGCCTCTCGAACATCCTCAAGAACTCAAATTTGCGAAACAAAGGCATAAAAAGTAACTAGTGTTTAATCTAAATTAAGAGCATAAAAATAGGAATAAAAGATGAAAACGCAGCCTAAAGCCGCTTTAGGTTTAGGGGTTTTGAATATTGTGTGTATGATCCTCTTTTGTGGAAAACGACCCGACTATATATAGATTTTAAAGTCGGTTCTGCTAAGTCGGCCACCGGACGCCCGTCTGAAACCTTGAACGCCCGTCCACTCTTCATATGAACTTCAAATCGGGCCGAGTCATGACCAGACGCTCGTCCAGACGGCGTCCACTCCAGCGTCCAAACTTCCTGAATCAAAGATGACATCCTGGACGCTCGTTCAATTACACTGCACGCCCGCCCACCGGACGGAGATTCTGGACGCCAGTTTGATATGATCGATTTTGATTTATTGATCTTTATCTCTTCTATCTCTATCCCACTTCTTCATTATCTCTTTTATCATCAATTAGCTCGAACTTAATCAACCTTTGATCATCTTTTGAGCCTCAAACATGTATCTATAACACATAAAAACATCGCAAAATGTAATAATGCTCAAATAATCATAAAATCACAATTAAAACGCCAAAATTAACCAAGTTTGCGATTAACTCATTTAAAATCTCATTTGCTCAATATATCCATTAAACCCTCGTTTCTTATGCAATTTAGTACAATTACGGGAAAAATATCATAGAATATAGCGTTATAAATCGTATAAATTCACCCTTAACAACTCCCCACACTTAAGCTTTTGCTCGTCCGAGCAAAACAAAACAAAAGTTAGGCTCGAGAGCGAGCAGGCATCTAAACATGCATAACACATATCCAATAAATCGAAAGTTCACCTCATGCGTGTGCATAGCCATAATGAACTTCCACTATATCCAAACTCGAGAAACTCAAAGCAAAACTAGCTAATACCCCTTGTAGACTAGTAATAAAGGACACTCATAAGATGCACCTACAAACGTGATATATCCCGAAAAGAATGATCGAATATATCTAGGGCCTTTCTGAAATACTCGAGAGGATAATCCCTACAACATATCTCATCGGTTTCTACTTGGGGGATAAGGTAGACGATAACTTAGTCTTATATACATTTCATAACACTTTATCGCTTGATTTAACTTTTCACTTAAAACACACATCGAAATGAGCTCTTGCCTGTCATAGCGAGAATAGGACATTTCGAGATAATACCCTACCTTACTCCAATCATAAGGCGACTTCTTCTGATCACATCATGAGCTTTTAGTCATCATAGTGGTATAGGACATACGTGGTATACCCTATCTCACTCCAATCATCGACTAGCTTTCGACACACACAAATAATTTCCTATTAATTCAACTTTTAACTTGTCTTTTAATTGACATTAGCCCCGTGTTACTTATCACATTCAAACGCCTAGATATTCACAATTATAACGATACTTGGAACTAAATACAAACTATCATAAACCTCACGATATATAATGTAGCACTAAGCACATGACTTACGAGAAAATCAAAACCACTAATCCAAAAGGGGTATAACTTATTAAATTAGCTCATCATTCACTATGGCTCGTGAAAAACAAAGGTCGTGAAACATCTAACTTACCAAATATATGATACATTTAATCGAATCGCCTACTCGGGACAAAACAAAAACAACAGTGTCGGAAAATTTCAAAAATTTTAGCTCATTTGCATAGAAACATTACGAATTAAACAAATGTGTAGATACATATCGAAACATTCCCCTCCCCCACACTTAAAAATCAACATGTCCTCATGTTGTGCAAAACGAAGAAAAGGAAAAGACTTAGCTGATTTAAATCGAAACTCGAATCGTTGGTCAGGCCGGAGCCTTCATAATGATATCAAGAATGCGTAACCAGACAATGTAGATACCTGCACATCTTAGACAACATGGAACCATCTCGGGGAAAACGGGGAGTCATACCAACATGAAAAGAGATATCAAAAATAAAGATAAATCAAAGTGAGAGCACTCAATACATCCAGAAAGTTGAAACACAGTGGAAATGAAAGTACGCTCGCCTTATGGCTTACAAGATCCATCGAAAATAAATAGTAGCAATATCAAAAATACCACGAACCAAGTAAAAATGTCAATACAAAACAACCAATGTGAAAATAGACAAAATAAGATCAAGGTTGGCTCGGCGCCATGAAATCATCACCGGAGGATCGGAGGAGGGTCCGAAGGTGGTTCCGAGCCCTAGCCGCCGAGTCAGTACTCTCCTCATCTCAAGATGACTCAGTAGTGTAGAACATCCGCAATGACCTGCTCAATCTCATCAAAGAAAGAGATAATCAACGGAGCTCGGATTGAAGATCCTGTCATCCCTCGGTTGCCGGCCTTCACAGATGCACTGAAGAGTTGTCAAAATGTTGTTCTGTGTATCCCGAATATCACCGAGCCATTCCCGGAAACTATTTGCCATGCTTAACCGCATCCTGACAGCGGGAGATAAAGGAGGAAGGGAGGATGCACGAGGTGTTGCCGATGAACCAGGCTCCGTAGGTGCCTCCGGCTCAGAATGTCCCGAGGGCTTACTCTTTTCCCTTTGTAAAGGCCTAGGGTTCTTCGGTTTATGATCCGCCCCAAACTCAGGCACACCGGCATCGAGACACAAACTGTGGATCAAGTGAGGGACGATCAAGCTCCGTGTATAAACCTTCTGATTGATCGAGATCTCGTCATACAATGCCTGTCCCACATCCACATTCAAACCAAATGTCAACGCGTACAACATTCCCAGGTCACCAATATGAAAATGTGTCAAGTTGTTTTTAGGCAACAACCGACTCTGAATAAATCGACACTGGACCTTCCAGGTCCTCCGTCCAGTCGTGGTGACCAACTCTTTCCGGTCTCCTCCCGGTCTCAACGTCCGAGGCCACATCCGGGCAAACTCTCAATCTCAACTCCTCCAAAGGATCCCGTCCCAAACTCGCATCTATGCACAATCTCCTCCTTATAATCCCGACCCTCGAAAGCCGCTAAGTTGTATTTCCGATTAATTACCTCCGGTGTAAAGGGAACTTCCACCCCTCGAACCACGACTACCTTTGTCCCCAAGTCGGTTTCCGAACAGTTTGCATAAAATTCCCGAACTAGGGAGCTATTCACCGGGGTAGTCGGGATTGTCATCAAGGCCTCCCATTTCCTATCCTTAAGCAACTTAACGAACCCCGGATCGACCTTCGCCTCCAAAATAGCCCTCTCAACCAACATGTTTCTCGAAAAGTAATGTTTAGTATAAACTTCATGGGCTCTAGGGTTCACGAATCGACGAGGCAATGGCATCGGGGCAACGGTTTTAGACTTCTTTCTAGGAGGGGCTACCCTAGGTACAACCGGTTCCTCTTCCCGGTAGCATCGGCGGTTTCCTCGACCACTCTACGAACCTCCACCTTTCTCGAACTCTAGGCATCCGTACCAAAGGCACATCATCATCGGTCTCGGACTCGAAGTTGGCTCATCTCTTAAGGTTGCCCTAGTTTGGGTGGCTCTGGGGTTGCTCACGAATACTCACACCCGGTTAGGATCAACTAAGGTAGGGTCAATTTCTTTACGCTTTTTCCCGCCTCCCGGGCCACTTCCTTACCATGCCTCTTCACAACCGCATTTATGAACCATTTCCACGCCTAGTCTAAACCAAACAATCCAAATGTGCACAAAAGATACTGCGTTTAACATCCAAAGCGGGATTTCAAATCAACCAAACCACAAACCACAACCATAATCATCCAGTCACCACCCATCACAACACCACATCACCAAAACAGAGCAGTAAAGAAACACCAAAACCGTAAAAAAAAAAACAAATTAAGGTGACATTCAAGAAAACGAGCCGACCCAAAGATCGAACTCACAAAAACGTGAATGAAATCTAGAAAAGTTGTTACTAACTTACGAGTAGGGTGAGTAGATGTTGATTGAGGTGAAAACGAGTCCAAACAACACAAAATTGGCTCCCAAAATCGGATTTTTTTCTCTCAAAAAGTCGGATCAAGTGGGTCCTGATTCTCCAAAAATATCGTGTGGTGGGGATTTGGTGATGAAAATCAAAGAGAGGTATCAAGGGCGGCTGTAGCACTTTGAATCGCTCAAATCGGTTTAGAATCGGCGATTTTAGGGCAAAAGGAGGAGAGAAACCGTTTTTGATTTTTGAAATTACGAAAAGTGAGGTTCACTCGATGAAGGGGTATATATAGACGGAGGTTGGGCGCTGTCCAACTCAGTGGACGGGCGTCCACCGGAAAATCGATGAATCGGGCGGGCGCCCGCTTATTAAACGCGCCCCCAAGATTTTGAATCACATACGAGATTGGAGGAATAAAGCGTAGGCGGGCGCCCAGTGCTTAGTGGGCCGCCGTCCCGAAATTGGTCAAGCGGGACGGGCGTCAGAGTTCGGACGGGCGTCCCACGCAGCTTTAAGTGCAAAAATCATAAAATTTCCATACACATCAAATTCAAAATTGCCCTTCTTATTAAACTTAAATAAAACTTCAAAAATACAAATAAAAATCAAACGAAGTACATAAAATTACTAGAAAATAAAAACAGATGGAAAACAAAGGGTTGCCTCCCCTCGGGTCGCTTTTGTTTTACGCGTTTGCTCGACGAAATATCCTAAGAACGCTAGTCATCATAAATGTCCGACCAATCGATCACTTTCGAATGAGGCGGCGGAGCATGTCAATCGCGGAGGGAAATCATACTCATCTTGTAAACCCCAGGTCCTCACCACTACATCAACACCTCGAAGTGCTCGACTTGCGGACTAGCGCTAAATCACAACATCGGATCATTGAGGATGGTGTAAGGACGTCCTAGAGCTGCCCGTAACTCCGCAGTAGTAAAGTCTCCACCTCCCGAACAACGGGGAACAATGAGAACATAGGTGACCGTCTTGACGCGGGTACTAATGTCAAAATCTACGTGCAAAACGATGGTTCCTCCCGGTCCGTCATCTACAGTAATGAGTGGAATCCTCCTAAGGAAAGGTAACTCCTCTGGCTGAACACCGAAATCCATATCTAGAAAGCACAACTAACTGACAGATAGAAACAACAACTTAATAAGGCTAAAACTGAATAAACTAAACTTAAATACTAATACTATCAAAGCATAAAACAAAACAACTAAAAGAACGATATCTAGGTTGCCCCCTAGTGGCGCTTTTGGTTAATGTCGTTAGCTCGACACCGTTTAAAACTCAGCCTGGATCAGGCCATTTGACTTTTCTGCCAGCCACTACCTCGTGTAAGCTCTGATCAGTAGTGTGGCTGCAGAAACAGCATCTCACACATGGGGTGAAATCTTTGAAAGCTCTCCAAACCTTCTTAAGTCTCCCCATGGTTGTGTTCTTTCTCCTCCGACTCCTCTGATGACGTTTAAGTTGTCGCTCCCTCTCAAACTCTTCCATATCAAGACTACCGCTAGAACTTCTTCGTGACGGATCACTACCGTCATCCTCGGAGAACAAGTCGGGTGATAACTCGTCAAATTCTTCGACCGAAGTAACACCACATCCGAGAATATCGAAATTTAACAATCAAAGATGTCTCTTTGGGTTCACCAATATAGTGTTTGCACCTCCGACCGTTGACTCAAACGGTTCACCACTATAACCACGAAGTTCTAGAACGCCTCCGGAATGATTTGGAGAATCTCGAAAGGGCGGACCAACGTGTCCTTAACTTTCCAGAAGCAGATGTAACTAGAATTATATAGAAGAACTTGTTCGCCGACATGAAATTCTCTTTCTTAATCTTAGCATCGTGGAGTAGCTTCATCTTATCTTTACTAATCCTGGCACTTTCATAGGCTGGAGTCCGACTGGCCCACCATGTAATCTGCCAGTAGTCGATGCTTTCCACAAGATTGGGAATCAAAGTTCGTAAACTTGGTAGCCCAATAAGCTCTATGCTCTAACTCGACAGTGAGATGACATGGTTTCCGTAGACCATTTGATATGGTGATGTACCCATGGGGGGTCTTATAGGCGCTCGATATGCCCACAAGACATCATCCAACTT